>CM054139.1:74094603-74097103 GCA_028751875.1 Rapana venosa
GTGTGTGTGTGTGTGTGTGTGTGTGTGTGTGTGTGTGTGTGTGTGTGTGTGTGTGTGTGTGTGTGTGTGTGTGTGTGGTGTGTGTGTGTGTGTGCATGCAAGAAGTATAAGGCCTAATAAATTGCAGGTGAAAGGGTTTTGTGTGGAAATGTTCCCATTTTAATATGTTCACACAGTTGCTTACATGTAAACAAGAGTGTTCCTCTCCACAACACAGTCTGAATGTGAAATGTGTTAGGGAGGTGGGGGGGATTTCAGTGTGGCTGTACCTCTGCTCTACAGGGGCGTGTTCAGCAATGTTGTGCCATGTGGTATCTGACACTTCCTTATCACATTTTTCTTCACGTCTCATTCTGGTCCCAGCGTGTAATTCTGCTCTGAAATGAATGCTTCTCATTTAAAAGACAACTATCATTTCCACATCTGTCATTTGTTATCAGATAATTTCCAAACGTAATATTGCTCATGGTGGGCCCCAGATAGCAATGTCAACACATACATTACAGAGAGCAATGGTTGTACAAGGAAAGGGACAAAATTAAACTGCTCTTTGGATGAAGTGAGAAACCAAGGCTGGATCAGTTTAGTACAAAGGAGGATGACTGTGATACAATGATGTGATTTGTAAGCTTAGACTTTTGGTGGTAGGTGTAAACATGTGCGAGACATATACACACAAGCCTGCACAGGTAAGCATGCATGCAGACGCGTGTACTCACTCATTTATTTTTATTTTATTTCACCCCCTTCTAACCCCGCCTATGGTTCTATATTACAACTGTGTAAATGTCTGTATGTGCGTACCAGTATTTAGCTAGACACCAGACCTTGCTTCTTTAGAGCTCCCTCCATGCGATCTGATTTTTGTTTGGGTGCTTCTGTACCTCCGTTTTGCCTACTCTGTCTGTCTGTCTGTCTGTCTGTCTGTCTGTCTGTCTGTCTCTCTCTCTCTCTCTCTCTCTCTCTCTCTCTCTCTCTCTCTCTCTCTCTCTCTCTCTTTCACTCTTAATGAAACTACTTTTGCTGTATCTGTCTTTGTCTCTCTGTCTCTGTCTCTCTGTCTTTCTGTCTCTGTCTCTGTCTCTCGTCTCTCTCTCTCGCTCTACTCTCTCTCTCTCTCTCTCTCTTCTCCCCTCTCTCTCTCTCTCTCTCTCTCTCTCTCTCTCTCTCCTTCTCTCTCAAACGTGCAGTCCTAGTCAATTCCAAATAGCATTTGATTCTTTGTCCAGGAAAATTCTCTGGCCTACGCTTCAATACAAAAGTAATGATGCTAAACATATCAGCGTTTGATGAAGTTGTCTGATTATGTTAAAGAAATAGACAGTTATTAACAGATTATATTATGTGTACATAAAGATTCAGCCAGCACGATACCTATCGTTCTGTCTTGTTTTCCAAACCTTTCACAAAATGAATTCGGCTTGAAATATCTTGCAACTTGATGCTACGCTGTCATCTGATACTTGTTCTTGAATCATTCAATTCGTTGCCAGATTACAGCTTTGCTTTATTCTGCCTAAACTTCCAGTTAAACCCAAATATAATCATATGTACTGGTATCAACACTGGTGTCAGACACCTGCAGTGTTGGTCAGGTAATTTGAGCAACACTCTCAAAATTCTATCTATAATGCGGATAACGCTCGACTGCATCCCCCCCCCCCCCCCCCCCAGTCTTCCCAATGAGCTGGGTAGGAGCTGGCCGGAGTCCAAAAAATCCCAATGATTTTTACGGGATTCGAACCTGCGACCTTTCCAATCCGTAAACCAAGGCAGCAGCCACTGCACCATAACCGCTGGTAATCCTCACAGCAACGTGCAGTCCTCTGACAGTGTTTGCAGTGAAGGGCAGGAAATAACCTGGCGGATGGAGCATCGTGGACGTAATTCAATAACTGAAGGTGCCCATTCCAGTTTCTGTTGAAGTGTTCATTTCAGGGAAGTTTTCTCCTAGAGTTCCTTAACATTACTTCCAACGCCATTTCCCAGCACGTCCTGAGGATGAGGCTGTAACCGCCAGGACCTACTCGCGCCAATGCGGGCATTGCATTGCATTCTGAGCACAGGTTAAAATCCATCAGCTTTTGCCAGAGGAGGAGGCTAGCTAGCTGTAGCCGGCTGTGGGATGGACAGACGATGATAAGGGCACTGTCTGTCAGTGTGCAGTCTGGCGTCTGGAGCGAGGGCTGGGCTTCAGCCACCAGGTTCAGACTGCTTACTCTTCAGACACATGGCCTGAAAACTGCTATGCAGTGGCCCAGCAACTTCTCCAGAAGTTTAACAGAGAAGTGCAAAGCTTTGTCTTGATCTAAAATAGTCAGGGCTCTCTCTCTCTCTCTCTCTCTCTCTCTCTCTCTCTCTCTCTCTCTCCCTCTCGATCTCCCCGCCCCGCCTCTCTCTCTCTCTCTCTCTCTCTCTCTCTCTCTCTCTCTCTCTCTCTCTCTCTCTCTCTCTCTCTTGTCTCTCTCAATTTGTCTCTCTCTTCGTTTTGCTATCTCCA
>CM054139.1:74102103-74104603 GCA_028751875.1 Rapana venosa
TGCTTTAAAACGGCTGTGCAGGAGATGGGCACGATCTTGTGACAGCCCCTGATTTTCAATGACGGGATCCTCTTCAGGGATGGGATCAATACTGCAGCCCTCTGGATCCAATCACTCTCCTCTTTCCCAAATTGCAATCGCATATATGTATGTACTCGTACACACAGACGCACACAGACAGACAGACAGACACACACTATCGCTCTATCTACCTATCTATCTATCTATCTATTTATACATACGCTATCTATCTATCTATACACATTATCTATCTATCTATCCATCTATATCTATAGAGGGAAAGAGAGAGAGGGGGAGGAGAGGAGAGGGAGAGAGAGAGAGAGAGAGAGAGAGAGAGAGAGAGAGAGAGACAATGACAATGACAATGACAATGACAAATTCTTTTATTTCGAGGATAATGAATAAGCACACATGTGTTTTTTTACATCCAGTCCCCGCCCGTTAGGGATACATCTTAATAATAATAACCCAATACTTATACAGTCTCACAATAAAAACAAGGGGAAATAACCCTTTTCAAAACAGCTCCCCCCCAACAACCCTCCCCCCCCCCCCCCAAAGCAGGTAATTAAAAGAAAATCCTAAAAATACCCCACCCCTACCCCCACCCCCAAAAAACCCTAACCAAAACAAACAAACAAACAAAAGAGAAGGAAAAACCAAACCAACAAAAGATGATAAAAAAGAGAAAAACAGACAAACAACAACAAGAACAACAACAACAACAAAGCCAAGAAAAATAACACAACAAACTTAATAAGTCATAAAGATAAACAGAGAGAAAGAAGAGAGAGAGAGAGAGAGAGAGAGAGAGAGAGAGAGAGAGAGAGAGAGAGAGAGAGAGAGAGAGAGAGAGAGAGAGAGAGAGAGAGAGAGAGAGAGAGAGAGAGAGAGAGAGAGAGAGAGAAATAAACGTTCCCTTACCAGGTGAGGTGCACAGTGCCTGGTCTTCTCCTGTGCTTTTGACTTTACAGGAGGTCTGCCTGCTGGCCTCAGCCGACATATTCCAAGTTCAGAGCAGCTCATTTCATTGTACATGTTGCATGCTGGGTATGTTTGTCTTTCCTTAACCCACGGAAAGCTGACATACATTACGGAATCTTTAACGTGTACCATTGATCTTATCATGTGTATACACACGAAGGAAGTTAAGACACTGGCAGGTCTGCACTTGAAGTTGACCTGGGAGATGGTAAAACTTCCCACCTGTAATTCCCAGACACAGCCGAGATTCGAACCCAGGACTTCATGGACACACGGGATTGAAGCTAAACAGGCTTAACGTAAGTGGATTGGTGGTCTACAGGTAACGCGCCTGTCTAGAAAGCGAAAAGTCCGGGTAGGAAGTATGCGGTGGTTCGAATACCGTTTGGGCTCGAAACTGTTCCCCCATCCATTAGACCATGAGTGGTGGTCTGGGCGCTAGTCTTTCGGATGAGACGATAAACCGAGGTCCCGTGTGTTACACAAAATTTTCAGCGCACATAAAAGAACCCACGGCAACAAGAGAGTTGACCCTGGCAACATTCTTAGAAAAAAGCCACGCTGATAGGGAAATAAATACAGCTGCAGACCACAAAAAGGGTGGCGCTGCTCTTGTGGCGACGCGCTCTCCCCGGTGAGAGCAGCCCGAATTTCATGCAGAGAAATCTCGTGACTGGAAGTGGTATAAATAAATAAAAAATAAATAAAAATCAACCACTCGGCTTAAGCGTCCGTGGTTTGAACATACAGGTGACAGACAGCGAACTGTGTCCTGTCTGTACCGCTACCTGCCTGTACACCAACCCCCCTTTATCCACACCTGACAGACTGCAGGAACAAAGAAGGGGAGAGTGACACAAAAGATCACTTCGCCACTTTCTTTCTTTCTTTCCTTTTTGTCTCTTTCTTTCTCTTGTCTTCCTCATTTTCTTTTTGTCTTTTTTGCTGACACAGATTTCAGGAACAACAAAAAAAAAGGAACTGGCACAGAAAATAACATTGTCACCTACACAGACACACTTATTTTGTTATTGGTTCATACTTCAAATCATCATCATTCTCTTTACCGAACTTTCACCTCCTCCTCTACAAGTGAAAGTTTTACTGTTCTAAAACGAGCGATGATTGGTCGTCTGTATGTGCTCAAAAGTAGCCCTTTGACTCTGGAGTCAAGGCGTGATGGTCTCTTTTAGGTCATTAGGTGTGCTGCAGCCTTTGGGCCAGGGAAAGACAACACGCCCTGTTCCTGTCTCGTTCGCTTCCCCGCAACAATGCCGAATGCCTTGTCACGTGTGCAGTCAGTGTGTCTAGACTTGGAAATCACCGGTTGATGTGGAAGAAGAAAAGTCATGGTACTTTCTATGCCGTGATTCTTTTTAGCGAATGGAGACTCAATCAGAAGACACACAGCATACACAGTTCTCTAAGATCCTGCCGTTCCTGTTTTGTTCATGCCTTGCTGTGTTCTGCAGACCCGTGGTCTGGGGAAACACGT
>CM054139.1:74109603-74119603 GCA_028751875.1 Rapana venosa
GTTAGTTGTCTGTTTGTTTGTTTGTTTGTTTGTCTGTTTTGTTTGTTTGTTTGTTTGCTTCTCTGTTTTTGGTGGTTTAGTTTTTGACACTGAGGGTATTATTTAAATGTTAGTTTTAGACTCTGTTTGAAAATCTGGTCTGGATTATCCTAGGTTTAGGTGTTGATGCAATGAAGTTGGACCCAGACAGACAGACAGACAGAGACTAAGGAAAGGTAGGACACTGCCACAGAGAGAGTGGATCGGTGGTCTAGAGGTAACGCGCCTGTCTAGAAAGCGAAAAGTCCGGGTCTGAAGTGTGCGGCGGTTCGTACCCCGTTTGGACCGGAAATTTTTCCCCCATCCATTAGACCATGAGTGGTGGTCTGGGCGCTAGTCTTTCGGATGAGACGATAAACCGAGGTCCCGTGTGTTACACGTAATTATTTAGCGCACGTAAAAAAACCCACGGCAACAAGAGAGTTGCCCCTGGCAAAATTCTTAGAAAAAAGCCACTCTGATAGGGAAACAAATACAGCTGCAGAAAAAAAAAAAAAAAAGGGTGAAAGGGTGGCGCAGCGCTAAGTGGCGACGCGTTCTCCCGCTCTCCCCGGGGAGAGCAGCCCGAATTTCACGGAAAGAAATCTGCCGTGACTTAAAGTAAAATCTGAGCGCTTTGATTTGTTGCTTTACAAGATTCAGCGCTATATAAATTCCATACATTATTATTAGAGAGGAAGACAGACAGACAGACAGAGATACAGAGAGACAGGGACAGAAAGAGACATAGAAACAGACAGAGACACAGAGAGAGAGAGACAGGAGAGGCAAAGAGACAGAGGCAGGATCAACTTGAGTCTAGAGGACAGCTCCACAATGTGTTGGTTTTAATCAGGTTATTAATAGAAGTGAAAGTTATCCAGTCACCAATGAATTATGGACACGCTGTGTGACTGGCTGCCAGCCGGGTTTCTCACAGGCCTGTATCGATCTTGGTCACCGGAGATCTCTCACACCAGATAATGAACTCAAACTGTCTGACCCTAGGCCGAAGGAGCCATTTTGTTTTTCTTCAAAGCAACTAGGGAAATAAAAATTGTCTAAAACACCACGAGGTTTAGAGTAAAAACTTCATGTGCAAAAAAGGAAATGGATGAACGGGGGGGACAGAAAAGATATTCGAATGACACTGTTGATTTCAAGATGGTATATAAGTGGACATTTTCCCCTATCTGGCCGTTGGTCCATAAACACAGAGTAAAAGCTGGAGTAGCACAATGAAGTCTCTCTCTCTCTTTTCCTTCCTGTCTCCCTTCTGTGTCTTCCTCTCTCTCTCCCAAAAACTTATTCATGCCCACATATTTCTATTTCTACTCGCACATGATACGTTTTCAAAGGTAAAACTCTAATTTGTTAATATTTGTTTTTGCTTCTCCCTCATTTCTGGCATGGTTTATCCCCTTTGTTCATAAAAGGAAAGGTGCCCTAAACCCGATGTGGTCGTAGGGAGCGAGGCGCCCCAGAACCTCACTTCTCTAGGGCCAGCATATTGAGGCGGCGCCCACTCCTCTCCCACCCCTGCTTTATCTTCCCTGACCTAAGAGGCGTACCTTTTCAGCTGGGTGAACTGGGGACTGTACTGAAGCCAAGGCTCACAAACGGCCCACCCATCCAACAAGTAACCGCGCTTGATGCTGGTAAACCTTGGCTGGGGGAAAGCGAGTGCTCTGACCACTGAGCTACCCCGTCCCCTATCAGCAATAGAGTAGGGTCATTGTTTGATTGCTTCACCCATTGCCAGATTGAAGCACAGACCTAATATCATTGACGGCAAAATCTGGCACTTAATATTTCGACTGAGATAATCTGTCTCCTGGTTGAGACTCATTAGATGCTAGTATTGGCTGATACTTCACCATCCTTCATTCCTTATAATGAGACACATCTCATAATCTTGGGTGTTTAATAATTCACAGGAACTAGAACACCAATACTGCTGTTTACCAGCCAAGGCTGTCGTTAAAAGACAGCGAGAGGACAGGGGAGAATATTAATGTACTTAACACACAAAAATTGTAGTGAATAATTATGTGATTTTAGATCAGCGAGTAGCAAATGCCCGTTGTTTTCAAGTTTGGGGATCACAAAAAATAAATGGGAGATAATGTGTGTTTCTGTTCTCTCCCCTTACTTCATCGGAGACTAAATATACTACTTCTACACGAGAGACAGAGGCAGAGACAGAGAGAGACAGAGGCATAGAGAGACAGAGAGAGAGACAGAGGGGAGAGAGACAGAGAGAGAGAGAGAGAGAGAGAGAGAGAGAGATTTAATGCAGCGGAAGGATATCGTTGCACTAACGCATTTTCATCTCAAGATTTAAGCTGAAAACATCCAAACCAAAATGCTCTGTTTCAGAAGTACATCATATTTTTACGAAGTTCATTGCAATCTTTGCTCAAATGAAAAGTGCTCGGAGAGCCAAGCCTAAATCTGATTTTGCTGACCTCTAAAAAGTCTGTACAGCGTGATGTAAAGAGGGTGCAGTGCATTGGCTGGCCATCTCTCTCTCTCTCTCTCTCTCTCTCTCTCTCTCTCCTCCCCTTCTCTCTCTCTCTCTCTCTCTCTCCCCTCTCTCCTCTCCTCTCTCTCTCTTCCTCTCTCTCCCTTGTGCCTTTTTTCTTTCTCTTTTGTTTTTTTGTTTTGGTTAGGGTTTTTTTTGGGGGGTGGGGGTATTTTTAGGGTTTCTTTTATTTACTTGCTTTGGGGGGGGGGGGGGGGGGGTGTTGGGGGGGAGCTTTTTTTGAAAAGGGTTATTTCCCCTTGTTTTTATTGTGAGACTGTATAAGTATTGGGTTATTATTATTAAGATGTAGCCCTAACGGGCGGGGACTGGATGTAAAAAAGCACATGTGTGCTTATTCATTATCCTCGAAATAAAAGAATTTGTCATTGTCATTGTCATTGTCATTGTCTCTCTCTCTCTCTCTCTCTCTCTCTCTCTCTCTCTCTCTCTCTTCTCTCTCTCCCCTCTCTTCTCTCTCTCTCTCTTCTCTTTCTACCTCTCTCTCTCTCTCTCAACTTTTAATGCTATCTTCAATAAAGGTGTATATCCGCTGCTTTGGTACAAAGCCATTATTATTCCAATATATAAAAAAGGGGATCCGGAGCTTGTAGATAACTATAGAGGTGTCTCATTACTGAGCATCTTATCTAAATGGTATACTTCTATATTAAACACTGGATGTTATTCATGGCTAGAAAGTATCAAACCAAGCAGGATTTAGAAAAGGGTATTCTACAGTAGATCAGATCTTTAATCTATATTCAATTGTCCAAAAGTGCATGTCCAAGAAAGGCAAAAAACTGTATGTTGCTTTTGTGGACTTCAAAAAAGCCTTTGACTCGTTATACATGAGAGAAACTTTTGAATTGTATCAAAAGCCAGGGGGTAAAAGGAAAATTCTTTGTTTCATTATCAGCTATGTACAAGTCATTATTTCATGTATACGAATAGATAGCCAATTATCAGAGTTTTTTGAATGTCCATTAGGAGTCCGACAAGGTTGTGTTTTAAGTCTACATTGTTTTCAATATTCATTAACCAGCTAGCAAATGATGTGAACGAAAAAGGCAAACATGGAGTACAGCTATTACCTAATATTATGGATATTTTTATACTGCTGTTTGCAGATGATGTTGCCCTATTTTCAACAACCCGGGAGGTTTGCAACATCATTAAACATTTTGAAAGATGCTGTAATGATCTTCAGTTAAATGTTAATATCAATAAAACTAAAGTAATGGTATTTAGGAGAGGGGATTTCTTTCAAAACAGGAACAATGGTATTACAATGGTATTCGGTTAGAAGTTGTGAATCAGTATTGCTATTTAGGTTTTAGTTTTACAACAAAGATTAGCTGTAAGTTGGGTACAGAACATTTAGTTACTAAAGGAAAAAAGGCAGTAGTTCAGTTGAACAAAGTTTTTCATAGGTATAAGAAATGAACGTTAGTACTTTTTTCAGAGTTTTCGACACTAAGAGTCAGCCAATATTGTTGTATTCATCGGAAATATGGGGAACAAACAGACTAGAGCATATTGAGAAAATTCATTTGATGGCATGCAAAAGATTCTTAGGAGTACCTGTAAGAACAACCCAATAAGATGGTATATGGCGATTTAGGTAGATATCCACTTTATGTCAACTCCTGTACAAGCACCATCAAGTATTGGTTCAAACTATTGCAAATGGATCAAAGTAGAATACCATATCAGGCTTACTGCATGCAGTTAGAGCTAGACAGCAGTGGTAAATATTGCTGGATTTCAAAAATAAGAGAAATTTTGTGTGAAACAGGCTTTAACATTGTTTGGATGCAGCAAAGTGTCGGGGATGTAAAAGTTTTCTTAGGTATGTTTAAACAAAGATTAGTGGATATGTTTATTCAAGAATGGGATGGGACTGTACGAGATAAAGAGAGGTATGAGGTGTATAGATCGTTTAAAAGTATTTTTGTAAAAGAGCAGTATTTAAACTCTATAGATGTCTACTGCTTTCGTGTAGCAATTACACAAGCAAGATTTAATGTTTTACCTCTTAACAATAATGTGTATAGATATAGTGATAATATCCGAGATAAATTATGTCCATTTTGTAAAACGAAAATTGAAAATGAAGCCCACTTTCTATTTGAATGTTACATGTACTCAAACTTAAGAGAAAAGTTTTTAAGTAAATGTATCAATGTACCATTGCCAGATATGTTCAAAGTAGAAATGATGAGTACAAACATAGTTTGTCTAGATACATTTTTCATTCTATTAACAAAAGGAAAAACAATGTTGTCTCAAATGCTTTTTTGAAAAACTGCTACGATTTGATATACTCATATGAATGATTTTCTAGACAGCATCTTCTTTCTATGATTAGATTATGGTTTGATTTAAGGTTTATAACCATGAAATAGAATAAATGGTGTTTTTTCTTCTTCATTCAGTCATTGTTACTAACACAATCTTTCTGCATGATTTGGTTATGTATATGTTTGTGTTTCCCGTCTTTAATCAGTCACAAATCATTACTTGTTTGTGCATTTGCTTTGCCAATGATATGAATGAACCCATTGTTCCATCCCAAGCCCAACAAATGTATTGTGGTCCAAGGCCAATGTACATTAAATCATTTCAGAGTTCAGAGTTCAGAGTTCTCTGTCTGTCTGTCTGTCTCTCTCTCTCTCTCCGCGGACACCAAGTGGCGATTGCCTCTGCAGCAGTGCAGTCTGCTGTCCAGTGAGGACTGGACGGTCCTTGTCGAGGTCATCTCTGTTGGTGTGTGTAGGTTGGGGTAGATGACTTGGTTTGCTCTTGCCATTTGTTATGTGAGGTAAAACCAGAAAGAAATTATTAAGAATCGGTAATATTGTTTTTGATTTACAGTTTTGTGCCTTATAATTATGTTAGAGGCCGTTTATCATTATTATTATCATTATTATTATTATTATTATTATTATTATTATTATTATTATTATTATTATTATTATCACATTGTTGTTGTTGTTGTTGTTGTCGTCATCATCATCATTTTGCTTGTTTGTTGTTTTCGTCCCTTGTGTTTCGTTGTGCCTTTTTCCTTCTTTCCTTCTTTTCTTTATTCCTTTTGTTTCTTTCTCCTTTTTTCCATTTTCTTGCTTTATCTTTTTTCTTTTTCTTTCTTTCTTTGGCTTTGTTTTCTTCTTCCTTTGTTTGTTTGCTTGTCTCTTTATTTTTTCTTCTTTTTTTCTTTCGTAATTTCTTTCTTTTTTCTTTCCTTTTTTTCCTTCCTTCCCTTCTTCCTTCCTTCCCTTCTTCCTTTCTTCCTTTCTTTCTTCTTATTGAATCTTTGAACACTTCTTGATGTACGATTTTTGCTCTACTGACACCTTCTTTGTGTGAACAATGACTTCAAAAGATGAAGAAAGAAGTTTTTTCTTTCTTTCTTTTTTCTTTCTTCCTTTCTTTCTCATGGAATCTTTGGCCGAACACTTGATAATGTTCTATTTTTCGTCCAGTGATACCTTTTTTATCTGAAAAATGACTTAAAAGATGAAAAAAAAGTTGTTCTTTCTCTCTCTCTCTCTCTCTCTCTCTCTCTCTCTCTCTCTCTCTCTCTCTCTCTCTCTCTCTCTCTCTCTCTCTCTCTCTCTCTCTCTTTATTTCTTTCTTTCTTATTAAATCTTTGTCAGAACACTTGTTACTGTACGGGTTTTTCTCTACTGGTACCTCTTTTATGTAAAAATATGACACAAGATGAAGAAAACAGTTATTCTTCCTTCCTTCCTTCCTTTCTTTTAAAGTTTGTATCATTCTATTACTTCTATCCTTCCTGTTGCTGTTTTCACATCGACTTTTCAAAAGATATTTTTCTTGACCTGGCTATTTCACTCCCACACGGCACACTTCGTCACCAGTCCCCCCTCCCCGCCAATCCCTCCCCCTCCCAATGCTTCCCAACCACAGACGTCATACCATTTCCTGCCAGGGCGGAAAGAGGCAATAGCCAGCCTCCACTGCCCTCTGGCACTTTGTCATCTCGGCTGTGTACGTATTACAGGATCGCCTTAACAGCGTTGAAAGGTTGACATCTGTTTTGCGCGTTTCCTTGTTGACAACAACAACAAGAAGAAGATCAGAGTCGACGTGTGGCTGTGCTAGTTAGTGTGTCTCCTGTCACTTTTGATGACGTCATACAACGTTTGTTTGTTTGGACTAAAAGGAAACTGTTTGAATTATCCTTTTGCTTGTCTGTTTGTTTGTTTGTTTGTTTGTTTCAATCTCACTGTTTGTTGACCTCACTAAATACTTATGAACAACTTACTCTCTGTAATATAAATCTTACATATTTTTTGTCGGCATGTGAAAAGTAAAATCAGTGAAAGTACCCCTTTAAAGACTATACAACTGAACCAACTAAATCTAACCTTGACTTGTCTTTTTCTCAAACAGAACCAGAATATGAGCAAACCTGAAAGAACATTTGAACAGGCATCTACCTTCACGATGGGCAAAAACGGTCGCATCCTCAAAAGTCTCAGCATTGGCGACCCTTGGAGCTGTAGCCGAGGTAAAGGTAAAGGTAAAGGAGTCCCATAACCTATAAGGTCGTAGGGGAGCGAGGCGTCAGAGACCTCACTTCTCTAGGGCCAGCATATTGAAGGCGGTGCCCATCTCCTCTCCCTCGCTGCTTTACCTTCCCTGACCCTAAAGAGGGTAGGTACCCATTTACAGCTGGGTGAACTGGGGGAACTGTACTGAAGCCAAGGCGCGCAAACGGTCACCCATCCAACTGGTAACCACGCTCGACGCTGCTTAACTTGGCTGGGGGAAAGCGAGTGCTCCGACCACTGAGCTATCCCGTCCCCTAAGTGGTCAGAGCTGTAGCCGAGGAAGGAGAAGAAAGAACCAGGCAGCTGTAGCGGCACACTTGGCGTCAGGCCACTGGCGATGCTGTGAACACGACGCCCAGACAGACAGACAGGGTCGGCAGTGCAGTACGCGTGTTTCCATTAGATGTATACACGCTACACTACGATACCAGGCTACACCAGGCTACACTAGGCTACACCAGGCTACACCATGCTACACTAGGCTACACTAGGCTACACCAGGCTACACTAGGCTACACCAGGCTACACCATGCTACACCAGCTACACTAGGCTACACCAGGCTACACCAGGCTACACTAGGCTACACTAGGCTACACCCTCTCCTAGGCTACACCAGGCTACACTAGGCTACACCAGGCTACACCAGCTACACTAGGCTACACTAGGCTACACCAGCTACACCAGGCTACACCAGGCTACCCAGGCTACGGTACACCAGGCTACACAGGCTACACCAGGCTACACCAGGCTACACCAGGCTACACTAGGCTACACCAGCTACACCAGGCTACACCAGGTCCTAGACACTAGGCTACACCAGGCTACACTAGGCTACACTAGGCTACACCATGCTACACTAGGCTACACTAGGCTACACCAGGCTACACTAGGCTACACTAGGCTACACCAGGCGACACCAGGCTACACCAGGCTACACTACGACACCAGGCTACACCAGGCTACACCATGCTACACTATGCTACACTAGGCTACACCAGGCTACACTAGGCTACACCAGGCTACACCATGCTACACTAGGCTACACCAGGCTACACTATGCTACACCAGGCTACACCAAGCTACACTATGCTACACTAGGCTACACCAGGCTACACTATGCTACACCATGCTACACTAGGCTACACCAGGCTACACCAGGCTACACTACGACACCAGGCTACACCATGCTACACTAGGCTACACTAGGCTACACCAGGCTACACCATGCTACACTAGGCTACACCACGCTACACCAGGCTACACCAGGCTACACCAAGCTACACTAGGCTACACCAGGCTACACCATGCTACACTAGGCTACACCATGCTACACTAGGCTACACCACGCTACACCAGGCTACACCAGGCTACACCAGGCTACACTAGCCACTGAGCCTAGAGTGGCCAGAAATGTCCACACACTATATCTCTTCTTTTGTGGAGGTCGGGCGCTGACCCCTAAGTCACACACACTCACACATACACACACACACGCACGCACGCACGCACACACACACACACATACACACACACACACATACACACACACATACACACACACACACACACATACACACATACACACACACCACAACGCACGCACACGCACACACACACACGCTTACAAATGGAACAAACACAAAAACTGTCACACACCTGACTACTCCAAAGTTCAACCTCAAGCAGAACGGCAGGCATTGATTGTTGACGGACTGATCCCCTTCTGCCGGGGAGAACAGAACCAAGCGAAACCAGAACAGAGCCGGCCAGACCACTGACCCCCCCCCCCCCCAACCCCACCCCCCACCCCCCCTTCCTGCTGACCTCAAAAGAGAGGCCCTCAACATGGACCGTTGGCTCTTTCCCTGCACGCAGAACGAGGTCCTGTGTTACAGAGGCAGTGCCTCGCTATGTCCCCACAGATGACCACTGCACCCTTCCCTAGCTGTGCTACTCTGCTGCTTTCGCTTACACCAAACTGAGTGGGTGGCGTGGCAGTCAACACACATTTCTTCTTTTTCTTTCAAATAACAAGGATCACGTTCGTGGATTTTTTATTTTAAAATGTTTAGACAGGCCATCGGGACGGCATAGCTCAGTGGTCAGAGCACTCGCTTTCCCCCAGCTAAGGTTAAGCAGCATCGAGCGTGGCTACCAGTTGGATAGGTGACCGTTTGCGCGCCTTGGCTTCAGTTCAGTTCCCCCAGTTCGCCCAGCTGTAAATGGGTACCTGCCTCTTTAGGGTCAGGGAATGTAACGCCCCTAGAGAAGTGAGGTCTCAGACGCCTCGCTCCCCTAAGACCTTATAGGTTATGGGACTCCTTTACCGGGGTTTTTTTTTTTACACAGGTCATAGACAGACTATTTCCATCTGTGCGTTAAACTTATCAGTTAGTCTTATGACGAACATTGTGTTGAAGTTAAAAAGAACTTCGGGGAATAGAAGCTGTGGCCCTTTTTATGAAAAGAAATTGTACTCACTCATACTTGGATGCAGTGAAAAAGAAAGACGGGCAGGGAGGCAGGGAAAGGAAGGAGGGATGACAACGTGTGTGCTGTGTGACAGCAAAACAGCAAGGTCCAACACCAGTGTCATCCTGGCAAAACGAAGAGAGGCAAAAACAGAAATTAAAACGAAATGAAAACAAGGAAATAAAGTAAGAAGGACAGCCATAACGAAAGAAAGAAACAAACAAAACAGAAACAAACAAAGAAACAAAAAAGAAAGAAAGAAAGAATGCATGACGAAAGAAAAAGACTTATGCTGAGGTGGGAGAAAACTGTGCCATACTCCACATAACATAAAAACCTCGGGTCAGTGTCGTCACCTTTTGTCAGACTTGTCTGCTGTTAGGGGAAATAACCTGAACCAAG
>CM054139.1:74124603-74157103 GCA_028751875.1 Rapana venosa
TTCTCCGTTACTGCAGGGGCTTGTTCTTAAAAGTAAGTTGCCAGGTCAAGTTGGCCTCTTAGAAATCTGCAAATTCATTCAGTTCTTCTCATTTGAAAACTTGCCAGGTTTTTTGTTGTTGTTCTACTGGAAATAATGTGGTGTGCTACATATCTCAGTGTCGGCAAGTATGCTGTGGTTGATGTGAGAACGTTTGCTCCGCGGTGATTCCAATATAAATAGCATCCTCACCTTCTCATATTTCTGTGCTAGAAATTTCCTCTTTTCTGTCCCTCTCTATGTTTTTGCCTGGCCCTTTTTTCTCCTAGTCATCCCCTTCTTGGTTACTTTCTTTCTTCTTGGTCGACTTTCGTGCCTTTTTTCCCCAGAAAAGCTTTATTAAAGAAAAAAAAAAGGCAAGTATTGTCTCCCTCGCTGGATTCGGATGTGGTGGGCCTAACTTGTCAAGCGCATAAAGGCAGCGCAACGCATTTTAGCTCATATGACAGACATTAGTTACTGTCTGAACTTTCGACGACCACGACGACGACCACGACGAAGGCGACGACGACGACGACGACGAAGAAGAAGAAGAAGAAGAAGAATTTTTAGTAAATCATTATCACCACAATTGTGTTTATTACACTTACAAAACAATGAATAAAGCAGTAGATTTAAGTAAGGTTTTCTGAAGCTCCAGTGTACTTACTTTGACAGTGATCTCTTCTTTATGGTAGCTGACTCTGTGGCGATTTGACGTCATAGATTGTTGCGTATCAAAGCCAAGTACGTCACTGATAATTTCGCCACTACCAACGTCCATATAATAATAATCATCATCATCATCATCATCATAATGATAATAATAATAATAATAATAAAATGGAATTTATATAGCGCTATATCTTGCAAAAACAAATCAAAGCGCTTCATATCTCGTAGAAAAGACGTCAGTTGGTGTAGACTTAACTGGGGAAACTGGATCATCTAACAGCTGTGGTACGTTAGCTCACTAGAGAAGATTATGAGGAAGATTGTGTGGCAGAGGGAGATAACCCTGCAAACCAAGCTGTACGGCCCACGAGAGGAGCTGGACAGGACATAGCCTACCATTACTTTCTCTCTTACATCTGATGGTGTAACATGAACAAGAGAAGAAGAGAAAAACTGACTATTACAGCATGAAAGTGTCCAGAAGTAAGCTGGTAGCTAAAACAAAAACTGTTGTAAATGTCAGATGTGTGCAATCGTCAGCAGTGAAACATTCTGATGATGTTAAAGTTGTAACCCACACACACACGAGACTGATTGTAACAACTGAAGACAAATACAGATGAACTGATCAGATTTCAGTCCATGAAAGTGCACATGACGACATCTTGCTGATAAGCAATCCTCACAATACTGTCTACAATGGGTAAAACGACCTCATGAAAGCATTTGATTATGTTTGTTATTATGAAATATAACAATTTGATAGGATCTTCAATATTTTTAAGTGTTTGCATAGGTAATGGAGCCTGCAAATACTTATCAGAGCATGTAGCTTCTATGGTTTGATATATCTTGGATATGTCTGGGAAACACGGAATGGGCAACGTCAAGGCGGTGCCTGACTCTCCTGCATTCTGAAGATTTTCATATTCTAGGTAAAGCCTTTGTGCGATTGTCATTGTCTGTCCAAAGCAATGGAGTCAATGTTCGGGAGATCACTATCAAAGAAGAACGTGCACTGTTCACATAAAGAACTAACGCAGGACAATGAAGCGTTTTGTCAACGGTTCCAGCCAGCCAGAAAGCTGTCGCTAAATAAACAGATGCTGGGGCATATGGACGCGTTCAGTTTACTACATCAAAAGTGGCAGCAACACAAGTCGTAGCAGGTTTCATGAGTTAATCAACTCACTCCATAAAAAGCGACTGCATCATTATCAACTGGAGGAGAGAAAATTAGAGAAAGTGTTGTTAGTCTTCTGACGTGCTGGACTAATCAGCAGAGTGCACATGGTGTAGTGGTGCACACTAAACATAATACCCACTTCACACACAGAAGGGTACAGACAGGACCCTCACATCCCATGCAGACGACATCATTCTAAAAACATCAACAACAACAACAATTCCAGCAGTGCCTGTATCCAAAATAAACCCCGTTTTGTTTACAAATATCCAGGGTTAGAAATTCAAGTGGAATAAATTTATTTTCAGGAATCTTTTTTCTGCCCTAGGTTTTCATGTGACTCGAGGCTATAGCCAGAGACAACGAGAAACTCCAGACTTGGCGTCAACAACATGAAAGAAAGCGAGCAGCGTCTTTTAGGACAGATCACCATGAGAGTTCTGACAACGCAAACAGCCATCAGAAGCCCACTGCAGCTTTAAACACGGGGTCAGAAAAAGAAACAACGCGATTTGTTTTAAACAACAAAATAAACTATGCGCTCGTCGTGTTACTTCCTAAACCATCTTGAAGATGATGATTATTTGTTTGTGATTGTTGGGAGGATGGGGACGATGACATGTTTAACGGCTTCATTGTTGATATTTATAGCCTCGTCTGGTCCCTGCTGATAGCAGGGTTAATGAGAGGACGCTCCGCTCCAGGGCAGGCAAGGTCGGGGGCTAGCTGGATGAGGAGGAGGAGGATGAGGAGGATGTTGATGATGTCACTTGTTTCTATCTCAGGCCGTTTTCACTACCCAAGTGCGCTCCGCTTTGGGGCTGAATGGCGCACACACTATTTCTGTGTCATTCTGTCGGGGATTTTCTCTCTCTCTCTCTCTCTCTCTCTCTCTCTCTCTCTCTCTCTCTCTCTCTCTCTCTCTCTCTCTCTTCTCTCTCTCTCTCTCTCTCTCTCTCTCTCCATCTCTCTTTTCGAGGGCTTGATGGGAAAAAAGCATGTAATGCTTAATCTATTACCCTCTGAAAAATAAAAATTGTTCAAAAACATTGTTCAAAATTGTTCTCTCTCTCCCTCTCTCTCTCCCTCTCTCTCCCTCTCTCTCCCTGTCTCTCTCTCTCCTCTCTCTCTCTCTCTTCTCCTCTCTCTCTCTCTCTCTCTCTCTCTCCTTCTCTCTCTCTCTCTCTCTCTCTCTCTCTCTCTCTCTCTCTCTCTCTCTCTCTCTTCTCTCTCTCTCTCTCCTCTCTCTCTCTCTCCTCTCTCTCTCTTCTCTCTCTCCTCTCTCAATGTGATTTTGTTTAGAGTTTCTTTAAGTATTTTTCTTTTTAATGTCGCTCTAGCAGTGGGCCCAGAGCAGAATTCATGATGATGTTTATTCCTGTAGCCCTTATAAAAAGGCCATTTGCTGAGTCTTGCCTTGCCTTGCCCTGTGTGTGTGTGTGTGTGTGTGTGTGTGTGTGTGTGTGTGGTGCACGTGTGTGTGTGTGTTGTGTGTGTGTGTGTGTGTGTGTGTGTGTGTGTGTGTGTGTGTGTGTGTGTGTGTGTGCATAAAGCCAATTTTACAGCGACTCGAACCCAAAGTCTCATATTACCACAACGCTGATGACTTTAACCCTCTGCACATGTCAACACTCCACCCCTCCCCCTACCCCTCCCTACCTCTTCCCTCCACTATGTGTCACACATCAGCAGTCCACAGAGTGAGCTCTGCTGTCATGTCATGTGATGACACACAGACGTGTACTCGCCAACTGTGTACTTGTAAGAACACATTGACATTTTCCTGCTGATATGAACATTATCCGATTTAGATTTTGTTATGTCTGCCTAGGAGAATGTTTATATTTATCAGCAGGAGTTCATCATGCTTGGTGAGCTGATGGCTTTGTTCAATGAGTTTTGGAGTTTCTCCCCTTGAAATAAGAAGCTGGCAGATCCATCGGTGGTCTAGAGGTAAGGCACCCGCCTAGAAAGCCACAAGTCCTGTTTCCATCCCTGTTCGTGCCATAAACTTTCCCCCCATTCACTAGACTGAGTCGTGGTCTGGGTGCTAGTCTTTCAGATGAGACAATAAACCGAGGTCCCGTGTTCAACACGCATTTAGCGCACATAAAAGAACCCATGGCACCAAGAGAGTTGGCCCTGGCAGAATTTTGTTTTAAAAAAACTCTGATAGGGAAACAAATGCTCGTGCGGGCAGGAAAAGAAAAAATAAAGGGTGGCGCTGCTCTTGTGGCGACGCGCTCTTCCCAGGGACAGCAGCCCGAATTTCACACAGAGAAATCTGCCGTGACTTAAAGTGGTACACAAATACTGAGAACAGAAAAAAACCCCACATATATAACGCGTCTAACATGCTGGCTGAATTTTCTTGTTCAGGTTTCTGAACATGAAGAGCATTATGTTTCTTCTTCATGGGTGCTTGTCATTTGCCATGCTGTTCTGAAGAGTTATGGGCTACAGATGTTTCCCATGCTTCTTCTGTTCGCCCTTAACCCGCCTCTGCCCTGACACTGTCATATCTCAAGGGCTGTAGACATGCCCCTCCCTCACTGCACGTGGAGGTCTCTTCTCATTATGCAGGACACACTTGACAAAGCCGAGCAGTGATGATCATTATGTTCACACATTAACATGGAGTCGTGTCAGCTTTTGTTCCCCCTTATTTTTATGAGAAGAAGATTTTATTCCGGTGATAATTCATTTCTATTTCCAGATTCTTGTAGTTAGCTTCTGTCCCAAATACACACCTGCCAATGCTTGTCGTGATTTTTGTTTTGGTTTAACTGCTTAGGCGTTATGTTTCTATATTGATTTGTTGTCTTCCAGGTCTGGAATACATCCAGAATTTCAAATAGCTAGGCTCTGTGAAAGAGAATAATGGCAAGACATCAAAGCGACAGTGGGTATGGCCAAGCAAAATATGATTCAGTTAACTAACATTTGAAGGACAGGCAAGCTAAATATCACAAAATCAGAACACTCAAAACATTAATCTGGCCAGTGTTGCTGTAAGGGCCAGCTAGAAGATGGACACTACGAACATTGGAAAAAGAAAATAGAATAAACGCTGCCCAGTTGTGGCTTTATAGGTGACTTCTGAGAGTGACATCGTCAGACACACGTACAAATCAACACATTCTTGATGAACTCTCAGTGCAAAGACAAATGTTGGCTGAAATTGATAAGCGCACACTGAAATAATATTTGTCATGCAAACAGAAACACACAGACAAATCCGATGACGACAGTTCTCCAAGGTAAGGTTGAGGACAGAAGGAAAAGAGGCAGACCACCACCAACATCCTACATTGCCAACATCACTGAGGTCAGTGGTCTGGGAGGAGGGCTACAGGAGATGGCAGAACTCAGCAGAGACAGAGAGAGATGGTGAACCCTGGTGGCATTGCTTGGAGCTGCTACTAACGACAGCGGCGATGGAGACAGTGGAGTTGAGTTGAGTCACAAAATGTTAAAATGATATAAACAGAGATAAATTTAAATATGGTGTACTTGCATCTCTCCGATGGTCATTCATGTCCACAATGTGAGCTTAATACTGACGAAAAAACATTGATTATTAATAACCAATGCGCCACTGTCTGTCTGTGTGAAGTCAGGTAACACTTCCCACACAGACATGTCCATGTTTCCGGTAGCATACTCCCTACCCCCCACCCCACCCCCACCACACACACATGGCCATGTCTCAGGTAACACATTTCCCACACACACACATGGCCATGTCTCAGGTAACACACTTCCCCCACACACATGGCCATGTCTCAGGTAACACACTTCCCACACACACACATGGCCATGTCTCAGGTAACACACTTCCCACACACACACATGGCCATGTCTCAGGTAACACACTTCCCACACACACACATGGCCATGTCTCAGGTAACACACTTCCCACACACACACATGGCCATGTCTCTGTTGCTACAGTCATAAGCAATCAACTTTCCTCCTGCCCCTAATTTAAAACAAAATATAAAGTCGTTGTTTGTCAGACAGTCTGCCTTTATGCCACAGACTCCTCACTTCACTGACAAGATAACTAACTATCTGCTGGTTCCTAAGTGTGGTGACCTGATTCTCTGTCCATCCTAAAACCAAGAGAGAGTACAATGGTGATGGCTTGTTGTAGGACAGAAACGTGACTTTAGGACTGCTGTACAGAAACACCTGCATGCTTCGGCTGATTTTTGTTCCCCCCAAAATGGGTAAAAACTATTTTAGAATCCTTTTGGGGTTTTTTGTTTGGGTTTTTTTGTTGGGTTGTTGTTGTGGTGTTGTTGTTTTTGGGGGGGGCAACTTTGGTAATGATTGGAAGTTTTGATCCACCGCTGTTGGCGATGTGTTCCTGGTCATGCCATGATTTTTGTGGTTCAGCACAAGATGGGCATTGTTGTTTTGCTTTGTTCAAGAGAGAGAGAGAGAGAGAGAGAGAGAGAGAGAGAGAGAGAGAGAGAGAGAGAGAGAGAGAGAGAGAGAGAGAGAGAGAGAGAGAGAGAGAGAGAGAGAGAGAGGACACACATGATTTATAAATTACACACGATTTTTGTTCTATTTTATGAAATCCTTCCAAACTACAAAACTTTGTAAAACAGAAGGAAAAGATTTGTGGTCTTGTGGCAAACTTCCTGTTTTACTCCAGACGTGTGTGCTTAATTGACAGAAAACATGCCCTACACTGATTGGCCAACAGCTCTGCGGTGCCAGGCTGGCTGTGCTCGTTAGAGCCAAAAGGAGTGGTGGGTGTCACTGGTCTGCAGACAGGAAATTACACCAAAGCCAGCTTTTCCCCATACCACTCTTTTCACCGGAGATCTTTCCTTGCAAATTTGTCTCGTTATTTGTTTGTATGTGAAATGTATAAGAGGTATATTGTACATGTTTGCTGCTGTTTGTTAACCTAGTGAGTGCGTCGGCATCGTTTTGTGACTGTTGTTTGTTAACCTAGTGAGTGTGACGTCATGGTTTGTGACTGTTGTTTGATAACATAGTGTGACGGCATGGTTTGTGACTGTTGTTTGATAACATAGTGTGACGGCATGGTTTGTGACTGTTGTTTGATAACATAGTGTGACGGCATGGTTTGTGACTTGTTTGATAACATAGTGTGACGGCATGGTTTGTGACTTGTTTGATAACATAGTGTGACGGCATGGTTTGTGACTTGTTTGATAACATAGTGTGACGGCATAGTTTGTGACTGTTGTTTGATAACATAGTGTGACGGCATGGTTTGCGACTTGTTTGATAACATAGTGTGACGGCATGGTTTGTGACTGTTGTTTGATAACATAGTGTGACGGCATGGTTTGTGATTGTTGTTTGATAGCATAGTGTGACGGCATGGTTTGTGACTGTTGCTTGATAACATAGTGTGACGGCATGGTTTGAGACTTGTTTGATAACATAGTGTGACGGCATGGTTTGTGACTTGTTTGATAACATAGTGTGACGGTATGGTTTGTGACTTGTTTGATAACATAGTGTGACGGCATGGTTTGTGACTGTTGTTTGATAACATAGTGTGACGGCATGGTTTGTGACTTGTTTGATAACATAGTGTGACGGCATGGTTTGTGACTTGTTTGATAACATAGTGTGACGGCATGGTTTGTGACTTGTTTGATAGCATAGTGTGACGGCATGGTTTGTGACTTGTTTGATAACATAGTGTGACGGCATGGTTTGTGACTGTTGTTTGATAACAGTGTGACGGCATGGTTTGTGACTGTTGTTTGATAACATAGTGTGACGGCATGGTTTGTGACTTGTTTGATAACATAGTGTGACGGCATGGTTTGTGACTTGTTTGATAACATAGTGTGACGGGATGGTTTGTGACTTGTTTGATAACATAATGTGACGGCATGGTTTGTGACTTGTTTGATAACATAGTGTGACGGCATGGTTTGTGACTTGTTTGATAACATAGTGTGACGGGATGGTTTGTGACTTGTTTGATAACATAATGTGACGGCATGGTTTGTGACTTGTTTGATAACATAGTGTGACGGGATAGTTTGTGACTGTTGTTTGATAACATAGTGTGACGGGATGGTTTGTGACTGTTGTTTGATAACATAGTGTCACGGCATGGTTTGTGACTGTTGTTTGATAACATAGTGTGACGGCATGGTTTGTGAATTGTTTGATAACATAGTGTGACGGCATGGTTTGTGACTTGTTTGATAGCATAGTGTGACGGCATGGTTTGTGACTGTTGCTTGATAACATAGTGTGACGGCATGGTCTGAGACTTGTTTGATAACATAGGGTGACGGCATGGTTTGTGACTTGTTTGATAACATAGTGTGACGGCATGGTTTGTGACTTGTTTGATAACATAGTGTGACGGCATGGTTTGTGATTGTTGTTTGATAACATAGTGTGACGGCATGGTTTGTGACTGTTGTTTGATAACATAGTGTGACGGCATGGTATGTGACTGTTGTTTGATAACATAGTGTGTCGGCATGGTTTTTTACCTTTGTGATACATTCTCAGAAACCCTAACAGAACCTACTTTAATAAACATCATAACTTTTTTAAAGTCTCTTTTTGGATTTACTGTAAAATAGATATGGCATTGAACAATCTTTTTTTCTCAAGCAGGAAGTATCAAGTCATCATGAACGGATCGACAATCATCTTTCACACACAACCGTCACGGTTCTTGTCTGTTCTACTTAGTGTCCTGCTGCCCACGTTGTCTGCCACACACTTGTCTAATCATTACCTTCATAAACACCAGGCTTGCTTCAAGTAGCAGGTAAGACAAGAACCGTGCATCACTTGTCCAGTTCTCTGCCTTGATGCCGTATACTGCAACTTCACCACAGCACAAACTGGTATAGTCACTCACTGTGCCCACCCACCAGGTCTGAGGACTTGGTTGTCTACCCTAGAAGAAGAAACTGAATGAGGTAACAGCCCTGATATGGTTCTCTGTGGTCGGTGGGGCTATCAACAGCATGAAACCATCATCTTCTTCTTCTCTCCTTCTCCTCCTCCCCCCTCCCTCCTCCTCCTCCTCCTCTTCTTCTTCTTATACTTCTACTTCTTCTACTTCGTCTTCTTCGTCTCCTCCTCCTCCTCCTCCTCCAACTCCTCCAACTCCTCCAACTCCTCCTCCTTCTTCTTCTTCTTCTTCCTTCTTCTTCTTTCTTCTTCTTCTTCCTTCTTCTTCTTCTTCTTCTCTTCTTCTTCTTCTTCTTCTTCTTCTTCTTCTTCTTCTTCGTCTTCTCCTCCTCCTCCTCCTCCTCTCCTCCTCCTTCTTCTTCTTTGCATTCTTCACATTCTTCTCCTTCTTCTTGTTCTTCTTCTCCTTGTTCTTGTTCTTGTTGTTGTTGTTGTTGTTCTTCTTCTTCTCTTCTTCTTCTTCTTCTTCTTCTTCTTCTTCTTCCATGTCGTCGTCGTCGAATGCTCAGAACGCTCTGACAGCATCTCTTGTTGTCTGTCGTAAGTGTCTGGCAAGTCAGGTCAAGTGCATACGACTTGGGCGTTGGAGAAATGAAACACCTTAGCCTGCCACGATGAATGTTTATTTGGGGGCCGTCGTCCACATGCTGTTAGGACTGCCATGCAGAAAGGCATGCCTTCTCTGGTGATTATTCTCACCGCGCTAAACAGCTGGCCAGGCCTTGTTTTGGGTTTCTATGGTTTGTGTAGGCGACATTGAAAGTGATGGCCTGTTTTGATCCTGATGCCGTTTACTCTGTATGGATGGAGACCCCATTAGTCTGGAGTAAAGAACAAATGAGGGGGAAAAGAGCGTGGCTTGTAGTTCTGCTTCTGGAGCTGCAGCAGCAGCAGCCGATAAAACTGATACAGGATGGACATGAGCACTGCAGGTCAGATCAATGAGTGTGTGTGTGTTGTTGTTGTTATTGTTGTGGTGGTGGTTGTTGTTATTGTAGATATTTTTATTGTTGCTGTTGCTACTGTCGTTGGTTTTGTTGCTACTTTTGTTTTTATTGTTGACATTGTTTCTGCTGTTATTGTTGCTGATGTTGTTATAGTTGATACTGTTGTTGTTGTTGTTGTTGTTGTTTTGTTGTTGCTGATGCTGCTATTGTTGACATTTTTATTGTTATTGTTGTTGCTGCTGCTGCTGTTATTGTTGACTTTATTGTTCGTATTGTTATTGTTGTTTCTGCTGCTACTATTTTTGTTGTTGTAGTTTTTTATATCTCTTCCTCCACACCTTTTTGGCCTATCTGTAGTAACCCTCTTTGCTACGGAAAGCTGAAAACCGCGGGGAGTGGAGGAAGCTGGTTGCAAATTCTTCAGTGGTTCCCAAACAGTCTACTAGACTACAGGATGAATTTGAAGCTAGCATCTTCCACCCCCAGCTCTTGGTATGCCCGCAACAAGGTCGTGTATTCAATAAATCCACCATTTCCTTTTGGTTCATTCTATCCCTCTGTCTTCGTAACACGGTGGTGGGTTTTGTCAGGTTGAGATCGTTTGTGACAGAGAAACAGATAACTTCCAGCCCTTCATTGACGAGTTCATGTTTTATTCCAGACCTTGGCGCTCAGCTGACAGACCTGGGAAGCAAGCATGCAGGCTGATCCCTCGTTCAGCCCCTGTCGCGATCAGCCACCCTGTGATCATCAGAGCCAGAGGGAGTGGCTAGTGTTATTGACTGGGCCATGACATCACGTCAATGGACCCTTGGCCTACTCAGTGAATTTTAGGAGAGATTTTCTGTTGGGAAGGTTGAATCATTATCTTTGCTTGCGTCTGCTTGGGCGTATGCGTCAACTGCATTATAGAATTGTTAACTCTTATTTGTTAAACTGTCGTCAATAATTATGATGGCGTTTTTTGGCGGGCTTTTCTTTCTTTAGTCTTGTTTTCACGGTTTGTTTGTTTTCTCAGAGCAAGAGCACCTTGAAGGAAAGAGCTATTACTCAGCGTGTATTATTATTTTTTATGAGGGTTGTTAATGATGAAGATGATGATCAGAAGGAGGAGAAGAAGGAGCAGAAAGAGGAGATGGGGACATTGTTGTTGTTGTAATGCCGGTTGTGGTTGTATTACAATTGTTACTGTTTTTAATGCTGTTGCTGCTGCTGTTGTTGTTTTTGCTGTTGTTGTTATATTGTTCCACACAAAGGGACTCAACTTCAGGTCAGTTTTTTTCTACACTTTTCCTAATGAAAAATCAGGCAGCTGAAGGCGTACTGGTGAGGAGCGATGTGCTGTTGGTGGACAGGATAGGAAGGGTTGTTCCTGGTCGGTGTTTCCTGAACAACCAGTCACACGTTAGCCAGTCCGCCAAGGTTTGTGATCAAGGCAGTGTCGGTCTCTTTTAATGAAGATGGCGAGTCTCTCCAGCTGACGTGATGGGAAGCAGCTCCAGAAAGTTGTCAACTTAGTTTCTTCTGTTTTGTTATTGTGGGTTTTGTTTTGGGATTGTTGTTGTTGACGTCGTTGTTGTTATTGTTCTTTTGGTTGGATTTGTGTCTTGTTTGTGTTTTCTGTTTTGCTGTTATTTAGGGGGATTGGGGTGGGGATGGGAGTAGGGGGTGCTATTTTACCAGTCTGAGAAATTTGAAAAGGATATGGTGCTTTTCAAAACATTCAACCTTAAAGTTTGATGAATAATTCATGTATAAGTATCTCTTCTTGGTTTCGTGGCTTGAATCAACTCACAGAACAATCAGCAGTGTACTTTAGTGCCCTTATGTCCACTTCTTAGCTCAGTGGTCGGAGCACTCGCTTTCCCCAAGTCAATGTTAAGCAGCATCGAGCGTGGTTACCAAGTGGATGGGTGACCGTTTACGCCCCTTGGCTTCAGTACAGTCCCCCAGTTCACACAGCTGTAAATCGGTTCCTGCCCTCTATAGGGACAAGGAAGGTAAAGCAGCGAGGGAGAGGAGATGGGCGCCGTCCTCAATGTGCTGGCCCCTAGAGAAGTGAGGTCTCTGACGCCTCGCTCCCCTACAACCACATAGGTTATGGGACACCTTAATCTTTTACCTTATTCATTTCGTCAAAAATGTTTGTAATGAATCACAATCCAATTTTCAAACCAGGCAGTGGCCAAACTGGGACATGCTGTTTCTGACACACCGTGTTTGAAGTGTTGCTGCAATTGTAGCGAGCAGGCAGGCAGGCAGGCAGGCAGGCAGGCAGGCATCATTTGATCTCCCGCCAATCTTGGTCAGGCTGTGTGATTGTTTGCATCGATGCAGCGTGATAATCATCAGTGATTTAGGACGTCAACATGCCTCCACTGTCTCTTTGATATGGGGCAGTTTCAGGGCAAGAAGTTCATTTAGAGAGTCTGTAATGACACAGGCTCTCAGTGTCGCTCCCGTCCACCGGCAGTAATTACCTGTAATTGTTAGGGGGGTTTTCTCTCTCTCTCTTCGCAATGTTGATAATGATGTCGTGTTTTGAAATTTTTGTTGTTTTGTGTTCTTTAAAAGAAGCATTGTATTGTATGGTGTTGTATTGTGTTGTGTTGTATTGTGTTGCACTGTTTTGTGTTGTATTGTATTGTATACCGCTTTAAGTCACGGCAGATTTTTCTTGCCTAAAGTTCTGGCTGTTTTACTTGGGGGAGAGCGCTTCGTTACAAGAGCAGCGCCAACCAGGAGGGGGGCTTTTTCTTTTAAAAAAAAAAGCAAAAGCGTTGTGACACATTATGTCATGTATACAGCTATACATGTAGCAGCCACAGTTATCGCCTGAACGTCTACACAGTCTACACATCAAACATAACTTTGTCCTGTATAGTTGATAACTGTATAATCACAGAAGATTGGGTCTTATCTTTTTCAATTGTGATTACCATTATTTCTCATTGATATATAATGCCTCCGACGTGAACATCTCTCATGTCGGACTTGTTTCACCTTCACTCTCACCTATCCCATAGTCTAGTAGACCTTTAGGGCACTTCTGAAGATTTGCAACCAGCTTCCTCCACTCCTCGTGGTTGTCAATTTTCCGTTGCAAGTCGTTCTACCTTGTCCTTACGAATACCTAGATTCAACCACTTCATCATCGGCCGTCATTCTTTCTCTATTTCTGGTCCATCTATCTGGAATGACCCCCCTCTCTCTCTCCGCCAAAAGCCTTCTTATGACACTTTTAAATCCAGTCTCAAGACATATTTACTTCAAACCTAAGATTTTCCTCTCCTGCTTCATCTCATGGTTTTTCCCTGCCTTCAACAGCCAAGATTCTATCACTCTGCCAGGGTGTGTGACCTCCGTGTGTGTGTGTGTTGTGTGTGTGTGTGTGTGTGTGTGTGTGTGTGTGTGTGTGTGTGTGTGTGTGTGTGTGTGTGGTGTGTGTGTGTGTGTGTGTGTGTGTGTGTGTGTGGTGTGTGTGTGTGTGTGTGTGTGTGTGTGTGTGTGTGTGTGTGTGTGTGTGTGTGTGTGTGTGTGTGTGTGTGTGTGTGTGTGTGTGTGTGTGTGTGTGTGTGTGTGTGTGTGTGTGTGTGTGTGGTGTGTGTGTGTGTGTGTGTGTGTGTGTGTGTGTGTGTGTGTGTGTGTGTGTGTGTGTGTGTGTGTGTGTGTGTGTGTGTGTGTGTGTGTGTGTGTGTGTGTGTGTGTGTGTGTGTGTGTGTGTGTGTGTGTGTGTGTGTGTGTGTGTGTGTGTGTGTGTGTGTGTGTGTGTGTGTGTGTGTGTTGTGTGTGTGTGTGTGTGTGTGTGTGTGTGTGTGTGTGGTGTGTGTGTGTGTGTGTGTGTGTGTGGTGTGTGTGTGTGTGTGTGTGTGTTGTTGTGTGTGTGTGTGTGTGTGTGTTGTGTGTTGTGTGTGTGTGTGTGTTGTGTGTGTGTGTGTGGGTTGTGTGTGTGAGTTGTGTGTGTGTGTGTGTGTGTGGTGTGTGTGTGTGTGTGTGCGTGCACATTTGGACTTGATGGAACTATTACTTGTTACTGGTTGTATGACTGTGTAAGAATGAGTTGAGTGCAAGCGCTTTGATTTGTCTCTGCAAGATATAGCGCTATATAAATTCCATTTATTATTATCATTATTACTCAAGGCCAGTCCACTCTCTTATGTCTTCCCACCGTTTTCTCTGTCTGTTTTATGATAAAGCAAAGTCATTGTATCTTGACTTTTCCCAAGTTGATAATAATCCGTTTATGCAGTCATTGAAGAGCGAGATGCCAGAGACCTCAGCTTCTCCAGGGGCCAGCATATTGAGGGCGGCGCCAATCTCCTCTCCCTCACTGCTTTACCTTCCCTGACCCTAACTTTACTGGTCAGGGCTCGCAAACGGTCACCCATCCACCCACGCTCAGTACTGCTCAACCATAGCCTGGAGAAAGCGAGTGCTCTGACCGCTGAGCTATCGGGTGCCCTTCGAGTCATACTAGACCCAAATATCAGGTAGTCACCATGTCCCCAGTCTGGTCTGTTGTTCTAAGGGTCTGTGGTAGAGCTGTGAGCAACGAATGATGATGGCTTGTTTTCAGACCTTAATATGATGCGTGTGCGTGTGTGTGTGTGTGTGTGTGTGTGTGTGTGTGTGTGTGTGTGTGTGTGTGTGTGTGTGTGTTCGTGTGTGTGTGTGTGTGTGTGTGTGTGTGTGTGTGTGTGTGTGTGTGTGTGTTCGTGTGTGTGTGTGTGTGTGTGTGTGTGTGTGTGTGTGTGTGTGTGTGTGTGTGTGTGTGTGTGTGTGTGTGTTCGTGTGTGTGCGTGCGTGCGTGCATGTGTGTGTGAGTGCTATAGCAATAAACAGGCTATCATTAACGCCTTGTTTCAGACACGAACGCTCACTTGGGAATGCGTGGACCCCTTTCAGAAAAGAACTGACACACCTCCTCCTCCTTCTCCTCCTCCTTCTCCTCCTCTTTCTCCTTGGGGAGGGGAAGGTGGTGGAGGATGCTTTGCTGTCTGCTGCCACCCTGGAGGATAATGACCCGGGTGATGTCCGTGCCCTTAGCACTGCCACCCATGGTCACGCTGTTAACCCAGATACAGAGCCTGCAGAGGATGGCAAGGTCAGTGAGAATGGGCGGCAATGGAACTGCACTGGAGGACTGGGTGGATGCAAGTGGGCTCTGTGTACGAGTATGTGTGGTTATTATTTACTTTTTTGTTTAATTTAATTTTTTTTTCGAGGATAATGGAATAAGCACTCATGTGTCTTATCATAATTATCCAGTCCCCCTGTTTACGCAGTTGTGTAAATTTTCGTCATCCGTTCCCACCGGCACATTATGACCTACTCTTCCAAAATGTGGAACAGGTTTTAATGTGTGCACAAGATGTTCTCTGTGTGTTTATGTGTGTATGTGTGTGTTTTTGTGTGTGAGTGAGTGTGTGTGTGTGTGTGTGTGTGTGTCTACTGTGTGTGTGCCTGTGTGTGTTGTGTTTGTGTTCTTGTGTGTGTTTGTCTCTGTGTGTCTCTGTCTGTGTCTGTGTAAGTATGTGTGTGCGCCCAGTATGTATGCATTAGTGTGTGGGTGGGGGAGAAGGGGAGCACACCATATAAAGACAGACAAAAGCACAGACAGAAATAAAATACAGATTACAGACACACAGAAACAAGCAGGTCAAAGAGTGAGGGAAAGAGATAGACGAGCACACAACAGAACATTGGAAGCTGTTGGAAATTCTCCTGTTTGTCTGCTACTGTGTCCAGCACTTACACAGTTTGTGGCAACTTAAGGACATATGGGCAAAAAGCAGGGTTTTTTAACAAGTATGTCATGGAAGATTATTCACGCTATCTCTTCTCTTAATATCAAGCTCATACTATGACTCAGGCAGAAAGAAACACGCAACACCTACAAAGTTTCTGATATTTCTTTCTTATTGAGCTTTGTACTTGTTCATGCTGTTTCCAGAAAATAACCCATCTGTGTTTTTATCACCTTACATCGTCTCCCAGACGTGTACGAGTAACTGACTGAAAACATCCCTGCTGATTCACTACTACACCCCCTCTCCTCCTTCTCCCCCTCCCCAGTCTCGGAAAGCGTTGTGTCTGTTACACAAGGGGGAGTGCTGAATGTCGCTGTTGGGTCATGAACTTACTGCAGTGACTGCACTCTGTGCCTGGGTCAGTTTTATGAAATAATGTCCTTTGGAAATTATGTCAGCATTTCTGATTTTGCTCTGGAATGTGTAAAACCTGTATCATAGCTGTTTGTTATTATCTATTAAATGTTGAATTTAAAGATATTTATATTTTCTGTTATATCCTGTTCTTATTATATAAAAAACTGAAAATTCTTGCAAAACAGTAATATTTTCCACCATGACAACTTAAACACTTTCTTCTGTCTTTACGTTAAATCATGCTTTATTTGGTTGACCATTCTGTCAACAACAAAGCATGACATCCTTACTAAAAAGAAGATGCTGATTTCTCACATGCAACAAGTAATTACTGTCTGTATTTGCTGTTTCTAGTAACATACTTCTCACACAGTCACTGACTCATCTCATTTCCATCGCTCATAACAATGTACTTCTTGCAGCTGCTGATACAACGACAGGGGATTATTGGGCAGACTGCATGTCTTATGTCAGCCAGTCCGCTTTGCTGACAGAAAAAAAACTGCCTGTCTACGTCTCCACGCTGACTGACCTGGTTTTTTCTGTCTTGGAGCCAAAAACACAAAACGACGATTGTTTTTTTTTAGGACATCAGCGGGGCTTCAGGGCTGCCCTACAGTGCTACATGTTGTGCATCAACAGTGCTCCAAAAACACAAGGGCTGTGTTAGCATCCCTGGTTTGGGGGGGGCGCTTCGGTAATGATGACATGTTGTTGGTTTTTTTTTTTGACTGCCCTGTTATTGAAAAACAGTGCAGCCAGCAGTGAAAAAAGCATGAGGCAACAGTCACATCCAGTTTTATTCTGGGAGGCCACCTCTACAATGTACACCAGTATAGATACACAAATTCATACTTGCATAAGAAAAATGATGCCTGCCCCCGTCCCTCATAGCATTTGCAGTGATGATCATTTATCAGGATATCATCATCAGTGAACAACAAGGAAAAGTACACATACATGGGCTGGACACTAGATGTGCGGTCTGTGTACCCTGGTGAAGGAAGAAGTTGTACAGCATTAACAAAAAACGTGAATAGAGGGCTGGCTGCACACTGGCTATCACCCACAAACAGCTGTCCAACATCTGAGAGGGCACCCTTTCCCACATCAGCCTTACCGGGCCCTGTGTATAGGCTAGTTTGCCCTGTGTGTCGGCCCAGTTTTCCCTGTGTGTAGGCTAGGCTAGTTTTCCCTGTGTGTAGGCTAGGCTAGTTTTTTCCCCGTGTGTAGGCTAGGCTAGTTTCCCCGTGTGTAGGCTAGGCTAGTTTTCCCTGTGTGTAGGCTAGGCTAGTTTTCCCTGTGTGTAGGCTAGGCTAGTTTTCCCTGTGTGTAGGCTAGGCTAGTTTGCCCTGTGTGTAGGCTAGGCTAGTTTTCCCTGTGTGTAGGCTAGGCTAGTTTTGCCCTGTGTGTCAGCTAGTGTGCCCTGTGTGTAGCTAGTTTGCCCTGTGTGTAGCTAGTTTGCCCTGTGTGTAGGCTAGGGTAGTTTGCCCTGTGTGTCAGCTAGTGTGCCCTGTGTGTCAGCTAGTGTGCCCTGTGTGTAGCTAGTTTGCCCTGTGTGTAGGCTAGTGTGCCCTGTGTGTCAGCTAGTGTGCCCTGTGTGTAGCTAGTTTGCCCTGTGTGTCAGCTAGTTTGCCCTGTGTGTCAGCTAGTTTGCCCTGTGTGTAGGATAGTTTGCCCTGTGTGTAGCTAGTTTGCCCTGTGTGTCAGCTAGTTTGCCCTGTGTGTAGGCTAGGCTATTTTTCCCTGTTGTCAGCTATTACAGACACACAGAAACAAGCAGGTCAAAGAGTGAGGGAAAGAGACAGAAGAGCACACAACAGAACATGGGAAGCTGTTGGAAATTCTCCTGTTTGTCTGCTACTGTGTCCAGTACTTACACAGTTTGTGGCAACTTAAGGACATATGGGCAATAATCAGTGTTATTTAACAAGTATGTCATGGAAGATTATTCACGCTATCTCTTCTCTTAATATCAAGCTCATACTATATGACTGAGGCAGAAAGAAACACGCATACAATATCTCTGATACTTCTTTCTTATTGAGCTTTGTACTTGTTCATGCTGTTTCCAGCAAATAACCCATCTGTGTTTTTATCACCTTACATCGTCTCCCAGACGTGTACGAGTAACTGACTGAAAACAGCCCTGCTGATTCACTACTACACCCCCTCCCCTCCTTCTCCACCTCCCCAGTCTCGGAAAGCGTTGTGTCTGTTACACAAGGGGGAGTGCTGAATGTCGCTGTTGGGTCATGAACTTACTGCAGTGACTGCACTCTGTGCCTGGGTCAGCTTTATGAAATAATGTCCTTTGGAAATTATGTCAGCATTTCTGATTTTGCTCTGGAGTGTGTAAAACCTGTATCATAGCTGTTTGTTCATCATCATCATCATCAGACCCGTGACCTTGGCGGTCGTGGGGGAGACACGAAAGACGATGCCGTGGTAAGCCTCCTCCATCCATCTCGGTCCTCGGCTCTGCGCAGTAGTGCCGAGTCATTCATCCTAGTCCATTTTCTGATGTTGTCCATCCATGACTTGTTCTGTCTTCCCCTCTTTCTGCCACCTTCGAGTGTTCCCTGCAGTACTGTTTTTGGCAGAGTGTTGTGGCGGGTGACGTGGCCGAACCATGTCAGCTTTTTCTTTTTTGACGATGGTGAGAAGGGGTTCCTGTGGACCTGCCAGCCGTGTTATTTGACTCTTGACAAATTCATTGGTCTTTCGTTCTCTCCAGGATATGCCCAGTAGTTTTCTATGGCATTTTGTTTCAAATGAGTGGATTCGCTCTGCTGTTTCAGCAGTCAATGTCCAGGTTTCACTTCCGTACAGCAGGATAGACTGAATTAGGGCTTTGTAGAGCTTTAGTTTGATTGGGAAACTGATCTCTTTACTTTTCCATATGGTGGTGAGTTTTGTCATGGAAGATGTTGCCATGGCTATTCTGACTTTGATTTCTGTCGTCGATCGCCCGTCCTTTGTGAGTGTAGCGCCAAGGTATTTAAAAGCGTCTACCTCCTCCAGTTGTTGGCCGTTCATGTAAATTTTAGCAGTGGCGTTGCTCGTGCTGTTCACAAGTACTTTACTTTTCTCCGAGCTCACCTCCATCCCATATGTTCCAGCTCTGTTCTCAAGTCTGGTCGTAAAATCTTGCAGCTCTGTGTTACTTCCGCCCATGAAGTCAATGTCATCGGCAAACCGCAAGTTGTTGAGGGTCTGCCGCCAATGGAGATGGTAGAGTGGAAGTCATGGAGGGTCTCTCTCATAATGTTTTCCAAGAACAGATTAAACAGGACTGGAGATAACAGGCATCCTTGTCGGACTCCAACTGTGGTTTGAAGTAGTCTCCGACCTGATTGTTCAGAAGGACTGCACTGCTTGCGGTGTTGTATAGTGCTTGAATGGTTTGCACTAGTCCTTCTTCAATGCCAAACATTCTGAGGACCTGCCACAGGCCTTCGTGCCATACTCTGTCGAAAGCCTTCTTGAAGTCGATGAAGTTGTGGAACAGGTCTCTCTGATGTTGAAGATGTTTTTCCATCAGGATGTGGCAGTTAAAAATCTGTTCGATTGTGCTCCTGCCTGCCCTGAACCCAGCTTGTTCCTCTGCAAGGTGTTCTTCTGCCTCCTTCTTGAGTCGATTCAAAATAACTTTGAGCATGATCTTGCTGGCGTGGCTGATGAGGCTGATTGTTCTATAGTTTTGGCATTGGCGTAAATTCCCCTTCTTGGGCAGGGGTATGATGAGTGATTGTGTCTATTCTGTTGGCCACTGTTTTGTCTCCCAAATCTTCTGACAGATAGCTGTAATATGTGTGATGACTGTTTCGCGACCATGCTTGAGCAGCTCTGCTGGTATGTTGTCTGCTCCTGGGGACTTTCCTACTGGTAAGCTGCGGATGGCTTCTTCCACTTCTTCCCTCAGTATAGGTAATGGCGAGGGTGCTCTTGATGTTGCTGCCTTCTCTTCTATTATGCTCTTGTCAGGTTGTATTGGGTAGTTGTACAGTTCTTTACAATACTCAGACCACCTGTTCAATGCAGCTGAGCTTTCTGTGAGGAGGTTTCCGGAGCTGTCTTCAATGACTGATGATTTGGTTTGAAGTGGTTTTGCTGTTTGTTATTATCTATTAAATGCTGAACTTAAACATATTTATATTTTCTGTTATATCCTGTTCTTATTATATAAAAAACTGAACATTCTTGCAAAACAGTAATATTTTCCACCGTGACAACTTAAACACTTTCTTCTGTCTTTACGTTAAATCATGCTTTATTTGGTTGACCATTCTGTCAACAACAAAGCATGACATCCTTACTAAAAAGAAGATGCTGATTTCTCACATGCAACAAGTAATTACTGCCTGTATTTGCTGTTTCTAGTAACATACTTCTCACACAGTCACTGACTCATCTCATTTCCATCGCTCATAACAATGTACTTCTTGCAGCTGCTGATACAACGACAGTGATTATTGGGCAGACTGCATGTCTTTATGTCAGCCAGTCCCGCTTTGCTGACAGAAAAAAAACTGCCTGTCTACAGTCTCCACTGCTGACTGACCTGGTTCTCTGTCTTGGAGCCAAAAACACATAACGACGATCGTTGTTTTTAGGACATCAGCGTGGCTTCAGGGCCGCCCTACAGTGCTACATGTTGTGCATCAACAGTACTCCAAAAACACAAGGGCTGTGTTAGCATCCTCTGGTTTGGGGAGGCAGCTTCAATAATGATGACATGTTGTTGGTTTTTTATTTGACTGCCCTGTTATTGTAGAAAAACAGTGCAGCCAGCAGTGAAAAAAGCATGAGGCACAGTCACATCCAGTTTTATTCTGGGAGGCCAGCCTCTACAATGTACACCAGTATAGATGTACACAAATTCATACTTGCATAAGAAAAATGATGCCTGCCCTGTCGTCATAGCATTTGCAGTGATGATCATTTATCAGGATATCATCATCAGTGAACAACAAGGAAAAGTACACATACATGGGGCTGGACACTAGATGTGCGGTCTGTGTACCCTGGTGAAGGAAGAAGTTGTACAGCATTAACAAAAAACGTGAATAGAGGGCTGGCTGCACACTGGCTATCAACCCACAAACAGCTGTCCAACATCTGAGAGGGCAGCCCTTTCCCACATCAGCCTTACCGGTCCCTGTGTATAGGCTAGTTTGCCCTGTGTGTCGGCTAGTTTTCCCTGTGTGTAGGCTAGGCTAGTTTTCCCTGTGTGTAGGCTAGGCTAGTTTTCCCTGTGTGTAGGCTAGGCTAGTTTTCCCTGTGTGTAGGCTAGGCTAGTTTTCCCTGGTGTAGGCTAGGCTAGTTTTCCCTGTGTGTAGGCTAGGCTAGTTTGCCCTGTGTGTAGGCTAGGCTAGTTTTCCCTGTGTGTAGGCTAGGCTAGTTTGCCCTGTGTGTCAGCTAGTGTGCCCTGTGTGTAGCTAGTTTGCCCTGTGTGTAGCTAGTTTGCCCTGTGTGTAGGCTAGGGTAGTTTGCCCTGTGTGTCAGCTAGTGTGCCCTGTGTGTCAGCTAGTGTGCCCTGTGTGTAGCTAGTTTGCCCTGTGTGTCAGCTAGTTTTCCCTGTGTGTCAGCTAGTTTGCCCTGTGTGTAGGATAGTTTGCCCTGTGTGTAGCTAGTTTCCCTGTGTGTCAGCTAGTTTGCCCTGTGTGTAGGCTAGGCTAGTTTGCCCTGTGTGTCAGCTAGTTTGCCCTGTGTGTAGCTAGTTTCCCTGTGTGTCAGCTAGTTTGCTCTGTGTGTATGCTAGGCTAGTTTGGCCTGTGTGTCAGCTAGTTTGCCCTGTGTGTCAGCTAGTTTGCCCTGTGTGTAGCTAGTTTGCCCTGTGTGTAGGCTAGGCTAGTTTGCCCTGTGTGTAGGCTAGGCTAGTTTGCCCTGTGTGTCAGCTAGTTTGCCCTGTGTGTAGGCTAGTTTGCCCTGTGTGTCAGCTAGTTTGCCCTGTGTGTCAGCTAGTTTGCCCTGTGTGTAGGCTAGTTTGCCCTGTGTGTAGCTAGTTTAGTGTAGCTAGTTTGCCCTGTGTGTCAGCTAGTTTGCCCTGTGTGTCAGCTAGTTTGCCCTGTGTGTCAGCTAGTTTGCCCTGTGTGTCAGCTAGTTTGCCCTGTGTGTAGGCTAGTTTGCCCTGTGTGTAGCTAGTTTAGTGTAGCTAGTTTGCCCTGTGTGTAGCTAGTTTGCCCTGTGTGTAGGCTAGTTTGCCCTGTGTGTCAGCTAGTTTGCCCTGTGTGTAGCTAGTTTAGTGTAGCTAGTTTGCCCTGTGTGTAGCTAGTTTGCCCTGTGTGTAGGCTAGGGTAGTTTGCCCTGTGTGTCAGCTAGTTTGCCCTGTGTGTAGGCTAGTTTGCCCTGTGTGTCAGCTAGTTTGCCCTGTGTGTAGGCTAGTTTGCCCTGTGTGTAGGCTAGTTTGCCCTGTGTGTAGCTAGTTTAGTGTAGCTAGTTTGCCCTGTGTGTAGGCTAGTTTGCCCTGTGTGTCAGCTAGTTTGCCCTGTGTGTAGCTAGTTTAGTGATGCTAGTTTGCCCTGTGTGTAGCTAGTTTGCCCTGTGTGTAGGCTAGTTTGCCCTGTGTGTCAGCTAGTTTGCCCTGTGTGTAGCTAGCTTAGTGTAGCTAGTTTGCCCTGTGTGTAGCTAGTGTGCCCTGTGTGTAGGCTAGGGTAGTTTGCCCTGTGTGTCAGCTAGTTTGCCCTGTGTGTCAGCTAGTTTGCCCTGTGTGTAGGCTAGTTTGCCCTGTGTGTAGGCTAGTTTGCCCTGTGTGTAGGCTAGTTTGCCCTGTGTGTCAGCTAGTTTGCCCTGTGTGTCAGCTAGTTTGCCCTGTGTGTAGGCTAGTGTGCCCTGTGTGTCAGCTAGTTTGCCCTGTGTGTAGGTTAGTTTGCCCTGTGTGTAGGCTAGTTTGCCCTGTGTGTCAGCTAGTTTGCCCTGTGTGTCAGCTAGTTTGCCCTGTGTGTCAGCTAGTTTGCCCTGTGTGTCAGCTAGTTTGCCCTGTGTGTCAGCTAGTTTGCCCTGTGTGTAGCTAGTTTGCCCTGTGTGTCAGCTAGTTTGCCCTGTGTGTAGGCTAGTTTGCCCTGTGTGTCAGCTAGTTTGCCCTGTGTGTAGGCTAGTTTGGCCTGTGTGTCAGCTAGTTTGCCCTGTGTGTCAGCTAGTTTGCCCTGTGTGTAGGCTAGTTTGCCCTGTGTGTAGCTAGTTTAGTGTAGCTAGTTTGCCCTGTGTGTAGCTAGTTTGCCCTGTGTGTAGGCTAGTTTGCCCTGTGTGTCAGCTAGTTTGCCCTGTGTGTCAGCTAGTTTGCCCTGTGTGTAGGCTAGTTTAGTGTAGCTAGTTTGCCCTGTGTGTAGCTAGTGTGCCCTGTGTGTAGGCTAGTTTGCCCTGTGTGTAGGCTAGTTTGCCCTGTGTGTAGGCTAGTTTGCCCTGTGTGTCAGCTAGTTTGCCCTGTGTGTCAGCTAGTTTGCCCTGTGTGTCAGCTAGTTTGCCCTGTGTGTCAGCTAGTTTGCCCTGTGTGTAGCTAGTTTGCCCTGTGTGTAGGCTAGTTTGCCCTGTGTGTAGCTAGTTTGCCCTGTGTGTAGGCTAGTTTGCCCTGTGTGTCAGCTAGTTTGCCCTGTGTGTAGGCTAGTTTGCCCTGTGTGTAGCTAGTTTAGTGTAGCTAGTTTGCCCTGTGTGTAGCTAGTTTGCCCTGTGTGTCAGCTAGTTTGCCCTGTGTGTAGGCTAGTTTGCCCTGTGTGTCAGCTAGTTTGCCCTGTGTGTAGGCTAGTTTGCCCTGTGTGTCAGCTAGTTTGCCCTGTGTGTAGGCTAGTTTGCCCTGTGTGTAGCTAGTTTAGTGTAGCTAGTTTGCCCTGTGTGTAGCTAGTGTGCCCTGTGTGTAGGCTAGTTTGCCCTGTGTGTCAGCTAGTGTGCCCTGTGTATCGGCTAGTTTGCCCTGTGTGTCAGGGACATTGGGGGTATCAAGACACCCACAACTGTTGACCCACAAACAGGAGGTTCAGAATAACAGCCTGAACAGAAATGCCTCCTGGGCAAAGAAACAAAACAAAACATGACTTTGTCGTCAAGGTCTCTACATCATTATAAGACATTGTGACATTACAGCACACACACATCTGCACAAATAAAGAGGAAAGTTCAGAGAAAAAACACCTCTAGACATTATTATGTACAAAACAATCATATAAAGACTGTATCTTAAAGTTACTGAAACTAAAGCCTGTGTTGATGTGCTACATCAAACAACCATCCTAAAAAACCTGTTGCTGTAATAAAACCAACATAACAGCAGACTGTGTCAGTTAGTGCAGTTATGAAACACATCAGTCTGTCAGCAAAACTGGCTGCTGTATATGAAAGGATGCAGTCTGCAAAATGTCAACCAGCAAAGCGTCTTGTTATACCAGAAACCTCACACATAAACACCGCTATTTTGTACACACCAATTGCGAGATTGTTTCACAGCACAGACATCTAAAAAGAAAGAAGCTTGCACACCACAAGTCAAACACAAAATGAGGTGTGGGCGTACAACCTTAAAGAAGAAACAAAGACGAAATTATGTCCCTAAAAGCAAAAATACAAAACTTTAGGCCAGTATTTCTTATGTCATAAACTTAGCCAGCATCTGGACGAAAAAATGCAAAGAAAAATATAGTTCACTTTGTCACAGACATGCATTTGAATACATAAAGAGCTTGTTGAGAGTTTTTGGTTATCAATTTTCAAGTACTTTTATCTACCAATGCACCAAATGCATTGTTTGTACCAAAGCTAAAAAATCACTTTAAAATACCCATATTTCCTTTTGTAAAACAAAAAGGCAGCTCAATCCCAGTCTTTCACTATTACTTAGTAATGATCCTTTCATCTTCACATGTTTCAGAGGTGTTCTGGCAAGCTGACATCTAGTCTTTTACTTTACTTTTGTTTTGTTCAGATGTTTGCATGTTTGACATTCAAAGTGGATACTATGCCTTTGAATTTTTCTCAGTATTTTAGTTTGAAGAAAGATTCAAGTTAAAGCATTGTTTGGGGTTTCATTGACTGAACCAGGTCAGAACTACTAGAATCAGCAAGATAGTTCGTTACTTCTTCCAACTGATGTGTCTTTGTCAGTAATCTTTGTTGGACACATTGAAAAGTTTCAAAACATGAATTGGCCAAACGGGCATTACTTTGTTTCTGTTTCTTATGTTATGACATACACAAACAAAAATATCTTTCAATTCACAGCAACAATCTTGTCTATATTTATCATTGTGAGATCACCATAAGGATAGATGACACATGTTGGTGAACACTGCTCTGGTAATCAACATTTGTTAATTGTGTCTTTAACCTGGGTCAGTTCAAGGGCAAGGATGTCATTAGAGATGATTAATAGCACAGTCCTCATTGTCTTATCAATCAACTCACAATAGTTTTATCAGAACTGTAAATTTGCTTTTGATGGCAACATTAATGAGAATGACATGCTTTAATGTTGCTGCTGTCTCTTTTTCCTGAATGGTATCGTTGTTCTGAAGATCTTCTCATGTGTTCTTCCTGTGATGGTTGGATGGGACCTTCTGTGTCTGTCATACTTCTGTCATATTAGTAGGAACAGTACTCCTGACCAGTGATTACCATAAAATGAGAGAGAGAGGAGAGAGAGTGTGTGTGTGTGTGTGTGTGTGTGTGTGTGTGTGTGTGTGTGTGTGTGTGTGTGTGTGTGTGTGTGTGTGTGTGTGTGTTTGTGTGGGTGTGGGTGTGTGTGTGTGTGTGCGTGTGTGTGTGTGTTAGAGCCTTGCGCGAGTAATGTGGATGCCTAGCTCTCAGACATCAAACATTGTCAAGACAGTGCACAGACCCATTTCAGAAAGGGATACCTCCTGTAACAACACCTTCTCTCCTGCTCTCGCCAGGTGCGCAATGAATGGTTTATGGTTCTTTGTTGTTTGTTGCCATCTGTGATGATGATGATGATGATGATGATGATGATGATGATGATGATGATGATGATGATGATGATGATGATGATGATGATGACATGGTTGATGTCTTCCCCGTTCTTACGTTCATGGTCACTCTGTTCACCCAGATCAAAAGATGTAAGAAGATCATGGCATGAATGGGATTGGTGATTGATGTGCAAATGTGTGTGTGTGCACCTAAAGTCGGGTGCATTGGGTGCATGCACACTTGGCGTGGGAGGTGACGTGACCACGTGACATGAGATAGACAAAAGCACAGACAGATAGAGAGAAGGCACATCAAAGAGAAATAAAAGGATTTAAAAAAACCAGAAATACAAAAGTGATTAAAAAAAAACCTGTAAATGGTTGACATTCACCTCTTTATCTATTAATCTATCCAGTGCTTCAACAGCAATGGCAATTTAACCCGATATTTGTGAACTGCATCTGTCTAAACAAATTAGCCATAGAAATTTATTTATGTAATCAGTTCTTCTAAAATGTGATTGTTTCAACGTCAAGATCAAGATAATATGAAGCTAAAACTGTTCACTACAGTGGAAAGAGACATGCAGACCAAGCGCACATAAAATGATTGTGAAATGTTTTTCTTTACCTGATATTTAGACCTTTTCATGCTGTTTCCAGCAACAACTGATCTGTTGTTTTGTTTTGTTTTGTTTGTGTTGTTGTTTGGGAAGGGGGGGGGGGGTATCACCTTGCATTTTATCGCAGACTCATATGCTTGATTGACAGAATATATCCCTGCTGATTCGTTACAGCCCCCTCCCCCACATCCCCAGTCTACCAATCACGATGTGCCTATAATGCAAAGGGGAGTGGTCAATGTCATTGTTTTGACCCTTGAACTTACATTCACTGTGTTCTTTGCCAGTGTCAGTTCTATAAAATAGTGTCCTTTAGAAACCATATCATCATCTGTGGTTTTGCTCTGACATGTAGAAAACATGTGTCATCATTGCAGGTTATTATTGATCAAACCTTTATGAAATGTAATGCTCCATTTGGTCATCATTTTGTCAAAAACAAAGCGTCACTAAGTTACTGAAAAAGAGACGTTGATTTCTTACATGCAACAATTAATTGCTGTCTGTGTTTGTCATGTCTAGTAACAAACTTTTCACAGTCACTCACTCATCTCATTTCCATTGCTCATAACAAAGCACTTCTTGCAGTTGCTGATACAACGACAGTGATTATTGGGCAGACTGCATGTCTTTATGTCAGCCAGTCCCGCTTTGCTGACAGAAAAAAAAACTGCCTGTCTACAGTCTCCACTGCTGACTGACCTGGTTCTCTGTCTTGGAGCCAAAAACACATAATGACGATCGTTGTTTTTAGGACATCAGCGTGGCTTCAGGGCTGCCCTACAGTGCTACATGTTGTGCATCAGCAGTACTCTAAAACACAAGGGCTGTGTTAGCATCCTCTGCTTTTTGGAGGCAGCTTCGATAATGATGACATGTTTTTATTCTCATGCTGTTTGTATGACTGCATTACTATTTTAGAGAAAAAAAACCGGTATAGCTAGGGTTAAAAACATGGTGTGTAGTCTCATCTAGCTTTACTCTGGGACAGCAGCTGGTAACATTGCAGTATAGAGAATCTAAAAACTAAGATCAATACATAACGCCTGTAACTTCTTACCTACCAGTGCAGATGTACAGAAATTCCTACTTGCACAAGAGCATTGATGCCTACCCTGTCTGTATAGCATTTGCAATGTTTATTTACAAAATATATCACCATTTAACGAGTAGGAAGACTACAGAAAGCTTAACACCAAAACTGTCGTCTGAATAACATTCTACAGAGAGATATGTTTTGCAGGGTGAACAAGTCTCAAGTGCTTTCTGTACACAAGCTCTCAAACTACGAACACATCTGTCCAACATGGGAAAGAGCTGTCCGTGCCCACACCAACCTTGCCAGTCCCTATGTCTCTGCCATTTTGTCCCTGTATGTCAGGGGCATTGGGGTATCAAGGCCCCTACCAACTGTTGACCAACAAACAAGATACTTAGAATAACAACCTTACCTGAAATGTATCATTAGCAAAGGACCAAAATATGGCTGTGTCGTCACGTTCTCTACAGACACAAAATTGCGCAAATACAGATTGCTACATCCTGAAGAACAGGGAAAGAAAGGTCAGATTAAAACAAAACAAACAATAAGCAAGTGTATAAACAAGCAAAACAAGTGTTTCATTAAAAAATACTTAAACTAAGTGCTGTGACCCGGGTTGAAAAGCAGGCTGATGTTTTACAGCAAACAACCACCTTAATGCACCTGTTGCTACACTAAAACTAGCAGAACACCAGACTATGTCAGTTAGTGCAGGTAACAAAACAAACCTGTCTGTCAGTAAAACTGGCTGCTGTACATTAAAAAAGGATGCTGTCTGTCAAAAAGGTCAACAAGTAAAGGGTCTTGTTATACCAGAAACTTCACACATGAAGACCGCTATTCTGTACACACTGTTTAGGAGACATTGTAGAGCACAGACAACTTAAAACAAAGAAGCCTGCACACCATAAGTTGTTAGATCAGAAATGAGGTGTGGGCGTACAACCAAAATACAAGGACAAAATTATGTTCCTAAACAAAACTACTGAACTTTGGGCCAGTATTTCTAATGTCTCAAACTTAGCCAGCATGGGGGTTAATAACCAGCACAAAGAGACAAATGGTTCTCCTTGTCAAAGACATGCGTACACATACATCAGCAGCTGGTTGAATGTTTTCAAGTAGTTTTGTATACAAATACACCAAATGCATTGTCGCTACCAAAAGTATTAATGACTTTGAAAGACACGTTTCTCTTTTGTACAAGAAAAGGTGGAGCAATCTCTCAGTTACCTAAAACCGATTTCTTCATGTTTTCCTGTTTCAGAGAAGTTCTGGCAAGCCAACTACTTGTTTGATATTTCACTTTGTTCTGTTCAAGAATTTTGAAGGTGGGTATAATTATGCCTTTGAAATTTATTCAACGTTATTTTCAGTTTGAAGAAAGGTTCAGATTATAGTGTTTTTCTGGCGCAATGAGTGAACGAAATCAGTGTAGAATCACCGAGGTATTTCAATGTATCTTGACGATTGTTGGTCAATAATCTTAGTCAGTGGAAAAGGATAAAGTCATCTATGTCAGTGATGGCCACGTTTAAAGTTTCAGACCATGAACTGGTCCAGTTAGAGCAGACTGGTACATACATTCTCCTTTTTCTTATAATTATTATGATTAACGCGGACCAGACTACTGTTTCAATTAACATAAAAAGTAGTCTGTCCATATCATTATTAGACTGGCATGAAGGTGATACATATTGGCGATCACTGCTCTGGGAATCAACATGTGATAACTGTGTCTTTAACCTAGGTCACTTGAAGGGTCAGGATTTCATTAGAGAGTGTCAATAGCGCATGTCCTCATTGTCTTGACAATCAACTCACGATAATTGTTTGGGAACTGTTGGGTGGGGTTTTTTGTTGGCAATTAGTAACGATGACTTGTTTTAATGATCTGTTGTCTCTTTGTCATGGCTGGTGTCATTGTTTTAAAGGGTTTTTGATATAGCACAATTTTCCTGGAGAGCGATTAAAGCAAGCAAGCAAGCGTGTGTGTGTGTGTATGTGTGTGTGTGTGTGTGTGTTTTATTTTATTCTTTTATACTTTTATTTCTTGGGTAATGAAATAAGCACTCGTGTGCTTTTTTTTATAACCAGTCCCTGTATTTTTGCAGTTTTGTAATTAAGTCATCCATTCCCACAGGCACACAACGGCCTACTTTTCCGAAAGCGGAACAGGCTTTGATGTGTGTGCAAGATGTCCTGCGTATGCTCGCTCAGTTTGTATGTAGCCTCATCCGAAGTGTGTGTGTGTGTGTGTGTGTGTGTGTGTGTGTGTGTGTGTGTGTGTGTGTGTGTGTGTGTGTGTTTGTCAGTGTGTGTGTATGTGTGTGTGTTTATTTTATTAGTGAGTGCACTTACTTTCTTTAACTGTTTCAGTATTAGGTTTAAAAGCTATAATGTGTCTAATTTAATGTTTAAAAACTGGATACGAGGATGCAGGCCAGGGTTCAGGACACAAACACTAACAACCAGAAAAGGTCTGTCTTAACTTAAAGCACGATGTTTGTCTACTACAAAATTAAATAACACAGAGCCGCATGTGACGGAGCGGTATAAAGATTACCTCCCCTGGGAGCAGAGTACGTGCAGGACGCCGTGTTTCTAAATCGGGAGACACCAGCACACTGTGCCAGGAGGCTTCTTTCCGCGCTGGGTTTTGCTTCTCCCTGAAATACTTCCCTAAAACTATGCAAAAAATGTAAAATATATGAAGCCTCTTTTTGAGATATCATCTCCATTTTTTTTTTTATCGTGCTTCGTAGATTGGAAGTTTTCGCAGAGACGCCAAATAAAATGTCTCTCCTCCGTTACACACAAAACGTCAGTACCCTCTATGCTTGCAAGAAATAAAGGCATTCATTTGCGCAAGGTCAATGCAGTAAAAAGAAATTCAGAGGCTGCATCTCAGACTGGGACCAAATAATTCAACAACAGCAATGGCTAGAATACACAAAAACTGGGGAGAACATCCAAGAGTTTTTTCTTTAACAAACGGTGTCATAGTAATTAATTCTGGAATAAGAAGTGTGAGATAAAAAGGAAAGTACGGATAACATTGATGCTAGTCATAATTAGATTTGTTGCATGAACCTTGCCTGAGTATAGTCATCAAGTGAAGACGAGCACTTAACGATAGAATTACCATTGTCTGTCTGCTGTGATGACTACAGCACCAAATACACCATCATCCCTCCTGTCTCTCCTCTGTAATCTGGCTAATGTTACACACAGTCCAACAGTTTGATAAAACAGGAGGCAGCGTTTGCTGACCTGTGTCAAGGCTGCATCCATGTATGTCGTCACACTGGACACAATAAAACGAAAACTCGCCATGTCCACTGGCTGGTCTGCTGTTTTGAGGGTCTGTGTTTCAGCGTGTGAACTGGTGATAATGGTAGCTTCGTTTCCGACATCAACATACTGTGTGTGTGTGTGTGTTGTGTGTGTGTGTGTGTGTGTTGTGTGTGTGTATGTGTGTGTGTTGTGTTGTGTGTGGGTGTGTGTAATGTATGTGTGTATGTGTGTGTATGTGTATGTGTATAGTATGTGTGTAGTGTGTGTATGTGTGTGTGTGTGTGTATGTGTGGTATGTATGTGTGTATGGTGTGTATGTATGCGTGTATATGTATGTGTGTATGCGTGTATATGTATGTGTATGTGTGTATATATGTATGTGTGTATGTGTGTATATATGTATATGTGTATGTGTGTGTGTATGTGTGTATATGTATGTGTATATATGTGTGTATGTATGTGTATATGTATGTGTGTATGTGTGTATGTAGGTATGTGTGTATATGTATGTGTGTATGTGTCAAAGTCAAGTCAAGTCAAGTCAAGTCAAAAACACTTTAATCATCCCATGAAGGGCAATTACAATACTGACAGGCAGATTGATACACATCAAATATATCAAAGACACAAAAGCTATATTTCATATTGGTTTTCAAATAAAATGTCACGAACACACACACACACACACCAACACACACGCGCGCATGCGTACACACACGCAAACACCCGCACGCACGCACACACATCAATTGTGAACACAATTTTAAACCCATTGACTAGAAGACATAAAAACTTATTTTTACGCACGCATATACGCAGCACGTACACACGCACGTACGTGTGTGTGCGAACACGCCCACGCACACCCACACCATACACCTATATATGAATTCATGTGTATGTGTGTTGTGTGTATGTGTGTATATGTATACGTATGTGTGTATGTATGTGTGTATATGTATGTGTGTGTGCGCGCACGCTTGCTAGAACTTGGAGCACTGATGTGATGATGACGACTGTGTTCAGACATCACACTTGCCTCTTGGAAGTGGAAGGACCCATTTCAGACAGGGATGCGTTCTGCAGCATCTCTTGCTGCGCTGCTGCAGTGTGCAGAGACTGCTTCAGCCTGCGTGGTGGTGGTGGTGGTGGTGGTGGTGGTGGTGATGATGATGATGATGATGATGATGATGATGATGATGATGATGATGATGATGATGATGATGATGATGATGATGTCTTCCTTCATTCTGACCCCCATGGCCACACCACTAACCTAGATATCAAATCATATGAGCGCTTTGATTTGTTACTTTACAGATTCAGCGCTATATAAATTCCATACATTATTATTATTATTATTATTATTATTATCATTATTATTATTATTATTATTGTTATTATTATTATATCAGGATTATAAGAGATCACCGTCTGATAACGATCTCACCATGGATAGGTGGGTGTGTGCTTATCTTATTTATTTATTTATTTATTCTTTTATTTCGAGGATAATGGAATAGGCACTTAAGTCCTGTTTTTGCATCTAGTCCCCATGTGTATGCAGTTTTCTCAGTTTTTCATCCGTTACCACCGGCACACAATGGCCTACTATTCCGAAAAGGGGAACGGGTTTTAACGAGTGCGCAAGATGTTCTGCGTGCGTTCACACACGGGACCTCAGTT
>CM054139.1:74164603-74189603 GCA_028751875.1 Rapana venosa
GAGGACATACAGAGACAGAAGAGATACAGAGATACAGAGACAGAGAGGAGTGATACAGAGACACAGAGAGAGATACAGAGACAGAGAGAGAGATACAGAGACAGAGACAGAGATACAGATACACAGAGAGAGAGACACAGAAACAGTGAGAGAGAGAGATACAGAGAGAGAGAGAGAGAGAGAGACAGATACAGAGACACATAGAGAGAGATGCAGAGAGATAGATACAGAAACAGTGAGAGATATAGAAACAGTGAGAGAGATAAAGAGACAGAGAGAGAGAGAGACATACAGAGACAGAGAGAGACACACACAGAGACAGAGACAGAGAGAGAGATACAGAGACAGAGAGAGAGATACAGAGACAAAGAGAGAGATACAGAGACAGAGAGAGAGAGATACAGAAACAGTGAGAGAGATACAGAAACAGTGAGAGAGATACAGAAACAGTGAGAAAGATACAGAAACAGTGAGAGAGATATAGAGACAGAGAGAGAGAGACATACAGAGACAGAGAGACACACACAGAGACAGAGACAGAGAGAGAGATACAGAGACAGAGAGAGATACAGAGACAGAGACACAGAGACAGACAGACAGAGACAGACAGAGAGAGGATGATACAGAGACATAGAGACAGACAGACAGACAGACAGACAGAGACAAAGACATAGAGACAGACAGACAAAGACACTTAGAGAGAAAGAGACGGAGACATACAGGCAGACAGAGAGAGAGCCACAGAGAGAGAGAGACAGAGACAGACAGGCACAGAGACAAACAGACAGACAGGGAAATGGTAACAACTATTGCGGTGAAAGAGGAAGATGACACCTAGTCCTATGGCCCTGTCTCTCCCAGTTGGCTTCCCTCAAACGTCGTCCACAATGCTGGCCTGTGCTGCAGCGCTTTCAAACAAACACCCACACACATTGCCTGACTGACGAGTGAAATCACCAATGCGTTGTCCTGTATCGAGGTTAAATGTCTCTTTCTTAGTGGTCCAACTGTCCAAAAACTAGTGGATTTTGTTCGTTAAGACCGAGGACTGTGTCTCATTCCTTTTGTGTGGTAGAGGAATGTTACTACACTGCACGCATGGTAGCGTCCTTAATCGTTTTTACATTTTGGCTCTTTTTAAAACCTTGTTCTTCCGTGATATTGTTTTTAATTGAGGAACTGTAAACCTATTTCTTCGTCGAACGTCCATACAGCAACTATTGTTGTCTGTCACATGAGCGAAAATGTGTTACACTGTCGTTAAGCGCCTGACAAGTCAGGCCCAGCGCATTTGACTCCAGCATAAGAGAGAATTGTTAAGTCTTTCTGGAAAAGGCAGGAGAATGGACAAGAAAGAGGCGACAGGAAGAAAAGGAAAGAATCAGAAGACCAAGAACCATTTTCAATTCCTTTGGATGATAGAGGAATTTTGTCATGACTCTGGAAGCATGATCGCGTGCGTGCTCCTTTTACATTTTGGTTCTTGTAAAAAATCTTTTTCTTCTGTGATATTGTATTTAACGGATTAAATGTAAATCTATGTGAATATGATATTATAGTTTTTATTGTAACTGTCTTTTTTTAACCTTTAGTACGCGTTTTGTGTGGGGGACAGAACAGCTCAGTGGTCAGAGCACTCGCTTTCCCCCAGCCAAGGTTAAGCAGCATCGAGCGTGGTTACCAGTCGGATGGGTGACCGTTTGTGCGCCTTGGCTTCAGTACAGTTTTCCCAGTTCACCCAGCTGTAAATGGGTACCTGCCCTCTTTAGGGTCAGGGAAGGAAAACCAGCGAGGGAGAGGAGATGGGCGCCGCCCTTAATATGCTGGCCCCTGGAGAAGCTGAGGTCTCTAACGCCTCGCTCCCCTACGACCACATAGGTTATGAGACACCTTGACCTTTACTGTAATCGTGTCTTTAATCGTTTTTACATTTTACCTTTTTAAACTTTTTCTTCTGTGATAGTGTTTTTGATTGATGAGCTGTAAATCTGTTTAAGTATATAGTTTTGATCGTAACTGTCACTTTTTTAACCTTTAGTACCTGTTTTGATCATTTTTGCATTCGTATCTTTGATTTTTTTTTTAAAGTCATCATAGTCAAATGAAAAGACTTTGAGTGAGGGAGGTGGACTAATTGACGAACGGACAGACAACAAAACAGACAGACAGACAGACAGACAAAGGACAGACAGACAAAGGACAGACAGACAAAGGACAGACAACAAAACAGACAGACAGACAAAGACAGACAAAAAGACAGACAAAGGACAGGCGACAAAACAGACAAACAGACAGACAAAGGACAGACAACAAAACAAAGGACAGACAGACAAAGAACAGACAAAGGACAGGCGACAAAACAGACAAAAGACAGACAAAGGACAGACAGACAAAGAACAGAAAAGACAGACAACAAAACGGACAAAGGACAGATGGATAAAGTCTCACAAACGAAAGAGACGCAGCGAAGAAGAATGCCGACATTTCAATAATGAGGTAGAAGAGAGAGAGAGAGAGGGAGAGGGGGGGGGGGGGGGGTGGGGGAGAGAGATATATATATAGGAGGGATGGAGGGAGAGGGGGAAGAGAGAGGGGGAGGGAGAGAGATGATGGGAGAGCGAGATGGGGAGAGAGAGGAGGGAGAGAGATAGGCATGAGAGAAGAGGGATGGAGGGGAGAGAGATGGGGGAGAGAGAGGGAGAGAGAGAAAGAGGTGGGTAGGGACAGACAGACAGACGGAAAGAGAGAGAAAAAAAATAAATAGAGTAAATAGAGAGAGGGGTGGAGAGAAAGAGAAATGAGAGAGAGAAGATAGAGACAGAGACAAAGAAAGACAGAGACATAGAGAGAGACAGAGCTAGACAGAGATATCAAGACAGACAGAGACAGAGAAAAAAACAGAAACAGAGCATAACACACACACACACACACACACACCACACACACACACACACACCACACACACACACACACACACACACCACACACACACAAGGAGAAGAAGAAGAAGAAGAAGAAGAACAAGAACAAGAACAAGAACAAGAAGAAGAACAAGAAGAAGAACAAGAAGAAGAAGAAAGAGAGGATAGTCAGAACGCCCACCATTGCTGGCCTGACACTGGCTGGCTGGCTAGGAGTGTAACGAGGCAGGCAACTGACCCAGTCCCTCAGAAACAGCTGAGGCAGGCCCCTAAGGGCTGTTGCCCCTCTCTGCCACTGCTATCTACACTCCACAGACAGTCCCTAACAAACAGATCCCCTTTCCTTTCTTTTCTCTTCTCTTCTTTGCTTGTCTTTGTCCTGCATCGTCGCTTTTGTGCTGTAGGTTCATTTCTAAAAGGCTGTGATGGTCAACAAAGGAGGCGATTTCGTTTTAGATCCGATTCAATTTCCAATTCCTTTGGTTGGTACAGGGATGAGTTTTCCTTCCTTCCTAAGTTAACGAGATGGTCGTTCTTGATTCCTGCACTTTTTGCTGTCTGTCTGAGAGAGAGAGAGAGAGAGAGAGAGAGAGAGGAGAGAGAGAGAGAGAGAGAGAGAGAGAGAGAGAGAGAGAGAGTAAGACAGACTAAGAGAGAGAAAGTAAGAGAGAGGAAGACAGAGAAAAAGAGAGAGGAGTTGAGTGAAGATGAAAGATTCAAAGAAATAGAAGTAAGAAACAGGGACTGGACAGACAGACAAACAGACAGACAGGCAGACAGACGGACAGACAGATAGACAGACGGACAGACAGACGGACAGACAGACAGACAGACGGACGGACAGACAGACAGACGGACAGACAGACAGACAGACAGAGAAAGATACATTGTTGATAGAGGACTACAAAGCACAAATGTGAGTCCAATAGCCCAGTTAGATGTTGAGGACTGGCTTTGGCAAGGGTCGTTAGGACTGCTCTTCCTCCTTTTAGCTCTGAGAACTCTCCTCAGCAGACAACGCCTGACTAACAAACAAAACACATACATGCCCCTGTCTTCTCCGGCATCATTTCCCTGCTTATGCCATCATCCTCGAAATTTAAAAAAAATCTCAATTAAAAATATATTCAACACTCTCTCTTTCAAATTTTCACTTTTTATATTATTTTCTTTAGTCAGTTTTAGAGCAGTTTTATTTTTGTATTGTATTTTTATATTAATTTTGGAAGCAGTTTCTCGTTTATTGGTTGGTTGTGTTTGGGGGTGTTTTTTAGGGGGGGGGGGGGGGTTATTATGAGCATGTGACAAGATCAGTTGGGCTCTCCAAGACCATACTGCAAGGAACAGTGCGGGGGAAGAGAACGCGAGGCAGGCCGAAGAAGAAATGGGCAGACATCATCCCTGAATGGACCGGGAAGAGCTTCTCCACAACCCAGGCACTTGCCCACAACCGCCGCAAATGGAGCCAACTGGTGCAACGTTCGTCACTGCAGTGCCCCTACGACCCTGGTGGGGTTATGGGAGCAGATGAGATGGTGAGATATTTTTATGTTGATTTTAGAATAAGTTTCTTTTTTTTATTGGATCTTTGTATTGATTTTAGAATCAGTTTTTTTAGTATTGTATCTTTGTATTGAGAGAGATTGTCTTCAAATGCTTCAAACTGCTGACAAAATGGGATTGTTTTTTACAAATGCGCCAAATGCTCCAAACTGTCGACAAAATGAACTACTTCATTAAGAGCGGATTCAATTACTTTTAATTCCTTTGGCACTGTGAGAAAATACCATTACAAAGTTAACAAGATGTTATCCTTCACTCTCACCCGTTTTTACTCTCTTTAAACTTTTGACTGCCGTAAAGTCGTCTTCTTTGATGACTTACCCTACTACAAGTGATCTTCGGAATGGGCGTTTAATCTTTGCAAATCTTGTGTAGTAGGACAAAAACATTTTCCACTTAAAATGAGGATCATCTACAATGAACTAAGGATACTAGTAGAGCATTATTTAAGACACACATGCTCATGGGATTGTTTTGTTTGTTTTTTTTACAAAGTACGAATTTTAATTAAACCAGCTCTGTAATCCAGAACTACATTTCCTTGTTTCCAAAAAAAATCACACTTCATTTTTTACTTTTATGTGATGTCTTGGAGAAAAAGGGGAAGAGACCTACAGACAGACAGACAGACAGACAGAGAGACAGGCATAACGACCAACAGACAAGCACACACAGACAGGCAAAATGACTGACAGACAGGCAGGCATACAGAGACAGGCGTACTGACCTACAGACAGGCAGACAGGCATACAGAGACAGGGGTACTGACCTAGAGACAGGCAGGCATACAGAGACAGGGGTACTGACCTACAGACAGACAGGCTTACAGAGACAGGGGTACTGACCTACAGACAGACAGGCTTACAGAGACAGGGGTACTGACCTACAGACAGGCATACAGAGACAGGCGTACTGACCTACAGACAGGCATACAGAGACAGGGGTACTGACCTACAGACAGGCAGGCATACAGAGACAGGGGTGCTGACCTACAGACAGGCATACAGAGACAGGCGTACTGACCTACAGACAGGCAGGCATACAGAGACAGGGGTACTGACCTACAGACAGGCATACAGAGACAGGGGTACTGACCTACAGACAGGCAGACAGGCATACAGAGACAGTGGTACTGACCTACAGGCAGACAGGCAGACAGGCAGGCAGAGACAGGGGTAGTGACCTACAGGCAGACAGGCAGGCAGGCAGGCAGGCAGAGACAGGGGTAATGACCTACAGGCAGACAGGCAGGCAGACAGGCAGGCAGACAGGCAGGCAGACAGACAGGCAGGCAGGCAGGCAGGCAGGCAGGCAGGCAGGCAGACAGAGACAATCAGAAGGCTGGCCAACAACTAGAATACAGAGGCAGACAGGTGTGAACAGGTTGTCCACATCAGAAAGAAACAAAGAAAACTGAGTGTGCGTCTGTGGGTCTGTCCGTTGTGGGTGTGTGGTGTGTGTGTGTTTGTGTGTGTGTGTGTGTGTTGTGTTGTGGTTGTTGTGTTGTGTTGTTTTGTCTGTGTGTGTGTTTTGTTGTCTGGTATTGGGGGGAGGGGGGGGATGTAGTTTGTGTGTGTGTCTGTGTGTGTTCTGGGTGTCTGTGAGTGTGCCTGTGGGGTTTTTTGTTTTTGGTGTGTTTGTGGGGGTTTTTTGTTGTATGTGTTTATGTGTGTGTCTGTGGTATATGTATTTTTTGGGGGGTAAATTTTTTCTGTGTGGTGTCTGTTCTGTTTTTGGGTTTTATTTGTCTGCCCCTGGTGTATGTTTTTTTTTTTGTCTGTGCGCTGACTGGTCGTCTTCTGTCTGTCCAGTCTGGTGTGTTTGTGCGCTGTCTGTGTTTTGCGTCTGTCTGTCTGTTGTGTGGTGTTGTGTCTGGCATCTGTGTGTGGGGTTTTTCGTCGTTTTACGGTGTGTGTGTGTGGGGTGTGTGTGATGTTGTGTGTTGTGTTGGGGGTGTGTGTGGTTGTGTTGTGTTTTTTTGGGTTGTGTTTTGTGTGTGTGTGTGGGTGTGTTGTTGTGTGTGGCTGGGGGCTCAGGGCTGTTTTCTTTAAAAAAGCAAACCCGTGACGGACATGGTCTTACCCACCTGCCAACTGCTAAATCAACCTTTTCTCTGCCCCCCCGTTCATAAACCCCATCCTGCACAGGGCGCGCCATTACACTCTCCCATGCACGCACCCCCCATGCATACATGCTCACCATGCACACACATCGCACCGGCGTACACACACCCCAAACTGTCTAAAATCATTTTTTGTAAAAAGAAGAAAAATTTGAAGACCACCGCGCGCATACACACGCACGCCCCACAGCGCAACACACACACACACACACCACACAACACAAAAAAGCACGCGCAACACGCATGACAAAACACCTTTTTGGGAAAATCGAAAAATTTTGAACACACACACACACAACACACACCCCAACACAACACCAACACACACCAAACACACAAACACACCACACATTAATATGACTTTTTGTGAAATGACGTAAAATTGAAGCCCAAACCACACACCACCACACACAACAACACACACACACGCGCGCGGGCGCGCGCGCACGCACACCACACACCACACCACACACGCCGCACCCCACCAACACGCACACACAACCCACACAAGGGGGAGAGCAAGGAAAGGGCACTCACATCTAAAACCACTCAAAAAACAGACAGGCTGAACACGAGAGAGATAGAAGAAAGCCTTTCCCCCCACATTGTGTTTGTTTTAGTATATTCTTCGTTTAACGTTTTTCCATAACAGTGAATCAGAGGGGAAAGTGTGTGTGTGGTGGGGTTGTGTGAGTTCAAACCTTACTTTGCAATTTCTACAAAAAATAAAATAAAATTTTCATGGAATCTGAAATAGGAAATGATTTAAATGACAATACAATATCTTTCTTTAAAGGGGTGTTTTTAAGTATTTGCTCTAACAACGGACGGGAAGACGGTAAAAAATTTTTTTTAGATCTGGACTTTGTAAAAAGAACTGAGCTTTGGGTTTCGCCCAAAGATAACTTGCGGATTTTGAAAATTTAGACTAAAAGCATTGAGTTTTAACGTAGATAAGTGATACAGCGTTTCTATATTTGTAAATTATGGCATTGATATCATCATAAAAGAAAATAAATGTTTTTAAATCATCTTTCCAGGGAAAAAACCAAAAATCTGTAGTTTCTTTTTAAAATGTTTCCACATGCATTTTGCAACATGCTAAAGCCCCCTGGCAGATAAAGGGAAAATTTAAAAGCGAAAGAACCATGTCACTTTGCTCCGCATTTTGCCAACCTTCAACTTTTTTCGTTAAAGTGGATACCACAAAAGAGAAAAAAATCCAGCAGAAATTTTTTTTATACCCCGTAACACAAAAAGAACCCGATGAATACCGTTAGAGCTCTTTTCACTTTTGACAAATTTTTTTAAAGCAAGAACACTATTAGAAACAACACCGAAAAAATCTGAAAAAAATTTTCGGAAAAATTTAAAATAATACAAAGCCCGAAATGCCGACGTTCAGGTAAAATAGATCGATTTTTTTCCCTAGAAAATGTCCTCTATCTTCAAGATGGGATACAAAAACGCACCCGCCCCATTGTCGCTCAAAAAAGGGAACCCTCATGTAGACTTTTAGATGTTTTGGAATGTAGTTTTTTCATAATTCTTTTAGATGCACTAAGAATTTTTTCTTTTTCCCTTTTTTGGTTGGAAGAATAATTGACATCAAAAATTTTCTCCTGAAACTCCCATGGGGGACAAGGGGAGACATTAATCTTTGATTGTTAATTTTGTAGGGCTAGTTCTGCCCTTTTCAAACAATTCAGAATTAGTTTTATATGGCAAGAGAAAAAAAGGAACGTGCTCTTTTAGGAAAGTTTTACATCAATTAGACTATCTCAGGTCCACATTGGGGTTTTTTGCTTTGAACACGTAAGGGTTTTAGCCCAAAGCCCTTTGTCCTTAAAATTGTTTTTGGCAAAAATACCCATCCCCTTTTAAGTACCCATTGATGATTTCTGAAAAAGGTACCCCCAGAGCAATCGAAAAGCTTACAGTCTAATCTTCTCTTTTTTGAACAAATATTTAGGGCACTGAAAAAAACGCTTTCCCGACCATAAAATGAATCTAGAACGACTAAAAAATAACCCCGATTTTTTTAACACGCTACATGAGAGCCCCAAAATTGTTTACTGATAACTTTCAGGAATTTTTGACTTTTCCTAGCTTTGTAAAAAAAAAAAATTTTAAAAAGAAATTCCAAGTTAATTTAGACGTGAAAAACCCCCAAAAACTTCACATGGTTTTTTTGTTTAAAAATTACCTCTTATGGAAAAAAAGGTAGATTTGGGGGTTAAAACACCATTTCTGAAAATACGGAAATTTTCTTTTTAGGGGATATAAGACCATTTTCAAATTTTTAGTCATTAGTTTTTTTCAGTCAAACTGATACACGTTTTTCATATAAATTTAATGTCTCTTTGGAATTCTCTTTTTATTTAGACATTTACCACTACAAAAGTCACAGATATGGACATGGGGTTCTTACAGAGAGACACTTTGGAAATCATAAAGAAAAATATTTAAAAGATGTGGGAGCAAGACTTCCCTGTGGAATGCCCATTGTTGGAAATCGTAAAGTAGAATAGGAATTTCCACTTTGGCCTGTATGCGTTTTCTGAGAGAAAGGCTTTAACATAATAATAGATATTGCCAGATAAGCCAATAGACTTTAACTTAAACAATAATCGTTCATGCAGACCATGATCATATGCTTTCTTTATATCAAAAAATGTGGCAAGTACATTTTCCTACGAGCAAACTGATGTTTAATTTGTGTACTGAGCTTAATCAGATGATCTGCTGTGGACCTGCCTTTTCGAAAACCTGCTTGACTAAGAGGAATTATTTGGTTTTTATCACAATAATGTATTAATCGGTTTAGAATGATTTTTTCCATAAGCTTTCCTGTATGTGAGGTTAATGCGATAGGTCTGTAGCTGTTTTTATCACTTTTAAGTTTACCCTGCTTTGGCACTGGCACTAAGATGGAGTGTTTCCAAATGCGTGGAATTACTCCCTGAGCCCAGCTGGTTTGGAACAATTCAAGTAATAATATAATCCAATTTTCTGGCAGCTGTTTCAATAATTCATTTGAAACAGCATCTATGCCAACTGGTGTTCTTTTTGTCCCAAGAGATAAGAGGGCATCTTTTACCTCCTGCAGCGTTAGGGGAGCATTGACATAATGACTGTTATCTGTCACAGGATCTTTATACATATCCTTTTGTGCTTCTTTTTCTCTATATACTTTACATTTATCTAAAAGACTTTTATCACTCATTGTATCTGTGAAGATTTCTATGAATGTATCAGCTTTTTCTGAATTGGTTGGAAGTTCATTATCTTGGATTTTTATTGGGCAGTTAGGAAGCTTAATCCCACTTTTCATATCTTTAATTTTTTTTCCATACCTTTTGCAGATCCTTATGTGTGTAAACTTCTTGTAAGCAGAAGGTAGACCAAAATTGACGTTTGCTTTGTTCAACAGTTTTATCACAAAGGGACTTTGCTTTTTTCATAAGACAATGATTTTCTGGCGTTTTGTTTCTTAAGTATGTTTTAGACGCAGCTTTTTTTGTCATTCACAGCTTTTTGACAAGCAGAATTCCACCATATATTTCCCGAGTGCTTTTCGGACTTTACAGAGGAATACTTAGGAATAGAGCTATCAGCTGCTTGTAATATATATTCTTTAAATTTTTCATAAAAAGTATCAATATCATTACTTTTGATACTTTCAGTATTAATTTATGTCAAATGTCTTTAATGTCTTTAATTTTGTGTCAAAATGTGTGATTGTGTGTGAGTGTGTTTGTGTTTGTGTTTTTGTGTGGAGAGTGTGTTTGTTGTTTATTTTGTATTCTTTTCTTTTATTTGGAGGATAATGGAATAAGTATCCAGTGCTCTTTTTACATCTAGTCACCGTGTGTATGCATTTTTAAAATTTCGTCATCCATTCCCAGTGTATGTGTGTGAGTGTGTGTGTGTGTGTATGCGTGTGTGTATGTGTGTGTGTGTGTGTGTGTGTGTGTGCGTGTGTGGCGCGTGTGTGTGTGTGAGAGAGAGAGAGAGAGAGGGGAGTGTGTGTGTGAGTGTGTGTGTAAGTGTGTGTGTGTGTGTGAGTGTTTCAACTGTTGTCCGTTCTTTTGATGTGCACAGGTCTGTAAGCACATGGTCCTATAGGTTTAGGGTTTCCTCCAAAAGACTTGACATTCAGTTCGATTTTCCCGTTAAAACTGGGAAGAAAGGGCAAAGCTGGGAATCGAACTCAAAACCTCAGGATTTTCTTCCTCGGCAGGTGAACATCTAAACCGTACTTCCATCTTTCTTACTGTCAGAAAGAATCCTAGTTTGTTGGACTTGAATGACATCGATTACAATCTGAAGATGTACCGTGTAGTCAGCTCTTCACCACCTCATCCTGCCCAGCTTAACTACACTTTATATCACTTTAAGTCATGGCAGATTTCTCTGCGTGAAATTAGGAATACTCTCCCCGGGGAGAACGCGTCGCCACAAGACCAGCACCACCATTTTTTCCGTCTGCAACTATACTTGTTTCCCTATAAGAATGGCTTTTTCTGAAAAAAATTTTGCCAGGGACAGCTCTTGTTACCATGTGGTTTTTTACGTGCGCTAAATAATATTGTGTAGCACACAGGACCTCGATTTATCATCTCATCCACAAGACTAGCTCGCAGACCACTACTCATGGTCTTAATGGACAGGGGGGGGGGGGGTAGTTTGGGGCCCAAATCACCCCACACTTCAGTCCCGGACTTTTCGCTTTCTAGTCAGGCAGGCGCGTTACCTCTAGACCACCAGTGATCCACAGCATCATCAAGGTCCTTGTCCTCGTCACCAGTGGTCACGGTTACAGCGACGGAGCAGCTTGGTCTGTTCGGTGCTCCCTGATGCCCTGGCCTCACGTCATCTCCGCTTCAGTGTCTACTCCGGTTGTGTGTGACTGGTCACTTTGTGTCAATCCCTCACTGCTCGGACAGTCCATTGGGGAATTTCCCTGGAGTGCCATGGTGACAGTCGCCACTCCACAGTTCCCTCAGCCTGGCTCAGCGGTTAGGACACCATTGCTGTCAGGGGGAGGAGGAGGAGGAGGAGCAGTAGAGAGTGTCTTATGTATGTGGGTCAGAGTCAGCACTGATGGTGAAAGCCACCAAAGCGACCCAATGGAAGTGCCGGGCCTTAACTTGCTAATGGCCTTACGGCGGCTTCACAGTCACCGCTCCCTGTGGACTTCTGATCTGCGGAATGTAACAGAGAAAGTTTGGCGAGGCTGTATGTGGTGATTATAATCATTTTCATGCAAAGTGGATTGTGTCATAAACTCTGTGGGATCACAGCGGCAGTCTGAGAGCGCCAACATCGGCACGCTACAGAAGCCTTTAATTCAAACCTCCCACCAAAATACTGAGCACGCTGTCAAGTACAGTGCAAATGCATTACAGCTAACAGGCTTAATTATTGTTAGTGCAGCATAACACTTCTCCTGTGTTCACAACTGGCCTGTTTTTCATTGAATCCCCTGAGCTCCAGTGTCTGGGTAATTGGGGGTGGGCTGAGGCAGACATCAGGGGAAGACGCAGCATCGTCACTCAGTCACAGGCAGCCCGGTGTGCAGGCTGAAGATGCCAGCAAGTACAAAGTCCATTTCCTGGAACATGATTATACCTGGCATAGAACCAGCGCCAAGAACCATCCTGCAAGATGTCTGTGGGAGAGAGAGAGACACACACACACAATTGACACAATTGACACAATTTTATTGCTATTTAGCAATCAAGCCATATAGCGCTGCGGCGCGGTAACAACGATATCGAACGCGACACGATTACAATGACATGGAAACCATGGCAGTGGTGGTATGTACATCAAGATTCGATACATTATTGTCTGTGTCTCAAGTGTCTCAATTTTCAAACCAGCCTTTCCTTTTCCAGTCTACAGCCAGCGAAGTCAGCCCATGTAAGACCGGATCAGGTCCCGAAGATGATGTAACTCCTGCTCAGCACTCGCCACCACTGTCTCTGTGTGTTGTGTGTTAGTACACTGTTTCCCTTTACGAAGTCTGGCAAGCCTGACACGTTCTTCTGGCAACATGTTTTTCTCTTCTTGCTTGATGTACCAGAACACACACTTAGATTCCTCGCCAGGATCTCCATTCCAAGAGTATTCCAGGATGATGTCATCTGATTCACACATCACAATGTTTTGATCAACCGAACTATGTACCACCACCTTTCGAAACCGTGTGTTTCTCTTGCTGTCCCTTAATCGACGCTGTACACGTTTGTCAGTTAGAGTAGACACATACTGTTTCACAATACCAGCATCAGTATCAGAGTCATCCACTGTGCAGCCAACTGTCAGCTCTTCCTGCACATCAGACGCCTCAGAAGACACACCGATCTTGCTGTCTGTTGCTGGATCACACAGTAGATCAAGTGAATCTGGTGTGGCTGAGGTATTCAATTCACTGCTGACACATAGTTCTGTGTACACACTGGTTTGTTTTCCTTCTGTTTCCACATCGAGCAGGGAGTCAATGTTACACAAGACCGGCTCTTCCAAGACACTGTTATTGTCACATTGGCGACTTGCCTGTCTTTCTTGGTGTTGTCTACTTCTTTGAACATCGCGACGTCTTTGACAAGGGGGTTTCTTGCGATAGTACTGAACACGGGAGTTACGGTTCAGCACCGGGTCCGCCATTTCTGTTGACACTGGCTTGTCAGCTGGCTTCATTCGCAAGACGAACACAACACTGCCGCTCTCCCCCGCGACTTTCCAACTCGATACGACGTTGTCGATCAGCAGGGCGTTTAAAGTTGTTATTACAGTTGCTGGAAGGCCAGTAACTGACATTTTGAAGCTAAAATGCAAAAATTTGCAGCAGCTTACTAACAGCACACCCGTTCAGTTCTCGTCCCGTCACGTCGTCCCATCCGAGAGAGAGAGAGAGAGAGAGAGAGAGAGAGAGAGAGAGAGAGAGAGAGAGAGAGAGAGAGACAGACAGACAGACAGACAGACAGACAGAGACATACATACATACATTCATACAGACAGACAGACAGACAGAGGGGGAGAGAGAGAGACAGATAGATAGCAGAACAGAGATATACATACATAATGCCAGGCATACAGACAGACAGACAGAGGGAGACAGACAGACAGATACACGAACAGGACAGGACAGACAGAGACATACATACATACATACAAACATACACATATATATATATATATATATATATATATATATGTATATATATATACATATATATACATATGTGTGTGTGCCTGTCTGTGTGTGTATGTATATATATATATATATATATATATATATATATATATATATATATATATAATATATATATACATACATACATACATACATGCATGCATGCATCCATCCATACATACATACATACATTCATACATACATACAGACTGACAGACAGACAGACAGGCAGGCAGGCAGACAGACAGACAGGCAGACAGACAGACAGAAATACAGAGGGAGAGTGAGTGAGAGATAGAGAGAGAGTGCGTGTGTGTGCGTGTGTGCGTGTGTGTGTGTGTGTGTGTCTGTGTCTGAGTCTGTCTGTGTGTCTGTGTGTCTGTGTGAGTGTGCGTGTGTGTGTGTGTGTGTGTGTGTGTGTGTGTGTGTGTGTGTGTGTGTGTGTGTGTGTGTGTGTGTGTGTGTGTGTGTGTGTGTGTGTGTGTGTGTGTGCGTGCGTGCATGCGTGTGTGTGTGTGTGTGTGCGTGTGTGTGCGTGTGCGTGCGTGTGTGTGTGTGATACCATGACATTATGCCCTGAAGATCAAGTGTTAGTGGCTTCCCTCAAAGGCTGGAAGCACACTGTAACTACACCACTGTCCTCCTCTCTGAGGGCTGGCCAGGGCTGACCCTGAGGTGTCTGACACACGTCTGCTGTGGTCCTGCACCTGCCTACACCTGTATAGTAGTAGCAGCAGCAGCAGCAGCAACATCATCATCAGCATCAGCATCATCGTCATCATTATTATCATCATCATTAGCATCATCATCAACAACATTATTATTATCATCATCATCAACAACAACATCATTATTATCATCATCCACCATCCATTATCATCATCGTCGTCATCACCATCGTCGTCGTCGTCATCATTGTCATCATCATCGTCATCATCACCATCATCAGTATCTTCAGTGATGATGACAGATAAGACAGACGGTCTGGTGCATTGGCTCCTGCAGTCCTGGTCTGATGGCTACCTCCGTGTTTACCTCTCTTTCTGAATCCATTCCTCGGTCAGCTTGAATCCCAGTTTTCTTGCTTTTCTCTTTTATATTCTTTTATTTCGGGGATAATGGATTAAGCATTCAAATGCTTTTCTCCATCCAGTCCCATTGTGTATGCAGCTTTGCACATTTGTTCATGTTCCCAACGCACAAAATGGCCTACTCTTCCAAAAAGCGGAACAGGTTTTAACGTAAGCACAAGGTGTTCTGCGTGCATTCGCACACGCAACCTCGATTCATAGTCTCATCCGAAGGACTTTTAAGGGGAGTGGAATCGGCGCTGATGTAACTCAAGGGGAAAATTCTGAAAGGGGAATCGACCCCGGGGTCAGCAGATCAGGAGGCACTGTGCAAGGCTCAAAGTGACCAGGTCACCCCGTCACGTCCATGTCAGGAGGTGGCAGTCACCATCCACAGAGGCATCTTCCCCTCCCCCAGTTTAGCGCAGTGCATGAGGCATGCTTGTCCTCGAGCAGGGGGAAATAGAGCCCTGCATGATGCTGGTTCCTCTCTGGTGCCAAACAACTGTACTGAAACAACCCAGACAAGTGCCAGGTCTCTCCTCGCTGGAGCTTTACCGTAACCTGAGAAAGGAGAGTTCCCTGTCGGTTTCTTGCTCTGAAGACACGAGAATGAGCCAGACTGTGACAGTGCGAAGTAATCAGAGCAATTCCCGTGCCAAAGTTGGATACGCAGGGACTGACTTGTCAGGGGCTTAGCAGCAGCGCGACGTATTTTCGCTCATATGACAGACAACAACAGTAGCTGTCTGAGTGTTGGATGAAGAAGAAAAGGAATTCCACATTCAAAATTAATTTCTTTGTAAAAGGAAATGAGAACAGGACTGGGGGTGGGGGAGGGGGATTGGCAGTATAAGCAACAATGCTGTGATATGATTAATCAATGAATGTTTCCATCTACCAGAACAATAAGGAAGGTTTTGGCGACACCACAGCAGAGCAGAAACCCATGCTAACCACAGGCCTCAGCGTTAACAAAGCGAAACCATCATCTTCTGATTACAGTGCACGTGTTGCGCGTTACAGTGATAGTGCCACACTGCACAGACGTGTTGGTTGGGCTGGGAATAAACTAGCGGAGAAGATAAAGCCCCGCTACCTCATCACAGGCAGGGGCAGTGGCCAGACTCAAACCACCGACAGGCAAATTCCTCACAGACATGGTTGGCATGGCGCCAGTGCTCAGGACACACAGGCAGGATGCAACAACACGGAATGTGAGTGATGTATATGCATGTGTGTGTGTGTGTTATTTTTTATTCTTTTATTTCGAGGATAATGGAATAAGCACTCGATTTCTTTTTTTACATCTAGTCCCCGTGTGTATACATTTTTCTCAGTTTTTGTCATCCGTTCCCACCGGCACACAATGGCCTACTATTCCGAAAAGCGGAACAGGTTTTAACGTGTGCGCAAGATTTGCGTGCGTTCGCACATCCGAAAGACTTGGGAAGGGAGGGGGGAGTGTGTGTGTGTGTGTGTTTGTGTGTGTGTTTGGTGTGTGTTGTGTGTGTGTGGTGTGTGTGTGTGTGTGATGTGTTGTGTTGAGTGTGGTGTGTGTGTGTGTGTGTGTGTGTGTTGTGTGTGTTGTGTGGTGTGTGTGTGTGTGTGTCAAAGTCAAAGTCAAAGTCAAAGTCAAAGTCAAAATTTTATTTCCAGATGGTACATTGAATAAGCAATGCATTTGCTATTTTTTCATCAAGCCATCTATCTAAGAACAAATTTCTTAATGATTATACTGAAATACTACATTATTGCATCCTTTATCACTGAATTAAACCAGTAAAAAAAGGAAAATCGATAACGTAATACATTGAAAATACAAATTACCACATATACATACTCATACACACCTGCGCGCGTGCGCGCTCACGTCCAAACACACATTTAAATAAAGAATGTTTTAAGAATTTAAAAAAGAAAATCATAAAACGTTAGGACAAACAATTACTTCACCTACTGTTTCATCCATTCTTTCACGTTTATACTTTAGATAATAAAAAGGTACAGGACAAAACGTTAGAAAATACTAGACATTGGTTGCGTCATTACTGACAATATTGCCTTCAGTGACCTCCCTCCTCTCCTCCTCCACCCAGCAAACGTGTGCTTTTTATGTGCTCATACTCTTCAAATAGCGCTTTTTAAAAATAATATATATTCACACAATAACTATCAAAGAAGCAAGATAAGTCAAATAAGACAATAATAATGATTATTAAAATTCTTCTTCTTCTTCATGTGCCAGGTCTGTTGCAGACATCGGCGATCATGGCCTTCCATTCCTCTCTTGTCAGTTCTCCTGATGAGTTCATTGTTGGGGGATTCTTTCCTCGTTGCGTAGCTATTCAGACTGTCTGTGTATTTTGTGCGTTGTCTTCCTCTGTCTTTGGTACCACAAATCTTTCCACACAATATTTGCTTTTCTATTCCATCAGCTCTGTTTATGTGCCCAAAAAATTGTAGTTGTCTTTTTCTGATGGTTTTGAGTAAGGATCTTTTGTACCCGCCATTTCCATTACTTCTTCGTTTGACTTCTTTTCAGTCCATGATATTCTCATAATTCTTCTGTTCAAGTCTTCTTTCGAGGTCTTTTGTCAGCGTCCAGCATTTACATCCGTACAGAAGGATGGACCATATGTAGGCTTTCAGAGTGTTGATTTTGGTGCTGAGTCTTATATTTCTGTTGGTAAAGATGGGCTTCATCTTGGTGAATGTGTCTTAAGACAAAGCGATTCTCTTCTTTATTTCTGTTATTATAATCATCATCATTATCATCATCCCTTGGTCGGGACGACCGTTGGGGTACCCGCACGACGCTGCAAGTGGACCGCCAAATGGTTCTGTCCTGGGCTGCTTTCAGGAGGTTTGGTACAGTGAGGCCGTTATTATAATAGAGATACAATAATAGCAACAATCATTGTGTATGTGTGTGTGAGGGTTTTGGTGGATTTTTTTTTCATTCCTCGGCTAGAGCTCCCGGGTTTACCAATGGGGCTTTTTTGCGTATGCCACCGTCAACACCCCCCCCCCCCCCCTACACACACCACCACCACCACCACCACACCACCACCACAATAATATAATAATAATAATGTATGGAATTTATATAGCGCTGAATCTTGTAAAGCAACATTAAGGTAGCCACATTCCGACTTCGGGAATAGAACATGTTGGATTGTCTCAGGAAATATGGTAAACATTTCCTGAGTGTCAAAGAAAACATGTAAAATTTCATGATTGACATAGAAAACATAGTGTAGAACTTTAAAGTTTTATGACTGTCATAGAAAACATAGTGTAACATTTTAAAGCTTTATGACTGTCATAGGAAACATAGTGTGACATTTTAAAGTTTTATGACTGTCATATGAAACATAGTGTAACATTTTAAAGTTTTATGACTGTCATAGGAAACATAGTGTAACATTTTAAAGTTTTATGACTGTCATAGGAAACATAGTGTGACATTTTAAAGTGTTATGAATGTCATAGGAAACATAGTGTACCATTTTAAAGTTGTATAATTGTCATAGAAACATTAAGGTATACTTAAATTCTGATTCTAGGATAGAACATAGTTTGATTTCTAGAAATAATGTAAACACTTTCCTGAGTATCAAAGAAAACATTTTAAAAATTTATATGACTATAGAAAACATAGTGTGAATTTTAAAGTTTTATGATGTCATAGAAAACATTGTGTAACATTTTAAAGCTTTATGACTGACATAGAAACATAGTGTGACATTTTAAGTTTATGATTGTCATGAAACATAGTGTGACATTTTAAGCTTTATGATTGTCATAGAAAACATAGTGTGACATTTTAAACTTTATGACTGTCATAGGAAAAACATGGTGTAATTTAAAGCTTTCATGACTGTCATAGGAACATAGTGTAAACATTCAAGTTTTATGATGTCATTGGAAACATAGTGTGACATTTTAAAGTTGTATGACTGTCATAGAAAACATAGTGTAACATTTTTAAAATTTTATAATTGTTTAGGAAACATGTAAAATTCCATGGCTGTTATATGATGGGTAGTGAAATTCCATGGCTGTTATAGGATGGGTAGTGAAATTCCATGGCTGTTATAGGATGGGTAGTGAAATTCCATGGCTGTTATAGGATGGGTAGTAAATATCCATGGCTGTTATAGGATGGGTAGTAAAATCCATGGCTGTTATAGGACGGTTAGTAAAATTCCATGGCTGTTATAGGATGGGTAGTGAAATTCCATGGCTGTTATAGGACGGGTAGTAAATATCCATGGTTGTTATAGGATGGGTAGTGAAATCCCATGAATATCATAGGGAACGAAGTAACTGTTCATCAGAGGACACGTGGTCAGATCTCATAACTGCCACGAGATGCATGGTACAATGTCATAACTATCAAAAGACACGTGTTAAGTTTCGTTAACTGTCAGAGAGAATACGTGTTAAAATTTCACAGCTATCAAATAGAACATGCGTTAAAATTTCACAGCTGTCAGATAGAACACGTGTTATATTTAATAACCTTCAGAGAGAATGCATGTTAAAATTTCATAACTGTGAAATAGAACACGTGTTAAAATGTCATAACTGTTAAAGGCACTCACCCCCCCCCCCCCCACACCCCCCACCCCCACCCACAAAAAAAAAAACCTCGATCACTGTCAAGCCATGAAAATGAACAGAGGAGAAGGGGAAGGTTTCATGTTCATTTTTTATTGCTCTGAAAATGTCATATTCTCAAGGAAAAGGTCAGTGTGTGGAAAAGGCAAGGGCTAAAGGTGGGGTGTATTGAAGTAGATTATTAAACACGAATGTCTCACAACCTTTCTGTTTGGCGTGAAGCAGCCTTTTCTCTATAATGTGTTTTTGTGTTATTATTTGTTTCTTTTCTTTTTTGTTTTAGGTTTGCTTGGATTTTTTTTGTTTTGTTTTGAGTGTGGTTTTTGTTGTTACTGCTGTTGGGTTTGTTTGTGGGGGTTTTCCTTTGTTTGTTTGTTGTTTGGGAGTAATTGATATGCTTGCTATTCTTGTCAAGTTTGGCCCCTTTTTTTAAAACATGCTTATTGTTGGACAAGGCGGTATAGTGTTTGTTTTGACGCAGTTTTCTCATGGGTTTTTTTCCGTGTTGATGTTAATAACATTGGACATAATAACATCTACATGAGATGAACAATGTGAAGCTGACAATACAAATGAAATAAGCAAAAGACAAGAAAGAAAAAAAACATTGCGCATGCGGATAACTGTGTGTGTGGGGGGGGGGGGGATGATTGTGATGTGTGAAAATCAAACTCTTTTCGCGCGCGCGCGTGTGTGTGTGTGTGTGTGTGTGTGTGCGTGTGTGTGCGCGTGTGTATGTGTGAGTGAGTGTGTGAGTGTGTGTGTGTGTGGTGTAGTGCGTGCGTGCAATCGTGCGTGCGTGTATGTGTGTGTGTATGCTTTCATGAAGGTTCATGTGGTGCATACACATTTGTACACGTGCGTGCGCACACATGGAAGCTATATGTGTTGTATTTTAACCCCCCCCCCCCCCCCCCACACCACACACACACACACACCCTTTTTTTTTAATCCCCTACCCCTATCTTTCGCCTCACGTCGTTTGTTTCTATTGGGACCACATGGCTGGTAACAGACATTTCAAAGGGCTCCCATAAGTTGTTCATTCATTCATTTATTCACTTATTCATTTAACTGTTTATTTGACTTTGAATGAATTCATTCATTTACTTCTTGACTTATTCAAAATTCCGTTGTCTGTTATTTTCACTCAGTTATTTAATTAAATTCAAAAACAGACATAAAAACTATAAATGCACACAGAAAATATGTAAGCCTATTCTTGTCTACTCTATTCTATTCTTAGAAAGACAGGAGAGAGGAACGTAGAGCTGGACTAGATTCTCTCTGGCCATTCATGCTGTCTCTTGCAGAAAATGTTGTTCATCTACAAAATCACAAACTTACACATCTTTTAAATCATAAGTTAGTAATCTGCATTGGGAAGAATTTAAAGCTTCATTTGTTCAATCCTTTTACAATATAATTATAGGCCAAGCTCTTTCCGTGTAGGAATAGTGGCAAAAAGATAGCACAAACTCTAATAGAATCTAGTCTTTTTCCTCTCTGTTTACTGGGGTACCTGACTGTTCCATGTCCTGAATATTTCTGCTGCTTTTGTGATCATTGGGGATTGGGGTTTTTTACCAATCTTTAAAATGATCGTCTTTCATTTGTATTTGTAAAGTCGTTTTTATTATTTCTGCATCCGCGTATGCTTCTCGTGAGACGATAATACTTATTCTTTTGTTTACAATGTTTCTGTATTGTTCCGTTAACGTGTGAATTGACTTTTAATTTTCTCTAGGATTTAAGCATTTTCAACAGTGTCAGAACATGGTATCGAAAAGAAATGTCCCAACAAATCAAAGGAAATATCGACATTAATAAATCTATTTCATGACCAAATTCTAAACTCAAAATAGGATTGCCTGCACAAGTCTGTTCAAGTTACTGAGAGCATGTTTTTAATAGTATAAAACACAATCTTTCATATTTCATATTTTATAATGCTTTTCCTAATAATGTTATATATAATAAATACATTAAAAATGGAAATATTTTAGTGGTACTTTTTTTCTTTTTTTTTCTTTTTTTTTTAAATCTTTTATTTTAGTGGTACTTAGTTCATGTTCGTTTCAATTCGGCAAACCACACGCTTTATGATGGAGCTCTACACAATATTTCCAGAAACACTCAGCCTCCGTACAGTGCTAGATACAGTCAGCACCAGCCCAGTCCTGGCATGGCGCCTTTGATGCTGAACACCGATCCTTATCTCCCTCCCTCCACCTGTTCGGCCATTGTTCCTTCAGAAAGCTCTCGTAACGCGATCCCTCCATCTCTCTCTCTACATCCTTCCCTCCCTCCCTCCCTCCCTTCCCTTCTCTCTGATCCTAATCAGCGAGATTGGGGAAGGGGAGAGAGAAATGTACCCTGATCTAATGTCAGGAAAGCTAATGTTGGAATCGCTGGCGCCCGTGTGTGTTTGTGTTGGTACTGTGCCAGGGTCAGCGAGCCAGTGCCAGGCATAGCAGACGTCAGTGAATGAAGGTGGGGGCACACTGGAGAACTGAAGGAGGGGGCACACTGGAGAACTGAAGGAGGGGGCACACTGGAGAACTGAAGGAGGGGGCACACTGGAGAACTGCCTCTACCCTGCAAGTAGTCTGGTGGCGGGTATGTTGCCATGGCGCCCGTGGTGTTTGCTAGTTCATGTGTAAAGTTGGATGTTTACATCACTTTACTTACTTTTATTTGAAGTTATTTTGAGATGTTTATTCCCAAATGAAATGTAGCTTTCTTGTGTCTTTCGAGATCATGATAGTATCAATGTGCCTGTCAGTATTGTAATTGCCCTTCATGGGATGATTAAGTGTTTTTGACTCCACTTGACTTGACTAATACATACTTCAAGATCCTTTTTTCACATGAGCGTTAAATGCTCCTATTGTTGTGATCCTTACATAGAAAATCTAGCTATAACTTGATAGATTTCTTCCATCATGTTGACTGTGTGTGTTGAATTTTTTTTATCCAAAATGGGACATGAGGGCCAAAACTCATAAACTGTATTGACAAGCTCGTGTTAGAAGGTGTACCATGCATTGAAATGTCAGCGCTTGTGCAGCCTGAACATCCAGACGTTACTCAGTGTTATACACTGTGGCGTGGAAACAATCCAATATGGCCGCCAACACTAAATGTTTCAAACTTCTGTTCCTTTTTACTCCTAGAATAGTACAAGAAACCTGTTTCTACAGGCATGTTCTACAACCTAAGTTTGTTTCATTTAAGCAAGAGGATATCTATGATTTGCATTTAGCAGTTCTTTAAACTAAAACGTATGATTTTGGACACTTTTAGACTGTCTACCCTTAACGTATCAAAATGATGCTTGCCTGCTGGTTTTCCTGGGTGTTATTGATTCAGTTCTGTTCGTCAGGAGAACAACTCACACTGTTCATTGTTTTACAACAAGGGAGACGGGATAGCCTGGTTGGTTAGACCGTTGCGAATGGCACTCATGATCTGCTGACCTAGGTTCGAATCCCGTTCAAATGAATATTTTCCCTTGAAGTTAACAGTGCCGACTCCACACCCCGCAAAAGTCCTTCGGATGAGACAATAATCAGTTCCCAAGTGCAAAAGCACACAGTACATCTTGCGCACACGTTAAAACCTGTTCCGCTTTTTGGAAGAGTAGGCCATTGTGTGTTGACAAAATATACAAAGCCTCGTACAAACGGGGACTGGGTGTAAAAAAAACCCACATTATCCTCGAAATAAAATAATTAATAATGAATAAATAAATAAATAAATAAATAATACATGCAGTGGTCAGTTCACCATCTTCCTGAGATCCCGAACGTTTTGACAAGAAACAACAACCAGTGCTCTGTTCAGCCGTTTTTTAAAGTCACCAAAAATCCATCAGACTGTGATCTTTGTTTTTTTGTTTGTTTATTTTACGGCTGACCTTTCCTTTCAGTATATTTTGCTGTCTCAGTGTTCTTTCTCTTTATGTAGTAACTGCAAAATTTCATTTTCTTCGATTTGTTATTTCACAATCTCTTTACGAGTTTGTTTCTTTTACATATTTTCACTGTTATGTATAAAAGCTTCTTCCTCCTTCTTTTGCTGTGTTTTGCCATATAATTGGAAACACAAATCAGCTCAGCATTGTATTATCTCATGAATTTCTTTGTCGATATCAGAAGGGGTTTTTTGTAATGTCCTTGATTCCTATACTTCTGTCAGATCTGTATGTCACCTTTCTAATCATTAACCCCCACCCCTCCCCCTCAGATATCAAAACTGCATTCAGGAAAACGTAAGATATCCCAATAAACATGTATGATTTCGCACATTAATTAATACAATAAAGCTTCTATCAAAAATAATAACTAAAGCCTAAAATTTATGCATACTTCTAGACATGATTATTTCCATTTTATTGACAATTAAGGAGTAGGACTATATTTTTATAGTGTGTGTAGTGAGGGAAGGATCAGGGGAAAGTTTAATAGAGGTATTGCAAGCCTGATTCTAAAACAATGATGTTTTGAACTGCACTGTTTTCCTCTATGCATCCCAGTTCTACAAATACCCCCCATGGCGTTATGTTACACAACATTTCCAGGAGCACATTACAATCTTCAACACAACAGATTAGACCTGTCAGCCAAAAGTACAGAGCAGCACGAGCCCAGCCCTGATATCTGACCCTTGTTGCTGAACACAGAGATCACATCTCACCGCACCTGTCCAGACTTTGTTCCATTAGGGAGGTCAGGTACTACCACCTCTCCGCCTGTCTCTTTTCAAAGCCCCTGCCCTTCCCCTTCCCTCTGATTGTAATCAGCGATGTTGAGAAGAGAACTGTACGATCAGTTGAGCTGATATCGAATCGTTTTCCCCACGTGTGTGTGTGTGTGTGTGTGTGTGTGTGTGTGTGTGTGTATGTGTGTGTATGTGTGTGTTGTGTTGTGTGTGTGGTGTGTGTGTGTGTGTGTGTGTGTGTGTGTGTGTGTGTGTGTGTGTGTGTGTGTGTGTGTGTGTGTGTGTCTGGTGAGTTGCTAGTGTCAATGAACCTATGCCTGACGTCATGCTAGATGCTCTGGGATTTCGAGCTGTACACACCTTTAGAATGATCTATCACTTTTTTAAGACTGTGGCATGTTATGGTTGCTGGTTTATTTGTAAAGCTTTTATTTTTGTTTGTGTTGGTTTAACTGTATACTTATTGCCTGTTTTATTTTGTTGTTTTTGTCTGTCTACCTGCACAACTGCTGTCATGTTTTACCGTTGGCAGCGGTCAGTCTCAAAACCATGGAGTTGCTTGCTTTATGTTTTACTGGCTGGACATTACACTTCTTTAATGCCAAGAATAATTAACCTCTGATTTACCATTTTCTGTATTCAGAAAGAATGTAGTCGTCTATCATATAGGTTATCAGTTCATAATGTTTCCTTTAATGTTGAAAAAGTGGGTTTGAGAGTAGATGTGTAGAAAGACAGAAGCACATACATACACACAAAGAGACAAATAGAC
>CM054139.1:74194603-74212103 GCA_028751875.1 Rapana venosa
TATCAGAGGATAATGGAATAAGCACTCATGGGCTCTTTTCATCTATTCCCCGTGTGTATTTTCATTTCATTTATTTATTTCATTTATACCACTTTAAGTCACGAGATTTCTCTGCGTGAAATTTGGGCTGCTCTCCCCGGGGAGAGCGCGTCGCCACAAGAGCAGCGCCACCCCCCTTTTTTTTTTTTGTCTGCAACTGTATTTGTTTCCCTAAGAGTGGCTTTTTTCTAAGAATTTTGCCAGGGACAACTCTCTTGTTGCCGTGGGTTCTTTTACGTGCGCTGAATAATTTTGTGTAACACACGGGACCTCGGTTTATCGTCTCATCCGAAAGACTAGCGCCCAGACCACCACTCATGGTCTAATGGATGGGGAAAAAGTTTTGGGCCCAAACGGGATTTGAACCACCGCACACTTCCGACCCGGACTTTTCGCATTCTAGACAGGCGCGTTACCTCTAGACTACCGATCCACGTGCATGAGCGCTTTGATTTGTTGCTTTACAAGATTCAGCGCTATATAAATTCCATACATTATTATTATTATTATTATTATTATTATTATTATGCAGTTTTGTAAATTTTGTCATCCGTTCCCACCGGCACACAATGGCCTACTCTTCCGAAAAGCGGAACGGGTTTGACCGTGTGCGCAAGATGTTCTGCGTGCGTTTGCACACGGGGCCTCGGTTTATAGTCTCATCCGAAGGACTGTTGGGAATAGTGGAGTCTGCACTGATGTTAACTCCAGAGGAAAATATCCCTTTGAACGGGAATCGAACCCGGGTCGTCAGATTACCAGCGCAATGCTCTAACCACTGGGCTACCCCGTCCCCCTTTGAACAGGGGGATCGCTGCACCAGAAACGGACTTGGTTTGAGCCTCTAGGTCAAGTTGACTGAATCAGAGTGACATGGAAACCTTGTCACGGCCTCAAGTATTTGTCACTGTTGTGGTTTTTAAAAAGCAAAATGCAGTTTCTGTTATTGTGGCCACTCCTTTCTGCCACCTGCTAAGGGGAAAGTGTCATGCAATAATTCACCTGACTGTGAACTCCATGCTGTCTACCATGACGTGGAACCCATGCCATGGAGATCATTTGGCCTGAAGTAATTAATCAGGCATTTTTCTTAGTTACAGTGTGTGGTTTGTGCCCATTCCCCTTCCCACTGTTCCCATGTGATGCTTAAAAAGCTTATCACAATAAAATATTGTCATTGTCAATATTGCCATTGTCATTCTCTCTCTCTCTCTCTCTCTCTCTCTCTCTCTCTCTCTCTCTCTCTCTCTCTCTCTCTCTCTCTCTCTCTCTCTCTCTCGATAAAAATAAGTATGTGAATGTTTTTCTGTAATCCTTGAAAAACAAAGATTCTTCTTCCTTCTTCTTCTTCTTCTCTCTCCATTCTCTCTCTCTCTCTTTTCTCTCTCTCTACTCTCTCTCTCTCTCTCTCTCTCCTCTCTCTCTCTCTCTCTCCTCTCTCTCTCTCTCTCTCTCTCTACTTCTTCTTATATATATTATATATATATATATATATATATATATATATTATATATATATATATATATATATATATATATATATATATATATATCTTTATATATTTGATATTCTCTCTGAAACACACACACACTCTCTCTGTCTCTGTCTCTCTCACCTTTTATCGTTTTGCTTATAGTTATAGTGTACCCTGATAAAGGATTCATACCTTATATGTTCAATACTTTATTGGGCTTCGGCTGTACTCAAGTTTTAATGAATGCCCTATTTCACTATCTTATTGTTATATGTAACAAGTATGTGTACCATTTGACAATGTGTAGATGTTTATCTTTATGACTTATTAAGTTTGGTTGTTGTTATTTTTCTTGGTTTTGTTGTTATTCTTCTTCTTCTTCTTGTTTGTTTTTCTTTTTTCTTTTTTTTCTTCTTTTTGTTGGTTTGTTTTTTTCTTTTTGTTTTGTTTGTTTGTTTTGGTTGGGGGTGTTAGGGGGTTGTGGGGGGTGTCTTTAAGGTTTTCTTTTATTTGTTTGTTTGGTTTTTTGTTGTTGTTGTTTTTTGGGGGGGTGAAAATGGTTATTTCCCTTTTTTCTACTGTGTGAGAGTTTAAGTCATGGGTTATTATTAAGATTTATCCCTACGGGCGGGGACTGGATAAAAAAGCACATGAGTGCTTATTCATTATCCTCGCAATAAAAGAATTTGTCATTGTCATTGTCATCTCTCTCTCTCTTTCTCTCATACTTTGCTCTACAACCAAGTACAATAATCCCAGCAAAAGTGCGTAACAAAAATAGCAAACCAAAAAATATCCTCTTTTACATATCAGCATGCAAACAACACACACACACACAGAGCTAAGGTGAACGAACAACAGTAGTCCAACAGCCATAATACAGGGCAGGGGGTCAGTCTGGTTTCCTGTGTCCTAAAGTGTTGTTGTTGTTGTTGTTGTTGTTGTTGTTGTTTTGTTGTTGTTGTTGTTTTGTTGTTTTGTTGTTGTTGTTGATGTTGTTGTTGTTGACGATGTTGTTGTTGTTTTTACCAGGTCTGAGATGAGGGGTTTTGTCTGGAAGAAAGAGATTTTCTGCTTTCATGTAGTATGACAACAGGGTGGTGTTACGGGGTGGTGATGTTTACAGCTAAGTGCTGCTCCTGTTGCTGCTCTTGTTGCTGCTGCTGCTCCTGTTGCTGCTGCTGTTGTTGCTGTTGTTGGTGCTGGTACTAATGGTCTTCTTGTTTTTGTTGTGTTCTTTGTGGTAGTGTATTATTGATGTGGGGGAAAAAATATCCATTTTATCGTGACTGATATTTGCACCCCCCCCCCCCTTTTTTTTTTTTTTCATTTTTGTCTCTACTTTTTCTTTTTGTTTTTTAGCTTACTTTTGAAAGCAATCTTACCTGTGGCCGCTGTTGTCGGCTGTGCTGTAAACAACATGGTGGATTGGACTTTTGCATGATATGGCCTCTCTCAAATTATATGTAACTCATATTGGAGAGGGGGCGTTTGGGAGAGGGGTGTGGATGACTTGAGAATTTTTCAAAAGCCACAGTTGTGCCGTAACATGCCGATTTTCTTCAGCGCTGTTTGTCGTCTGCTTTCAAACAAACCAATGATTTTGTTGTGAATATTTCTTTTCATTTTGTTGTTGTTATTTTCATCTCCAGGGCAGAAAAGATTTGATTCATCTCATGCAGTGTACTATTGTCTGGTCATGCAAAACAACGTATGTTTGTTCTTCTCTCTCTCTCTCAGTTTTTTTTATGCAAAGGTATCAACGTACCATTGCCAGATCTGCTCAAAATAACAAATGATGAGTACAGGCACAATTTGTCTGGATTTTTTGTTATTCTATTGACAAAAGGAAGACAATGTTGACTCAAGCAGTATACTAAATGTTACGGCTTGGTATGTACTCATTGTGCATAATTTCCATAGTTTTCTTTAGACATCATCTTCTTGCTGTAACTGGGTTATGGTTGATTTAAGGGTGATAATCTTGACATAGAATAGTTTGTGTTTTTCTTCTCTGTTTAGTCATAAATCGTTACTTATTCGGGCATTTGCTTTGCCAATGATATGAAGGAACCCATTATTCCATACCAAGCCCAACAAATGTATTGTGGCCCAAGGCCAACGTACATTAAATCATTTCAGAGCTCTCTCTCCCTTCCTCCCTCCCTCCCTTCGTTTCTCCCTCCCTCCCTTCCTCCTTCCCTCTCAATAAAACATTCGAGTTTGAGTTCTCTCTCTCTCTCCCTCTCTCTCTCTCTCTCCCCTTCTCCCCTCCCTCTCCTCTCTCTCTCTCTCTCTCTCTCTCCCTTTTCTCTCCCTCTCTCTCTCCCTTCCCTCTCTCTCTCCCCTCCTCTCCTCTCTCCCTCTCTCTCTCCTCTCTCTCTCTCTCTCTCTCTCCCTCTCTCTCTCTCTCTCCTCCTCTCTCTCTCTCTCCTCTCTCTCTCTCCTCCCTCTCTCCTCCCTCTCTCTCTCTCTCCCCCTCTCTCTCCTCTCCCCTCTCTCTCTCTCCCCTCCTCTCTCTCTCTCCCCTCCTCTCTCTCTCTCCCTCCTCTCTCTCTCTCACCTCTCCCCCTCTCTCTCTCTCTCTCTCTCTCTCCCTCTCTCTCCTCTCTCCCTCTCTCTCTCTCTCCCCCTCTCTCTCTCTCTCCTCTCTCCCCTCTCTCTCTCCCTCCCTCCTCTCCCCTCTCTCTCTCCTCTCCCCTCTCTCTCTCTCTCCCCTCTCTCTCTCTCTCCCCTCTCTCTCTCTCTCTCCCTCTCTCTCTCCCCCTCTCTCTCTCTCTCTCTCCTCTCTCTCTCCTCCCCTCTCTCTCTCTCTCTCCTCCCCTCTCTCTCTCTCTCTCCTCCCCCTCTCTCTCTCTCTCCTCTCTCTTCTCTCCCTCTCTCTCTCTCTCCCTCTCTCTCCCTCTCTCTCCTCTTCCCTCTCTCTCTCTCTCTCTCTCTCTCTCTCTCTCTCTCTCTCTCTCAAAGAGTAACAAAAATCCCTGTATGTCTAGATGTATGTTCATGCCATCTATAAGAGAACAAAATGTTATACTAGGATAGTTACATCACAAACGAAGATAACGGTTGATATTTTGTTATGGTTTTGAGAAGCTATAAGTATATTGACTTTTCCAGACATAAGGAAGGTACACTTAAAACAAGATTGTGAATTGTGTTTGATACATATGTATTTGTATGTATTTGTGCATTGTCTTCATCATTTCTTTCATACAAACTGACCTTGGTATTGTGTATTTTATTTGGATTTTTGCCCACTCTGTGGCATAGTCAATTTCTTCTACGCCAAACATGTATTATGGCCCAAGGCCGAGGTACATTGAATATCTGAGGCCTTCTCTTCTCATTCTCTCATCACTGACTCGTTGGTATATGATTCTTCCTCTCTTCTCTTCTCTGTCCATGTCTTATGCACTCATCTCTCTCTCTCTCTCTTGTCCCACGTCTCTCTCTCTGCCCATGTCTCTCTCTCTCTCGTCTCTGCTCTCTCTCTCTCTCTGTCCCCCTGACTCTCTCTCTCTCTCTCTCTCTCTCTCTTCATTCTCTCTCTCTGTCGTCCTATATCTTTGTTTGAACTTCCATGTTAACTCCAATGTTCTCATCTGAGGAACTTTGTTGAGACAGACAGCACAGCAGAGCGGCTCCACAGATGCTGCTTGACAACACATCACAACACACACAACATCTAGCACCGCCATGACGACAGAACTGTCACAGACAGGGTGAGGGTACAAAGATGGGATTTCGCTGTCACTGAGGATTGCAAGATAAACCGTGGGAGCAGAAGTGCTTGGCCGCCCGGTGCTGCGTTACTGTAACTTGTCAGAGACACACAGAGCAGTGTGGTGGAGGAGTGATGGATCTGTTGTTGCTGTAACATTTCAGAGACACAGAGAGCAGTGTGGTTGAGGGGTGATGGATCTGTTGTTACTGTAACATGTCAGACACACAGAGAGCAGAGTGGAGGAGGGGTGATGGATCTGATGTTACTGTAACATTTCAGAGACACAGAGAGCAGTGTGGTGGAGGGGTGATGGATCTGATGTTGCTGTGTTACTGTAACATGTCAGAGACACTCAGAGCAGTGTGGTGGAGGGGTGATGGATCTGTTGTTACTGTAACATGTCAGAGACACAGAGCAGTATGGTGGAGGGGTGATGGATCTGTTGTTACTGTAACATGTCAGAGACACAGAGCAGTATGGTGGAGGGGTGATGGATCTGTTGTTACTGTAACATGTCAGAGACACAGAGAGCAGTGTGGAGGAGGGGTGATGGATCTGTTGTTACTGTAACATGTCATAGACACAAAGCGGTGTGGTGGAGGGGTGATGGATTTGTTGTTACTGTAACATGTCAGAGACACAGAGAGCAGTGTGGTGGAGGGGTGATGGATATGTTGTTACTGTAACATGTCAGAGACATAGAGCAGTGTGGTGGAGGGGTGATGGATCTGTTGTTACTGCGTTACTGTAACATGTCAGAGATACATAGAGCAGTGTGGTGGAGGGGTGATGAATTTGTTGTTACTGTAACATGTCAGAGACACAGAGAGCAGTGTGGTGGAGGGGTGATGGATCTGTTGTTACTGTAACATGTCAGAGATACAGAGAGCAGTGTGGTGGAGGGGTGATGGATCTGTTGTTACTGTAACATGTCAGAGATACAGAGAGCAGTGTGGTGGAGGGGTGATGGATCTGTTGTTACTGTAACATGTCAGAGACACAGAGAGCGGTGTGGTGGAGGGGTGATGGATCTGTTGTTACTGCGTTACTGTAACATGTCAGAGATACACAGAGAGCAGTGTGGTGGAGGGGTGATGGATCTGTTGTTACTGTAACATGTCAGAGACATAGAGCAGTGTGGTGGAGGGGTGATGGATCTGTTGTTACTGCGTTACTGTAACATGTCAGAGAGACACAGAGAGCAGTGTGGTGGAGGGGTGATGGATCTGTTGTTACTGTAACATGTCAGACACACAGAGAGCAGTGTGGTGGATTTGATGTTGCTGCGTTACTGTAACATGTCAGAGACACAGAGAGCAGTGTGGAGGAGGGGTGATGAATTTGTTGTTACTGTAACATATCAGAGACACAGAGAGCAGTGTGGTGGAGGGGTGATGAATTTGTTGTTACTGTAACATGTCAGAGATACAGAGAGCAGTGTGGTGGAGGGATGATGGATCTGTTGTTACTGTAACATGTCAGAGATACACACAGAGAGCAGTGTGGTGGAGGGGTGATGGATCTGTTGTTACTGTAACATGTCAGACACAGAGAGCAGTGTGGTGGATGGGTGATGGATCTGTTGTTACTGAGTTACTGTAACATGTCAGAGACAGAGAGCAGTGTGGTGGAGGGGTGATGGATCTGTTGTTACTGTAACATGTCAGAGACACAGAGAGCAGTGTGGTGGAGGGGTGATGGATCTGTTGTTACTGAGTTACTGTAACATGTCAGAGACACAGAGAGCAGTGTGGTGGAGGGGTGATGGATCTGTTGTTACTGTAACATGTCAGAGACACAGAGAGCAGTGTGGTGGAGGGGTGATGGGTCTGTTGTTCCTGAGTTTATGACAGCTCTCTGCAGTTATTTAACAACGTGGTTTGTTTCTATGACTGGTGGCCTTCATAATTTTGCTGATGGTACTTTTGTCCATGTTCCAGTCTTTTATTTATTCTTTTATTTTGAGGAGAATGAAATAAGATTCCATATGTTTTTTACATCCGGTCACCGTGCGCATGCGGTTTTGTAGATTTTCGAATCCCGTTCTCACTGTAGACAATGGCAGGGATAGCTCAGTGATCTGTGGTGGCTTTCTCCCAGCCAATGCTAAGCAGCGTCGAGCGTTGTTACCACTTGGATGGGTGACTTTGTGAGCCTTGCGCGCCAAGCTGTAAATGGTACCTGCCTCTTTAGGGTCAGGGAAGGTAAAGCAGAGAGGGAGAGGAGATGGGCGCCGCCCTCAATATGCCGGCCCCTAGAGAAGTGAGGTGTCTGATGTCTCTTTCTCCTAAGACCACATAGGTTACGGGACACCTTCACCTTTTTGTAATGATTGTGATGCTGCCTCAAACATGGATGTGAGTTAGCTTCTTTGCCTTGCCCACTGTCAGAGCTCGTGAAGTGCTCAGAATGTAAACACACACATTTGTTCATCGTCGACAGACTATCTTAAGAGGGCACAGTCTATCTTAAGAGGTTACAGTCTACCTTAAGAGGTTACAGTCTATCTTAAGAGGTTACAGTCTATCTGAAGTGATCACACTCTGAAGGGGGTAAAAGAACCAACGGCAACAAGAGAGTTGTCCCTGGCAAAATCCTGTATAAAAAAGGCCACTCTGATAGGGAAACGAGTACGCTGTACGCTAAATGCGTATTGCACACGGGACCTCGGCTTATCGTCTCATCCAAAAGACTAGCACCCGGACCACCACTCACGGTCTGGTAAACGGAGGAAAAGTTTGGGGCACAAGCGGGGATCGAACCATCATCATACACTTGGAACCCGGACATTTGGTTTTCTAGGCAGGTGCGTTTGCCTCTAGACCACGGATCCACCTGACTCACTGGACTGAAGTCCCACGTCTTGAGCACTGGGCTGTGGCATGTGTGAGACATGAGCTAGTTCTGCAGACCAGCATCCACATACAAGGAGGTCACGCTGTGTGCCGCAGCTAAGCTGTGTACACTGCCGTTCTTTCTGCCTTTTGGACCAAGTCCAGGGAGGTCGACAGCACCGGGACACACCTGCTTGTCCTGCCAGTCAGACTGAGGTCACGCGATGCTCCCAGCATCTGGACACACCTGCTTTTGCAGCCTGTTTGCCTCAGTCAAGCGATGTAGGCAGCCTCTGGACACACCTGCCTGTCAGCCTCCAGTCAAGCAATGCTGATAGTATCTGAACACACACCTGCTCTTGCTGTCTGTCTTTATTTATCTGGTTTCTGCTATCTCCATTCTTGAAGCAGAACACTCGGTTAGTTTGTGGGGAGGGGGTGGGGGGGTCGTTGTAACTATAGAAGTTAATTTGGTTTCTGGTTTTATTTCTGATTGCGTGATTCTTATTAGCCTGCATTGTTCTGGAGACCTTTTTTTTGTCATTTGTCCTGTAAAATGCATACAATCGCCATTTCCTGATTTCCTGCTTGCGTGCCTGCTTGCAGCACGAAGCCAGGAGAGGGGGTGTTTTATCTCCCCTTCTTGCAACCCCGTCCTCTGCTATGACACTAATCACTGTAACGGCACGCTTTTGCCATTTGCAGTGCCGTACACATCGTGAGCATGCCATTTCCTTCTGTCTTGATTTGTCTTTTCCATTTTCGTTCTCTAAAGCAAAGTCCTGTTCATTTTAAAGGTGGCTTCTGTAGTGTAGTGCCTGTTGTTTGGCTTCTTTGGGGATTTCCTCTTGTGTTTCTGGCACTTCCTTTTAGGAAGTAAGAAAGAGAGGGTACTTTCATAGTAGACCTTCAGTTCACTGTCAGTTCACCAGTTCAAGTAAATGCACTAAAAGATTTCTTGATGTGTGCAAAATGCACACTATAGGCAAAACTTTAGTATGTCTTCATATCAAAACAAACTACACTTTAGGCAAAACTTTAGTATGTCTTCATATCAAAACAAACTACACTCTCTGGGCAAAACTTTAGTATGTCTTCATATCAAAACAAACTAAACTCTCTGGGCAAAACTTTAGTATGACTTCATATCAAAACAAACTACACTCTAGGCAAAACTTTAGTATGTCTTCATATCAAAACAAACTACACTCTCTGGGCAAAACTTTAGTATGACTTCATATCAAAACAAACTACACTCTAGGCAAAACTTATATATGTCTTCATATCAAAACAAACTACACTCTCGGCAAAACTTTAGTATGTCTTCATATCAAAACCGATACAAACAAGGATAGAACAGTATCAAAATGAACACCCTGCCAGCAGGTAAGGGCTGACTGAAGTAGTCTGTCGTTTTCAACACAGTTTCTCAGAGAAATCATTAGTTAAAGACCAGAAACAGCCGTTATCAACAAGCTTTGTGAAAATATGGCTTTCACATCTACCGCCTGTATTTAAGATATCCACAGTCACCTCTGTAGACTTGTGTTCTCCTGTGTGGTTGTCAAAGCTACACCGATTCATTCAAGCGATGGTCATTGTATCTCCATATCAATGGTCTGTCTCACTTCCTCTTCTTCCAAAAAAGAAACTACATTACTCTCGCTATAATATGGATTTTGATGCATGCTTTTATTCATATTTGGGTGGTTACTATACTGAATTGCTAACGAGGTTTTTGTTTTTAAAGAAACTGTTCTTTACACACACACACACACACACACACACACACACACCGCGCGCGCGACACACTGTCCCTAGCTGCTAGTTCATGGTTGCGTGCATACGGGCAATAGGAGGGCGGTGAAGGCAGGGTACTTAGCTGTGTTTTTGCCAGCAGAGCGCCTGGCATGACACTAATCACTGCAGCCACACGCCCTTGCCTTCCCCCTGCCGTGCACAGTGTGACCATGCCCCCTGTCTTTCTGTCTTGAACTTGTCTACCTGCCATTGTAGAAAAGTCCTCTCCATTATTGTGCAGAACACATTTGTTTTTGTTGGTTTCTTTGAAGATTTCTTTCCCCTGTGTCTAAAATGTCCCTTGAGGAAGTAATAAAGAGCTTGTACTTGTAGGGGACATTTCCTGGCTGAACTTTGGGGGCGGATGGCATCAATAGTTGGGTTGTTGGTTTTTTCATTTGTAGCGACGAGCTGAGATGCGTGATGGCTAAGCGGGTGAGGCAGCGGGCTTGAAATCCTGGCGATCAGTAACTGGGGAGTGGGGGTTCAGATCTTGGCTGATCCTGGTGCTGCGATTTTTACAATCTTCCTGATCAACATACCCTCAGATGTCCTCTCTCTATCCCTGTCTCTCTCTCACACACTCTCTCTCTCACATACACTCACTCTCTCTCTCTCTCTCTCTCTCTCTCTCTCCCCTCTCTCTCTCTCTCTCTCTCTCTCTCTCTCTACTCTCTCTCTCTAACACATACACACATGCACACTCTCTCTCTCTCTCACACACACACTCTCACACACACACACACACACACACACACCACACACACACACACACACACCTCACTCACTCACTCACTAGTTCCTGTAAAACAATCTGATCAGACACTGCTGCAGTGCCTGCTTGTTCCCATCGTGTTTCACTGTGTTGACAAGAGGCATCACGTGTTTCACCCTCCTTCACAACTGCACTCCTCACGTCATCGTGTTTCACTGCACTGCTCACGTCATCGTGTTTCACTGCACTGCTCACGTCATCGTGTTTCACTGCACTCCTCACGTCATCGAGTTTCACTGCACTCCTCACGTCATCGTGTTTCACTGCACTGCTCACGTCATCGTGTTTCACTGCACTCCTCACGTCATCGTGTTTCACTGCACTCCTCACGTCATCGTGTTTCACTGCCCTCCTCACGTCATCGTGTTTCACTGCCCTCCTCACGTCATCGTGTTTCACTGCATACCTCACGCCATCGTGTTTCACTGCACTCCTCACGTCATTGTGTTTCACTGCACTGCTCACGTCACCGCGTTTCACTGCACTCCTCACGTCATCGTGTGCCTCTTCCTGGCATCCCAGCACCTGGTCTTCATTCCGCCTCTGAGGAAACACGTTTCAGGAACCAGTGGCTTGTGGGGGAAAGCGAGCCGCCTCCTCCTCCTCCTCCTCCTCCGAAATAACGCTTTTTGATCCTACACCAAGGAAAGGTGTGAAATTGTGTTCCTACAAGAACAGAGAGGTGTCAGCAAGAAGGAAAGGAAAGGAAACAAACTTAGCTAAATAGAGAAATCTGACGTTCCGCTCATAGAAATTTGCCAGACAAGACAAAGGCACTTTTCCAGCATTTCTTTTCGCTGTGTTTTTCTATTGTAAAAAAGGTAAAGGTGTCTCAAAACCTATAAGGTCCTAGGGGAGCGAGGCGTCAGAGACCTCAGCTTCTCTAGGGGCCAGCATATTGAGGGCGGCGCCCATCTCCTCTCCCTCGCTGCTTTACCTTCCCTGATCCTAAAGAGGCAGGTACCCATTTACAGCTGAGTGAGCTGGGGGAGTGTACTGAAGCCAAGGCGCGCAAACGATCACCCATCCACTTGGTAACCACGCTTAACTGGTGTTTACCATTGGCTGAGGGAAAGCGAGTGTTCTGACCAACTGAGCTACCCGGCCCCCTAGTGGAACAGCAGAATATCAAAAAGATGCCAGGATAGAGTTTGCATCTTCCCAATGCGTGTACTGCTTTTCCTTCCTGCCTGCCTTCCGTTGTTTAAAGTCTTTCATTTGTTTGTCTTCCTTCCTGTCTGTGGTTTTGTCTGCCTTTCTTGCTTCTTTTCCTTACCGCCTCCTCATGTGGTGGAGCGCTGGGTTAGTTAAAGGGGGAATAGTATCAGACGACAAATGGGTCTTAAAACGCTCGGTGTTGTCTGAAAATAAAATGACTATCCTGGGTAGAATGCGTAGTGCCCGGTCTTCTGCTGTGCTGGTGATTCTGCAGAAGGTCTGTCTGATGCTGGCCTCAGCCCACACGTTCCCACTTCAGGGCAGCTCGTTACAATGTTCATCAGGAAAATTCAAATTTGCCTGGTAAAAAGGCAGGATAATGGGCTGACCATGCGGAAAATAAGGAGGACAGACAGATGTATAGAGAGAAGTCAGTGAAAGGGCAGAAACAAAGGGAGGGATAGAAAAGGGGAAATGTCTAGCACTTGCTTTCCCAAAGGGGGGGTTTGCTAGTTACACCGAAAGCGTCCCCGGCATCCGCATGAGGGGAGGGGGAGGGGGTGAACATGGCATAATTGTGCGGTGCTTTTTTTTTGTTTTGTTTAAATGCTTTATGAGTTACAGGAAATGAACTAGCCGAGCAAACTTGTCGATTTCCCCGAGTAGTCACTGTCATGTTTTAGACTTTTAGTTTCCAGCTTTGATTAAAACAGAAATGTCTACTACAACATCATCACTGACAACACTACAACCACCATCTCCACCACCACCACCAACAACAACAACAACAACAACAACAACACGACCACCATCAACAACAACAACAAATGAACAAAAATACTTAAACCAAAGCTATTACAGTTCATCAAGTGACCCTCAATCGATGGCTTAGCTGCTGGTTGGTTGGTTTCGAGGCTGTGCTGATGATGATGGTGTTGACTTTATGCCCCATTTAACATCGCCCTTGCAGCCAAGTAAACCAGCCCAATGGCCTGACCTCAAACACAAGCCTGCCTCGCTCTTTCAGAACATAATCCCGCCACTTACTCCGACACAAACAGCTGCATCCAGGCTTTTTGTTTGCCCTGTGCGTTGTTTGTCCGTTTTGTTTCTTTCTGTCGTTCTTTTTTTTCAGGGGAGGGTCATTTCATTTTGTTTAAGGTTTTGTCATTTTTTCATTTTTTCGATAAGTCACATTCCAAGGGGACGGCATAGCTCAGTGGTCAGAGCACTCGCTTTCCCCCAGCCAATGTTAAGCAGCATCGAGCGTGGTTACCAATTGGATGGGTGTCAGTTTGTGCGCCTTGGCTTCAGTGTAGTCCCCCAGTTCACTCAGCTGTAAATGGGTACCTGTCTCTTTAAGAGTCAGGGAAGGCAAAGCAGCGAGGGAGAGGAGATGGGCGCCACCCTCAATATGCTGGCTCCTGGAGAAGTGAGGTCTCTGACGCCTCGCTCCCCTACGACCTTATAGGTTATGGGGCACCTTGACCTTTAACCTTTAAACATTCCAGTAGCTGTCAGTCCTGTATCAGTGGTCTAGTGGTAAGACGCCTATCTACAATGCGATAAGTTGTAGAGTGGAGTCCAAAGCCAAACGACGTTTCCATCCACACGACCGTGAAGAGTAGTCTGGGTGCTAGTCTTTCGAATGATGCAGTAAATTGAGAAGATCGGGTGCCCTACATACATTTAACGCAAATGAAAAGAAACCTGGTTGAAAGCTCATCCAGGAGCCTAAACTCAGTCAGGCTTAGGGTTACTGAGTCTATCATTTCTTTTTCCATAACCAGCTCGTACAAAACACGGAATATCAAAAACAACAATGTACTCAACAGAATTGTAACACGCTGTGGCAAACTTGTGGGTGGTGCGCAAACGAAGCTAACTGATCTGTATGAAGGTCGCGACAAAGACAGAGCTAAAGAAATCGTGAGTGCTGATACCATGTGCTTGTTAAACATTTGGAACTCCTTCCATGTCCAAAACGCTGCAGAGTTCCCAAACTCCAAACCCTCTGAAGTAAGAACAGCTTTATCCCCGCCTCTGTCATATAATGCTGAACAAGGATTTAACCAGCCAGGACTTACTGGGCGAGAGAGAGAGAGAGAGATCTGATCAGGTGTAACAGATAATGAGAGTGCAGCCCCCTTCCTTTCTTTTTAAACTTTGTTATCATCATTATTTTATTTTATTATTATTATTATTATTATCATCATCATTATTATTATCATCATCATTATTGTTATTGTTGCTGTGTTTTAATGTACTACAGTGTAAATTCTATTATATGAAATATCATGATAACTCAGATATGTGGGGGGAGAAGCCCGCGCATGCGATCATGATTGCGTGTTTTTATGCATGTGTCCATATGGGGATGAAAAAGTGTTTAAGTGGAAATGGTTGCCTGGGTCTGTGATGTTGATTTTCGCTACTTCATGTTTACTTGTTGATTGATTTTAGCTAGGCTTGCTTGTAACCCACATGAATTTCTCGCCCTTTTGAGATATTAAAGATTTTTATTTCGTATTTGTAGAAAGTCATCCACTCAGCAGACACCTAGTTAGCTTTGATAGAGAACCTGCATGTGCTTGCTGTGTGTGGTCCTAGCTCCACGCTCTCTCTCTCTCTCCTCTCTCTCTCTCTCTCTCTTCTCTCTCTCCTCTCTCTCTCTCTCTCTCTCTCTCTCTCTCTCTCTCTCTCTCTCTCTCTCTGTCTCTCTCTCTCTCTTCTCTTCTCTCCTCTCTCTCTCTGTCTGGTCTCTCTCTCTCTATCTCTGTCTCTCTCTGTCTGTCTGTCCGTCTAATGCTCACAGGGACTATTCGACACTGACATACACACTTCACTTTCTGCAAACACACAATACACAAAGACGACGAAAGCACCAACAAAACCGCATCCAAATCTATCTATCCAACCATCCTAAAAAAAACCACCAAAATGTCCTCTCCTATTCCACCACCACCCGAGACTAGAACCAGCTACTTCTCAAGGAATCATTCAGACGTTCTAACCGCTCTGGCTGCTGTTCCCGCTGGTGTTGAGTCTGGTCTGTGTGGAAAGAGGGACGAGAGATGCTGAAGTGTGCAGAGGCAGGAGGGAGGGAGGGATCACTGTCCGGCCATTGACTCCACTGGCCTGAGGAAGTGGCGTGTGCGCTGTCCCGCTCTGTCATCTGCACAGCAGGTGGCGGCCAGCTGACTCGTATGTATTCTGTGACCCTTCCGATGAGACTGTAAACCGAGGCCCCGTGTGCCAACGCACGCATGACATCTTGCGCACACGTTAAAACCCGTTCCGCTTTTCGAAAAAGAGTAGGCCATTGTGTAACGGTGGGAACGGATGGCAAAATTTACAAAACTACATACACACGGGGACTGGATGAAAAAAAAAGCACATGAGTGCTTATTCCATTATCCTCGATATAAAAGAATAAATAAAATAAAATAAAATAAACTGTACATGTCTAAAGTGTTTGAGCAAGAAGGACAGATAAGACGTTAACCTGTATAACAAGTAAACGAAGGGGGGTGGGGGATAGCCTGGTGGTTAGAGTGATGATGTATTCGTGATCTGCTGACCCGGGTTCGATTCTCGCTCAAAGAGGATTTTGCCTCTGGAGTTAACATCAGTGCCGACTCTCTACTCTCCCCAAAAGTCCTTCGGAGGAGACTATAAACCGAGGTCCCGTGTGCCAACGCACGCATGACATCTTGCGCACACGTTAAAACCCGTTCCGCTTTTCGGAAAAGAGTAGGCCATTGTGTAACGGGGGGAACGGATGGCAAAATTTACAAAACTACATACACACGGGGACTTGATGAAAAAAGAACATGAGTGCTTATTCCATTATCCTCGAAATAATAAATAACAGAGTAAATAAATAAATAATGAAACCGTCAGGGACTGGGTTCGGTTCTCAGCCCCGCTCGTCCTTTCTTCCCAGTATGACAGGAAAGAGGTGGAGCTGAATACCAAAGTCCTCTGGATGAGACTATACACCGAGGCCTGTGTGCAAATGCACGCAGAACATCTTGCGCGCACGTTAAAAACTTGCTCTGCTATACCGTCCCTGGAGTTGGAATGTGGATATCTATAAAGGAAGGAGTCCCATAACCTATAAGGTCGTAGGGGAGCGAGGCGTCAGAGACCTCACTTCTCTAGGGCCAGCATATTGAGGGCGGTGCCCATCTCCTCTCCCTCGCTGCTTTACCTTCCCTGACCCTAAAGAGGGCAGGTACCCATTTACAGCTGGGTGAACTGGGGGAACTGTACTGAAGCCAAGGCGCGCAAATGGTCACCCATCCAACTGGTAACCACGCTCGACGCTGCTTAACTTGGCTGGGGGAAAGCGAGGGCTCTGACCACTGAGCTATCCCGTCCCCCCTATAAAGCGGTCGCATACACAAAAATTCTCTCTCTGTCTCTGTCTCTGTCTGTCTCTCTCTCTCTCTCTCTCTCTCTCTCTCTCTCTCTCTCTCTCTCTCTCTCTCTCTCTCTCTCTCTGCCCCTCTCTCTCTCCCTCTCTCTCTCTCTCTCTCTCTCTCTCTCTCTCTCTCTCTCTCTCTCTCTCTCTCTCTCTGCTTCTAGTACAGTAGACAGAGGGTTTTTTTTATTTCTTTGTCAGTGTATGCAGTAATCTCATTTACATCAGAAATAAATCTCACTCAGACATCCCCAAAATACCTCAAAAACACACCCACCTATCTATATGTCTGGACAGGTTTTTGGCAAGCTGCATGATGGAGAACTTTGTTGTCGTTGTCTTCCTCGTTGCTTTTAGAAACAAGTCTGCCTGCATGCTACAATGTCAGAGTAACAATTCGGATCAACATCTTTTTTTAATCTTACAAACTGGCTGATTTCTTTTGCGTGTTGTTTCAATGTAAAAACCTGCTAACCATTTTTTAATGCAGATTGATAAGCTACGCCAGATTTATCCTAACGGGGAAGGGGGGAGTGGAAGGGAGGTAAGGGGTGAGCAGTGGGGAGTATAAATCAAATTTTGATAGATTCAAAAGCATCTGCGAGAGTGTCAATCAGACACACAAGACAGAGTGAGACACGGAGGCTTAGGGAGACAGACAGACAGACAGGCAAACAGAGACAGACAGAGACACAGATAGAGAAACATAATGAAAGATAAAGGAACAGAGTCTAGATAAAGAGAAACTGGAAAGAAGACTAAGAGAGACAATGACAATGACAAAGGTTTAATGTGCTAAGCAAATATGTCCATTCCCATGGGGACAGTGGGGCGAGGACTGGGCACAAAACACAGAATTATATAATTAACAACATGATTAATCAAACCCCAAATGGTCCACATGACATGAATTCCAAACCATGGTTTTGATATTATAGCAGAATATTGATATTGTCTATAAACACTGTTGGTTATCCCAATCACAGTGTCTTTACATTAAGTTTGTATAGAAGTCTTTCACACAGTCATCAAGGCACGTCTGTCGAAAGCTTTCCTTTTGGTACAGCAGTGGCTCCATCAGCAATGCATTGTTTCAGTTCTTGCAGCATGGACCTAGTGTTGTCTACATTTTCTTCAAATTCTTGGAAATATTCCCAGATGTCACTGACGGTAACACTATCATCACTGTCCCGCATTTCACTGCTATTTTTCACATGTTCAGCACACTCCCCACTTTCTTCCTCAGTCTCATTCTCTTCACACTCTTCCT
>CM054139.1:74224603-74234603 GCA_028751875.1 Rapana venosa
CTTCAAATGTACACACACATACACACACATTATTAGACAGTTTTATTTATTTGTTATGGTAATAATTTAGTTACATATTATTGATCAAGTTGTTTTTCTTCCTAGATAGATGGCTTGATGTAAAAAGTAAATGCATTGCTTATTCAATGTACCATCTGGAAATAATAACTTGACTTACTTCACACACACACACACACACACACACACACACACACACACACACCACACAGTCACTCACTCACTCACTCACTCATACACACAAAGTATGTCTTGAAGCGAGATTTAAATACGCAGGCTGCAAAATCTTCAGCGGTGCTGCACCGGTCTACCAGACTAGGAGACAGATAGCTGATAGTGCAGGAAGAATTGATCCATGTCGTGTTTGCGAAACTTTCACTTTCTGCATGCAGACATCATGGTAGCCACAGAGTGCTCTCTTAGTTTTCAGGAAAACCGACACTGACGACAAATAAACATACAAAGAGGCACACAGATAGAAAAAATGAAAAAAACTGAAGGTGCAGGATACTGATCATCTTCACAACAAGATCGGCCTTACTTTCGCACTGACAAATCAAGACAAGAGTATATACTATTAAAAATTAAAAAAAATAAAAAGAATTTTTTTTAAAATATATATATATAGAGAGAAAGGAAAATGTAAATGTGTCCTATAACCTATATGGTCGTAGGGGAGCGAGGCATCAGAGACCTCACTTCTCTAGAGGCCAGCATATTGAGGGCGGCGCCCATCTCCTCTCCCTCGCTGCTTTACCGTCCCTGACCCTAAAGAGGGCAGGTACCCATTTACTCCTGGGTGAACTGGGGCACTGTACTGAAGCCAAGGCGAGCAAAGGATCCCCCATCCAAGTGGTAACCACGCTCGATGCTGCTTAACTTTGGGTGGGGAAAGCGAGTGTTCTGACCACTGAGCTAGCCCGTCCACAATATACTACTATACAACAGTACAAAACACAACTAATAGGATAGTTACACATTGCTACACTGTATACCTTGCTACACTATGTACATTGCCACACTATGTACATTGCCACACTATGTACATTGCCACACTATGTACATTGCCACACTATGTACATTGCAACACTATGTACATTGCCACACTATTCAACACTAACCCATGTCGTTCTGTTCAGAGGACAAATGAAGGCTTGGCACGCTCACTGCTTCAGCACTATGACATTGATAGTTCCTTGTGGACCCTGCCTGTTGCTGCTGCTCCTGCTGTTGCTGCTGTTGTTGCTGCTGCTGCTCCTGCTGCTGTTGTTGCTGCTGCTGCCACTTGGACTGTGACGGAGAGAATGAGCTGAATGATGCTGCGGTTTTAGGTTGACACAATTTTATGTTGGAAATACAACTAGACGGCTTTGCGTCACGAAGAATGCAGACTAAAGGATAGAAAGTGTGTGTGTGCGTGCGTGTCTGTGTGTGTGCGTGTGTGTGTGCGTGCATGCGTGCGTGTGTGTGTGCGTGTCTGTGTGTGTGTGCGTGTCAAGTCAAGTCAAGTCAAGTCAAAATTTTATTTCCAGATGGTACATTGAAAAAGCAATGCATTTGCTTTTTTTCATCAAGCCATCTATCTAAAAACAAATTTCTTAATGATTATACTGAAATACGACATTATTGCATCCTTTATCATTGAATTAAACCAGTAAAAAAAGGAAAATCGATAACGTAATACATGTGTGCGTGCGTGTGTGTGTTTGTGTGTGTGTGAAGGGTAGGGTGGAAGTTTGTGTGTGTTTGTGCGCGTGTGTGTGTGTGGAAATTGTAAGATTTAAACCTATTCTCTTCTGTGATGACTGTCTTCTGTTTATCATTCTTATTTATGGCTCGCAACCCACATGATTTCTCCGTTCATTGAAGTAAATCAGTCTTGGTCTTGGTCTTGGTAAGAGGCTAGGACAGCACAGCCTGACAGTATGAACTACAACCACTGTGCAATACTTCTTCCTGTTGAAAGAATGCTTTCCAGAACAAACGATACCGGATACAGAAGAGAAAGAGAGAGAGAGAGAGAGAGAGAGAGAGGAGAGAGAGAGAGAGAGAGAGAGAGAGAGAGAGAGACAGAGAGAGAGTCAAAATCAGACTGGGGGTGAGATTCTTGAGAGTACTGTAATTGCCCTTCATGGGGTGATGAAAGTGTTTTGACTTGACTTCACTGAAAAGAAAAGTTGGAGGAAGAAAGTAGTGGTGGAGGTGGTGATGGAGGAGTAGGAGGAGGCGGGGAGAATGGGAACTTATTTCTCTGCCTTTCCTGGTCATGCTAACGCGCATGGCCATACTAAGCAGAGTTCACAGTGCCTGTCTTCTCTGCGCTTGTCACTCTGCAGGAGGTCTGCCTGCTGGCCTCAGCTGACACATTCCCACTTCAGGGCAGCTCATTTACAAGTTCATAAGGGAAAATGTCATATTTTCTTGAAAGAAGCGGGAGAATCGTCTGGAAAGGCGATTTGCCTTTAAAAGCCAAAATTCATCACCCTGCTGAAATGTACAAACTGTGTGTGTGTGTGTGTGTGTGTGTGTGCGTGTGTGTGTGTGTGTGTGTGTGTGTGTGTGTGTGTGTGTGTGTGTGTGTGTGTGTGTGTGTGTGGTGTGTGTGTGTGTGTGTGTGTGTGTGTACATTTGAATTTGTTAGAATATTGTGAATCATTGTTGTTGCTTGAGTAGGAGCGGATTGAATGGAAGCGCTCTGATTTGTAATTGCAAGATATAGCGCTCTATAAATTCCATATATTATTATCATTATTATTATTAAAATAAGCAAGAGAAGAAGGTGAGGTCAGGAAAAAGGCAGACACAAAGAGGAAAGTTCTCTCGCAGAATTTCCAGGCAGTGGGGATGCTGTTTATACTGAAAGAGTGCCCGGCATCCCCGCGGGGAAGACTGAGAACAAATAAAGGAGGAGGGGGGGACAGGCAGGAAGAGGGAAACAGACAGAGGTTTAACGGGCGACATTGAAATGTTCCTCACTCTCACACACACATACATACACACACATACACACACATACACACACAAACACACACGTATATACACACACACTCACACACACACACACACACACACACACACACACATACACACACGTACATACACACACACTCACACACACACACACGCATACACACACGTGCATACATACACACATACACACACAGACCAGCTGATGAAAAAAAGCAAATGCACTGCTTATTCAATGTACCATCTGGAAATAAAAGTTTGACTTGACTTGACTTGACTCAAAGACCAGCCACTGAAAAGAGTCCTACCATATGTCCCTGCCTCGGGTTCTGCCGCTACCTTAACTGACAATAATCATACAAGGTAAAGGTAAAGGAGTCCCATAACTTTGCGGTCGTAGGGAAGCGAGGCGTCAGAGACCCCACTTCTCTAGGGGCCGGCATATTGAGGGCGGCGTCCAAGTCCTCTCCCTCGCTGCCTTACCTTCCCTGACCCTAAAGAGGCAGGTACCCATTTACAAGTGGGTGAACTGGGGGACTGTACTGAAGCCAAGGCGTGCAAACGGTAACTCATCAATTTGGTAACCACGCTCGATGCTGCTTAACCTTAGCTTGGGGAAAGTGAGTGCTTTGACCACTGAGCTATCCCGTCCCCTAGTCATACAACTAAACACAAATATCAGAAAAAGGACGATATTTAAGCTGCGCGACATTGATCCTCTTCACCACAAGATTGGCCCAGATTTCTATCTGACAAGTCGAGACAAGAGCACATAATAGGTATGTGATACTATCATACACATAAAAGCACCAAATGCAATTTTAGGACCATTATGCATTGTTACACTAAACACAGTGTTGTGAAACACAACACCAAGCAAATCACTCCTTTTCGATGAAAAATTAGAGACAAGGCATAGTCCTTGCTACAGCACCCAACACTTACTTTAAGACAGCTTCTGGTATTATTTGAAGAAGGAAAAGAAGCAGTAAGATAAAACATAGAACGAGATGGAGAAAAGGGTTTTAAATGTGGATGAACAAAGCAATGTTGAGATACGGAGAGGGAGAAAAAATGGAGCAGAAGAAGGAGGAAGAGGGAGGAGGAGGAAGAGGAGGAGGAAGAGGAGGAGGAGGAAGAGGAGGAGGAGGAAGAGGAGGAGGAGGAAGAGGAGGAGGAGGGGGGGAGCTGGAAAATGAGCTTGAACTGGCTCTGTTTGGGATTTCCTGAAAAGCGCAGAACAGCACTGAAAACACTGTGCGTTACTGAATCAGGTGGAACATTCCAAAAACCAACGAATGGAGACCAAGCACGTTCATTACTGTCAATACCACTGCAGTACTCCGATCCCTCCTTGTGCACTGCTTGCAGCTGCTGCTGCTGCTGCTGCTGCTGCTGCTGCTGCTGCTGCTGCTGCTGCTGCTGCTGCCGCTGCTGCTGTTGCTTACTGTGTGACAGACTCCATTGTCGTGCAGCAGCCAGGAAGGCAGCCACTGAAGAAAAAAAACCCACACAAGCGACGGATGGAAGAGCCGAGTGGTTCAGACAGTGACTTCAGTCTGTGGGTTCATCAAGTCAGGCTTCGGAGCTCTGCCGTGGCCGCGTGTAGTGAGATACGGGGGAGGGGGGGTGGGGGGTGTCTTTTCTCCATCTCCCACCTCAACTTTATGTGCAGACCGGTCAGTACCGTAATTCCCTTTGTGTACACACACATGCAGAAGATTGAATATGCACGTTAAAGATCCCTTAATTTTATATCGGCGCTTGGTGAGTTACGGAAACGCAAATACACCCAGCATGCAACCTGTACACTGAAATGAGCTGCTCTGAAGTCGACATGTGTGGGCTGAAGCCAGCAGGCAGACCTCCTGTAAAGTTAGGAGCACAGGGGGAGAACAGACACTAAATGTCTTTCCCGGTAAGAGAGAGAGAGAGAGAGAGAGGAGAGAGAGAGAGAGAAAGAGAGAGAGAGAGAGAGAGAGAGAGAGAGAGAGAGAGAGAGAGAGAGAGAGAGAGAGAGAGAGAGAGAGAGAGAGAGAGGAATGACAAATGACTTTTTTTTTATTTCGAGGATAATGAATAAGCACCCAAGTGCTTTTTTACATTCAGTCCCCGCCCATGGTTATACATCATATGATAATAAAGGAAACCCAATACCCACAAACTCACACTGTAAAAGAAAAAAAAATCCACAAAAAACACAAAAGAATCAAAAGAAGGATAAAACAACAAAACAACAAACAAAACCACACACACCCACAAACAAAAAGCAAACAGCAGAGAAACCAAAAGCAGAATTAAAACAAGAAGGGGTGGGGGGAAGGTGACAACCAGATAATCCCCACAATAAACTCCACAATATAAAAGAGAGTAAACCATAAACGTCAACAAATTCATTTTACTTTTTTTTATAGCGAAAGCAACAGCAATAGCAAACTACACAAAAACTGTTATATAAGCAGACTTTAGTAGATTGTGAGAGAGAGAGAGAGAGAGAGAGAGAGAGAGGAGAAGAGAGAGAGAGAGAGATTGAAGGATAGATAGAGTAGAGATATGAGAGGCTGAGAGAGAGAGATCGTTATTTTCCAAGGGCACAAATAAGATTTCACAATTCTTTTGACCGCCCTCGCTGAGAGAAGGGGAAAGGAACACAAAGGAGAAGGGAAAGATTTGAAAGTGGCGTTAGGACAAAAAAGAACAAACCTGAGAAAATAATGTCAAACCGCTCCAGGAAATTGGTCATCATATACCATTCACAGAGCATCCACGATCTCAGATACGCTCATAGACAGGAAAAGTTGGGAGTGGAGTGGTGTTATTAACAGCAAAAAAAACCCAAGATTTCGAGGCTGAATCGATATGTTCTTCAAACTGGTGCAGCAGAAAGTTGGTCAGCCCCAATACTACTTAAAGTGCCTGTGCAGGCTGGTCAATACAAGCTGTCCTGGAAATGACAGATTTCAGCATTTATCTCCTTACAAGGTAGCAGTGATGCGTGCATTTCTGTCATTTTCTTCTCTCTGCTGTACAGTTGTGGTAAAAAGACGGATCGCAACGTTCAATAACTCTGTGAGTTAACATAGCCAGGCAGGCAGGAAGGACGGAAGGAAGGAGGAGAAACATGTGTGGTTTCAATCTGTGAGGATGCATGTCCACTTTATTTCTTCACCTTCCCCTATCCCGCAGTCTGGTAGACCGTTGGGAAGCACTGAAGATTTTACAACCAGCTTCCTCTACTCCTCGCTGTTTTCAGCTTTCCGTAGCAAGTCGTTCCAGTCAAGGACAGTCACATAACGTCGTCGTCGTCGTAGAAGTAGTAGTAGTAGTAGTAGTAGTAGTAGTAGTAGTAGTAGTAGTAGTAGTAGTAGTAGTAGTAGTTGTTTGTTGTTGTTGTTGTAGTAGTAGTAGTAGTAGTAGTAGTAGTAGTAGTAGTAGTAGTAGTAGTAGTAGTAGTAACAATAATAATAACGTATGGCATGTCTATAATGCTGAATGTTGTAAAGCAAACAAATGGATTCTACTAAGCGCTCAGTACTACAGTTTTCCTACAAGATGTTCCATCCTTGTCCTGTGTGTCAATTCTAATGTTCTACGCGTGAAAGACCCCACAGCAACGAAATAGTTGACTCTGACTTTCTTGTTTGTAACACCGTACTGTCATGGACAAATAAATAAACCAACAAGTCCTAAAGAACACAATGTGTTGCTGCATTGACATGCCCTTACCTACCAAACTAGCCGACAGCTTGATTTCCTTCGTGTGTGCAGCGGATCAAATAATTATGCACGTTAAAGATCCTGTAATTCGTGTCGGGGGGTTACGGGAACACGAATATACCCATCACACATCCCCGAAGTCGGCATGCAGATACCTTCAAGGTGGGCAAAAGCGGCCGCATATGCAACATCTTGCTGTTGGTGAATCTCGGAGTTCTAGCCGAGGAACCAAAAAACGACAGATGACAGATGGAGGCTGAGCACGCTCAGCGCTGCAGCACTCTGACATTGAGAGCTCCTTGTGGACCTCGGCTGCTGCTGCTGCTGCTGCTGCTGCTGCTGCTGCTGCTGCTGCTGCTGCTGCTGCTGCTGTTAATGCTGCTGTTGTTAATGCTGCTGCTGCTGCTGCCCCCGCCGCCGCCGCTTGCACTGTGACAGAGCGAAGTGAAGGGGTTGTGGCACACGCCTACACGAAGAGACAAAGTCAGAACTACCAACATAGAGGCGTGGTGCACTTCAAAAGACGCATAAAATACAAGCTAAAGCAAACCGTACCCACCTGCAGAGGACAGGGTGTACGATCGGAGAGTTAGTGTGGGGTGGAGGGAGAGAAGGAGGTGGTGGAGGTGGAGGAGAGGAAGGGGATGGAGGAGAGGAAGAAAAAGGAGGAGGAGGAGAGGGAGGAGGTGGAGGAGAGGAGGAGGAGTAAGAAGAAGGGATAAAAAAAAAAAGAAGAAGAAGAAAGCCAGTCACCAAAACATTAACCAAAAAATATAACAGTCACTAAAACAACAATCACTAAAACAACAGCCACTAAAACAACAGTCACTAAAACAACAGTCACTAAAACAACAGTCACTAACACAACAGTCACTAAAACGACAGTCACTAAAACAACAGTCACTGAAACAACAGTCACTAACACAACAGTCACTAACACAACAGTCACACCATACGTCACCAGGTCCGGTCCTGCTGTCTACAGGACAAATGGAGACCAGGCACGTTAGATATCACTGTTGTTGCAGCCTCCTGAAATTGATAGCCCCTTGTACCCCGCAGCTGCTGCTGCTGCTGCTGCTGCTGCTGCTGCTGCTGCTGCTGCTGCTGCTGCCGCTGCTACTGCTGCTGCTGCTGCTGCTGCTACTGCTGCTGCTGCTGCCGCTGCTACTGCTGCTGCTGCTGCTGCTGCTGCTGCTGCCGCTGCTACTGCTGCTGCTGCTGCCGCTGCTACTGCTGCTGCTGCTGCTGCTGCTACTGCTACTGCTTTGTGACAATATGTTACATCGTAACGGTGAGTCTGCGGAGAACAATAAAGAAAACAGCCACAGGGTAGCTAAACCCGCAGGGAATGAGCGTAGTAGGTAGTTAGTTAACTGTATTGCTGTAGAGACAAAGCTTAGTTGGTAGTGGTATTATTGGAGTGCAGTGCAGTGCAGTGTAGTGTAGTGCAGTGGACTGGTGTGGAGTGTGTAGTGGAGTGGAGTGGAGTGGAGAGGGGTGGAGCGTAGTGGAGTGGAGTGGAGTCTAGCGTAGTGTAGTGTAGTGTAGCGTAGTGTAGTGTAGTGTAGTGTAGTGTAGTGTAGTGTAGTGTAGTGTAGTGTAGTGTAGTGTAGTGTGGTGAAGTGTAGTGTAGTGTGGTGTAGTGTAGTGTGGTGAAGTGTAGTGTAGTGTGGTGTAGTGTAGTATGGTGTGGTGTAGTGTAGTGTAGAGTAGTATAGTGTAGTGTAGTGTAGTGTGGTATGGTGTGGTGTGGTGTGGTGTGGTGTGTTGAGCTGTGTTGTATTCCATCGCATTCTACTGTATTCTATACCACTTTCAGCCACAGCAGATTTTCCTGCGTGAAATTCGGGCTGCTGTCCCTGTGGAGAACAGCGGCCCACAGACGTGTTGCCTCCCGGCCCCCATGTCCATACACAAGTGTTCCCGGCTGACCATGGTGCTTCCCTCTGTGGGGGACCTCGTTCCTACACCATGAAGTTTGTCAGGGACAACACGGTCATTAGCTTAGCAAGGCTGTGTCGGTTTACTCTCTCTCTCTTCCGAGAGACTAGCCCATGTGCTTTTTTTCATCTAGTCCCCGTGTGTATGCAATTTTGTAAATTTTGTCATCCATTCCCACCGGCACACAATGGTCTACTCTTCCAAAAAGAGGAACGGGTTTTAACGTGTGCGCAAGATGTTCTGCGTGTGTTCGCACACGGGACCTCGGTTTATAGTCCCATCCGAAGGACTTTTGGGGAGGGTGGAGTCGACACTGATGTTAACTCCATAGGTGGTTGTATTGCTGTAGATACAAAGCAATTTCTTCTTCGGCCTACCTCGCCTTCTCTTCCCCTGCAGTGTGAATAGCAGCAGCAGTATGAGGAACAGTACTGCCCAAACTGCTTACAGAAAAATAATAATAAATGGAACTTATATAGCGCTATATCTTGCAAAGACAAATCAAAGCGCATGCATTCGACCCAATCTTACACTGTCATACAACCAATGACAAATAATCAATAGTTCAAACAGATATTACAAACATGGTACACTGCAGACCAAATCTATTAAATAAAATTGCAATAGTCAAATTCTTTTCAAAAGCACACACACACACACAGGTCATATACTTTAGCAGGGTGATAGGACATGGGTTAGTGAAGGGTGGGATAGTTCTGATATGAGACAGGAGGGGGCAGATCTTAGGTTTGAAATAGATATGTCTTGAAGCTTGATTTAAAAGTGTCATAGCTAGGCTTCTGACGAAGAGAGAGAGGGAGCTCATTCCAGGTCGATGGACCCGAAATAGAGAAAGAGCGGCGGCCAACATTAGATTGGTTGAATCTAGGTATTCGTAGGCACAAGGTATCTGCAGCAGAGCGGAGGGAACGTGAAGGAGTGTACAGGTTAAGACATTCACAGAGGTAGGAGGGTGCAGTTTTGTGGAGACATTTGTAACAGAGGGTACTGATCTTATATTCTACTCTCTGTGGCACAGGCAGCCAGTGGAGAGATCGCAAGAGGGGGGTAATGTGCTCCGATTTTTTCTTTCTGAGAACTAGTCGAGCTGCGGAGTTTTGTATACGTTGAAGGGAGTAGATAGATGATGCTGGCAGACCAGACAAAAGAGAATTGCAATAGTCCAGACGTGAAAGAATAAGAGAAGTGACAAGTTTGGCTGTTGCATCGGTGGACAGGTACTTTCGAATTGCACTAATACGCCGTAACTGATAGTAGCACGACTGACAGGTCTGGGTGATGAATTTTTGCATAGAGAGTGTGTTGTCGATAACAACACCTAGGTACTTCACAG
>CM054139.1:74239603-74252103 GCA_028751875.1 Rapana venosa
ATGGGTACTATGCTGTGACAATGTTGTTTTTCTCCAAAAACAGCAGCCGGTGTTTCATTTTTTTAAATCTGCATTGACTAAAATACAATAAATGCCACTAAATAATGCTTACAATCTCTCTCTCTCTCTCTCTCTCCTCTCTCTCTCTCTCTCTCTCTCTCTTCTCTCTCTCTCTCTCTCTCATATCCATCACTGATGCTCCCAATACTCTCAAAAACAACAAAAACTCTCTGGGTATTTCCTGTCTCAAAAACAAGACACAACAACAAGCACGCCCTCTGCCAAAAAGCTGTGCATGGAAGAAGGCTATAAATCCACCCCACTTCTGTAACAGAACTCCCTGGACGTGATTCCCTTGCTGGCTGTGTTTACTTGCCAAACCAGGACAGACCTTTACTCTGTCTGTGTGTGTGTGCACGCGCACGCACGCATGTGTGTGTGTGTGTGCGCGCGCGTGTGTGTGTGTGCGTGCGTGTGTATGTGTGTGCGTGTTCTCTTTCTTTTATGTAAAAAAAATTATGGAATAAGCACTCATGATTTTTTTTTAACATCTAGTACCTGTGTGCATGTAGTTTTAACAATTTTGGCTACCCTTCCCACAGAAAAAAACGGCATACTCTTTCAAAATGTGGAACAGGTTTTAACATGTGTGTGTTTGAGAGAGAGAGAGAGAGTGAGAGAGAAAGAGAAATGGATGTGGGGGTGGAGAAGATGAAGAGAATGTATTTTATTTGATATTTTCAGCTCACTCATGTTTATTTTCAATTTCCCCATTCCGCTTCTCCATGTCCATGCTTTCTGTCAGACATCGCACACGTCCATGGCCCCATGTTCCCTGTACCTTGCAGGGCCCTTTGTCTTGAAATGCAACGATTTTCAGTCTGCTTGGGAAAAAAGATTGCTTCAATGAAGGCAAAGTTTACCTTTTTGCTCTTTGTCTGTTTCTTCCTTTCTTTCTTTCTCTCTTTCCTTCTTCCTTTCTTTCTCTCTTTCTTTATCTTTTTCTTTTATATTTTTCTTATCTTTTCTTTTCTTACATTGTGCCTTTATTTATCTGTTGTGTTCTTTGTTGTGAATTGATTTATGTGTTTTCAATTTCTTCATTTACCTATTTTTGTTATTCTTACATTTGCTTATGAAATCATCCCCTAGGTCGGAATATGGCTACCTTAATGGTTGGGGAAAATGGTCACATACACAAAATCTATTAATTGTTTAACGTCAGGAGCTGTAGCTGATGACAAAAAATATGTGTGATAATTTATCCACTTATTTGTTTTCGGGGTTTTTTTTCGAATTTTGTTCAATGATTGAAAAGCTTGTTTTTTCATTATAAATCTATGAAGATATTCAAAACTAGATGACACAGAACAAATTACAGCTAAATGCAGATAAAACCGAAGCCATGTTCGTAGGGACCAAACACAAACTCTCTTCCATTACAACAGCTTCAATAGAACTCGGCAATACATCAGTCCCTCTATCCACTGCTGTGAAGTATCTAGGTGTTGTTATCACAACACACTCTCTATGCAAAAATTCATCACCCAGACCTGTCAGTCGTGCTACTATCAATTACGGTGTATTAGTGCAATTCGAAAGTACCTGTCCACTGATGCAACAGCCAAACTTGTCACTTCTCTCATTCTTTCACGTCTGGTCTATTGCAATTCTCTTTTGTCTGGTCTGCCAGCATCATCTATGTGCTCCCTTCAATGTATACAAAACTCCGCAGCTCGACTAGTTCTCAGAAAGAAAAAATCTGAGCATATTACCCCTCTCTTGCGATCTCTCCACTGGCTTCCTGTGCCACAGAGAGTAAATTATAAGATCAGTACCCTCTGTTACAAATGTCTCCACAAAACTGCACCCTCCTACCTCTGTGAATGTCTTCACCTGTACACTCCTTCACATTCCCTCGCTCTGCTTCAGATACCTTGTGCCTACAATACCTAGATTCAACCAATCCACTGTTGGGCCCCGCTCTTTCTCTATTTCGGGTCCATAGACCTGGAATGAGCTCCCTCTCTCTCTTCTCAGAAACCTAGTTATGACACTTTTAAATCCAGCCTCAAGACATATTAATTTCAAACCTAAGATTTTCCTTCTCTTGTTTCATATCAGAACTATTCCACCTTCACTAACCCATGTCCTTTCACCCTGCTAAAGTATACAACCTGTGTGAGTGTGTGTGTGTGTGTGTGTGTGTGCGCTTTTGAAAAACATTTGACTATTGAAATTTTATTTCATAGATTTTGTCTGCAGTGCACCATGTTTGTAATATCTGTTTGTTTAAACTATTGATTATTTATCATTGATTGCATGACTGTCAGATTAGGTTGAATGCATGCGCTTTGATTTGTCTTTGCAAGATATAACCTATATAAGTTCCATTTATTATTATTATTATAATTATTGTCTATTTCTTTGCCCTCTTAATGGCCCCTTTTATAACATGTTCTCAGATTTCGCCCTCATTTATCTCCCTCCCCCTTCCTCTTCTTTCTTGCTTGGTTAAGAAGAAGAAGAAAAAGAAGGAGGAGGAGGAGAAGGAGAAGGAGGAGGAGAAGGAGAAGCTTTTCTGTGGTACAGTCCAGTGAGCTAGCAACACTTTACTCTGTTTCTGTCTAAAGGCTCTTCTGTCCCTTTGACACATCAGAGCTGAAAAAAACTAAAAGAGAAGAGTGAGGTGTATGGTGCATGAATGGCCTCAAAAGCTGCCTATTTTATGCTCCTATAAATATTGATTCAAGTCTGTTTGCGGTTACACAATATATAGTTGGTCACTTTAAAGCTGATCAGAATGTTTCAAATGTCAATTCATTATCTGGCAAATTATCAGTCATCCCTTATTTAATTTCTTTTTAAGGAAATAATGCACAAGCCTTGAAATGAACGAACAAACAAAAATACTCTTTTGTTCCTGATAAAAAGGGAGGAAAGGCTTTTTAGGTTTTGGCTTTTTTTATTGGTTAGAAAACCTGGGGATTTTTACCCCCTGTTGGGGTGGTTGTGTCTCCATTGTGTAAGTGGGCCCCCCCCCCCCCCCAAAAGGGTTTACCTTTTTTCCCCTGGGGTTTTTCACCTTGAAAAGGGCCCCCAACCATGTTTGGTGTGTTGATTTTGTTTTTGGTGTTGCACCTTTTTTTGTTCACCTGTTGATTGTACACAGTTTTGTGTGTGTGTGTGTGTTTTTGTTTTTTAAGACCGTTTTAGTTGTACACCCTTTTTAAAAATTTTTTTTGAAACGAGGGTTATGAAGCCCTTTGTTTTTGGGGACTGGTTGATTTAAAAGTAATGGGGTTAGTGGAGGTGAACAGCGAACTTTGAACCTTTGTAGTTGGGGCAGTTTTTATAAAAAAAAAACCTTTGTATGTGTTTGCAGTGTTTGTAAAAATTTGTGAAAAAAGCCCGTTTTGGGGGAAAAATTTTTTGGTGAAAACCGTATAAAAAAGGTAAACCCCGTTTTTTGAGGGGACGGGGTGGGGGGGGTGCTTTTGGGGGTTTGGTTTTTTGAAAAGGTCCCCAGCCCTTGGTTGTTTATGTGTTAAAAAACCCAAAACCCCACCTTTTTTCCCCCCCCACCCCTAATTAAATCCGGGGTATTAAAACCAAATTTTGGTTTTCCTGTTAAAAAAGAAAACCAAATTAAAAAAGCTGTGAGGGGGGCTTTTAACCCCCCACTTTGTAAACAAATCCTGGGGATTCCCTTTGGGTGTTTATTTGCCAAAAGGAAGATTTATTGTCTGTGTGTGGTTGTGTGTGTGGTGTGTGTGTGTGTTGTGTTGTGGTGGTGGGTTTTGGTGTGTGTGTGTGTGTGTGTGTGTGTGTGTGTGGTGTGTGTGGGTGTGTGTGTGTTCTTAAGTTTGTGTTCGGTGTGAGGGGAAAAGAGAGAGTGTTGAGGTTGTGTTTTGTGTGGGGTTGTGTGTGTGTGTGTGGTGGTTGTGGTGTGTGTGTGTGTGTGTTGTGGTGTGTGGTGTGTGTGTGTGCCTTGTTTGGTATGTTGTAGGGGTGTGTTGGGGTGAAGTTTTTGTAGTGGGTTTAGCCGGGGTTGGTTTTGTGTATGTTTTGTGGGTTGTGGTTTTTGGCGGGGTGTCCGTGTATGTGTTGAAGTGGGGTTTGTTTTTGGTATGTGTTGAGTGGGGTTTTAGCTGGTTTTTGTATGGTGTAGTGTTTTTAGGTGATTAATCCGTTCAGTTTTATTTTATTGCCTTTTAAAGTATGTGACCTTTTTGAAAAAAACACCTTTTTATTTTTGGCGTGTGTGTTTGGTTTTTAAGGGGGGAGGGGGTTAGCCTGTTGTTTTGGGGTATGTGTTGTAGTGTGTGTTTTTGTTTGATTGTAGTGTTGTTTTGGTAATGTGTTGAGGTGTGTTTTGTGTATTGTTTAGTGGGTGTTTTGTGTAGTGTTGTAGTGTGTTTTTGGGGTTATGTGTGTAGTGTTGTTTTTTTTGTGGAGTGTGTGTTTTGTGTTGGTGTTGTAGGGGGTGTTTTTGTGTTTTTTTGAGTGTGTGTTTTGTGATTGTTGTATTGGGGGGTGTTTGGTTGTGTTGGTGTGTGCCTTGTTTGTTTGTAGTGGTGTTTTGGAGTGGTGAAAGGGGTTGTTTTTTTAGTTTTTGTATTGTGTTTTTGTTATGTGGTGTAGTTGGTGTAGCCCTTGTTTTATTTGGGTGTGGGTTTTTTTGTAGTGTGGGCAGCCTGTGTGTTGTAGTGGGGGGAGCACCTGTGTGTTGTAGTGGGTACCTTTGGTGTTGTAGTGTGGTGAAGCCTGGTGTTGTAGGTGGTGTACCCTTTTGGTTTTTGTAGTGTGGTGCAGCCGTTTTTTGATGTGGTTCAGCCTGCGTGTTGTAGTGGGGTGACCGTGTTGTTTAGTGGGTGTGCACCTGTGTGTTGTAGGTGGGCACCTGTGTGTTGAAAGTGTGGTGGCCCCTTTGGGGTTTTTAGGTGGGTACCCCTGTTGTTGATGTGGGTTACCTGTGTGGATGATGGTGTAGCCCTGGGTTGTAGTGTGGGACCTTGTTTTGAGGGGGTGCAGCCTTGTGTTTTAGTTGGGTGACAGCCTTTTTTTGAAAGTGTGGTGACCTTGGTTTGGTAGTGTGGTTCTGGTGTTTGTGTGGGTAGCTGGTTGTTGTAGTGGGTGCAGCCTGTGGTTGTGGTGGTGAGCCTTTGTTGTAGGTGTGCAGCTGTTTTTGTAGTGGGGGGGTGAGCCTTGTTTTTTAGTGGGTAAAGCCTGTGATTTGTAGTGTGGTGGGGACCCTTGTGTTGTATGTGGGGACCCGTGTGTTGTAGGTGGTGCAGCCCTTGTTTGAGTGTGGTGTAGCCTGTGTGTTTAGTGTGGTGAGCAGCCGTGTTTGTAGATGTGGTGAAGCCGGGGTTTGTAGGGGTGGTACCTGTGTGGTGGGGGGGGGGGTTTGATTTTCCTGTGTGTTGTAGTGGGTGACAGCCGTTTTTTGTGTGTGGGTCCCTGTGTTTTGTAGGGGGTGTGCTTGTTTTATGTGGGGGCAGCCTGTGTTTTGTAGTGGTGTAGCCTTGTGTTGTAGGGGGGGGCAGCCTGTTTTGTAGTGTGGTGAGCTGTGTGTTTAGTGGGGTGAGCCCTGGTGTTGATGTGGTGAACCTGTGTTTTGGGAAGTGTGGGTGCCCCGTTGTTGTAGTGGGGTGTAGCCTTTGTTGTAGTGTGGTGTAAGAGCCGTGTGTTGTAGTGTGGTGACCCTTTGTGTTTTAAGTGTGGTGTAGGGGGCCGTGGTTTGTAGTGGGGTGTAGCCTGGGGGGTTTTGTATGGGGGGTGAGCCGGGGTGTATGTGGGGTGCAGCCTGTGTGTTTGGGTGGTGAGTGTGTTTGTAGTGTGGGGCACTGGGTGTTGTAGTGGGGTAGCCTGTGTGTTGTAGTGGGGTTGCAGCCTTGTTTTGCATTTTGGGGGGGAGGGGTGTTGAGGTGGTGCAGCCTGGTGTTGTAGGTGGGTAGCCTTTGTGTTTGTAGTGGGGTGAGCCTGTGTGTTTTGTGGTGTACCCTGTGTGTGTAGGTGGGGGTCCTGTGGGTTGTAGGGGGTGCAGCCTGTGGTTGAAAAGTTGGAGGCACCTTTGTTTAGTGTGGTAGCCCTGTGGTTGTTTTGGGTTAGTGTGGGTTTGTGTTGGGACCTGTGTGTTGTAGTGGGGTGCACCTGTGGGTTGTAGGGTGAGTGGGGTTGAGTGGGGCACCTGTGTGTTGTATGTGGTCCCTTTGTTTTGTAGTGGGGTGTACCTGTTTTTGTGGGGGTGTACCTGGTGTTTTTTGTGTGGTGTAGCCTGGGGTTTAGTTTTTTGGGGTAGCCTGTGTTTGAGGTGGGGGGGACCTGTGTGTTGTATTGGTTGCCTGTGTGTTTGAAGTGGGTGTAGCCGGTGTTGAGTGTGGGCAGTGTTGTAGGTGGTGCACCCTTTTGTTGTAGTGTGGTGCGGGGCCCTTTGTTGTATGTGGTTACCCTGGTGTTTTGTGTGGGCACCTGTGTGTTTGTATGTGGTGACCCTGTGTGTTGTAGTGTGGTGTACCCTGTGTGTTGATGTGGTGTAGCCTGTGTGTTGTAGTGGGTGCAGCCTGTGTGTTGTTGGGGATCCTGTGTTTGTAGTGGTGGGAGCTTGTGTGTTGAAATGTGGTGACCCTTTGTGTTTTTAGTTGGGTTAGCCTTGTGTTGTATGTGGTGTACCCCTGTGGTTGTAGGGGGTGTAGCCTGTGTGTTGTAGGTGGGGCCCCTGTGTGTTGTATGGGGGTTTTAGAGTGGTGTTGAGTGGGGAACAGCCTTGTTTTTGAGTTTTGTGGGTGACCCGTGTGTTTAGTTGGGGTGTACCTGTGTGTTGTAGGTGGTGCCTGTGTGTTTAGGGGGGTTTTACCCTTGTGGTAGGGGGTTTTAGCCTGTGTTTGTAGTGTGGTAGCCTGTTTGTTGTATGTTGGGGGGCCCGCCGTGAGTTGAAAGTGTGGTGTAGCCTGGTTTGTGTGTGGTGAGCCGGTGTTGTATTGTTTAGTGTGGTGTCCTGGGTTTGTAGGGGTGGTGTGCCCTGGGTTAGTTGGTTACCGGGGGTTTGTAGTGGGGGGAAGCCCTGGTGTTGTAGTGGGTGAGCCGTTTTTTTGTGTTGGGCCCGTGTGTTTTTTGTGGTGTAGCGGGTTTTTGTAGTGTGGGTGAGCCTGTGTTGTAGGGTGGTTGCAGCCTGTTTTTTGTAGTGGGGTGTAACCTGTTTTTGTTGTATTTTGTGGTGTACCCTGTGTTTTAGTGTGGGTAGCAGTGTTTTGTAGGTGGGTAGCAGCCTGTGTGTTGAAGTTGGTGGTAGGGGGTGTTTTGTGTTTTGTGGTAGTTGTGTTAAGCCGTGGTTGTAGTGGGGTGCACCCTTTGTGTTGAGTGGTGTAGCCAGTTTTTGTGTTGGTGTATTGTTTGAAAGGGGTAAAGCCTGTGTTTTGTAGTGGGGTCAGGTGGGGGTTGTAGGTGGGAGCCGTGTTTTTAAAAGGGGTTTAAAGCTGGTTTTTGTAGTGTGGTGTACCTTGTGTTGTAGTGGGGGGAAAAGCCGTTGTTGTATGGGGTGTAGTCGTGTTTTGAAGTGGTTAGCCGTGGGGTTGTAGTGTGGATAGCACCTGTGTGTTGAAAGGGGGTGTAGCCGTGTTGTTAGTGGGGTGTGCACCTGTGTTTGTTGTGGTGAGTGTGTGTTGTAGTGTGGGGCAGCCTGTGTGTTTAGTGTGGGGGTGAGCCTGTGTTGTAATGTGGTGAAACCCGGTTGTTAAAAGTGGGGGATTGTTTGGGGTGAAAGCAGCCTGTGGTTTATTGTGGTTTTTAGCCTTTTTGTTGTAGTGTGTGTGGGCCGGGTGGTTTTATGGGTGTAGCCTTGTGTTTGGTTGGGTGCCGTGTGTTGTAGTGGGTGAAGCCTGTGTTTTGTAGTGGGTAAGCCGGTTTTTATTGGTGCAGCCTGGTGTTTGTGTGGGACCTTTGTTTTTGAAAGGGTTGGGTTACCGTGGTTGTAGGTTTTGTGTAGCCTTGGTTTGTAGTGTGGGGGGACCCTTGTGTTGAAATGTTGAGTTTGGGGTGTGTGTGGGGGAGAAGTGTGGTGTGTGGGTGTACCTTTGTGTTTAGGGGGTGTTAGCGTGTGTTGTAAGTTGGTGAGAGTTTTGGTGTTTGCAGGGTTGGGGGTAGCCGGGGGGGGTTGGGGGTGTGGGAACCCCTGGGGGGGGGACCGGGGGTTTGGGGGGTTGGTTTTGCGGGGTTGTGTTTTGTAGGGGTTTGCAGCTTGGGTGTGTGTGTTTTGACCTGTGTTTTTTAGTGGGGTGTAGCCTGTTTGTAGTGTGGTGAGCTGGTGTTGTAGTTGTGTAGTTTTTTGTGGTGTAGCCTGGTGTTTTTAGTGTGGTGTAGCAGTGTGTTGTATTTGGGGGTAGTGTGGTGTAGCCTGTGGTTTAGTGTGGTAAGCCTGGTTTTGAGTGTGGGGGGGGCCTGTGTGTTGTAGGTGGTTAGCCGGTTGTTGAGGTGGTCAGCCTGTGGTTGAGTGTGGGACCTTGTTGTGGTGTGTAGCCCTTGGGTTTTTTAAAGTGGGTGACCTTGGTTTTAGTGTGGTGTAGCCGTGGTGTGTAGTTTGGGTGCACCCGGGTTGTGGGTGGTGGCGTGTGTTGTAGTGGGTGTACCCTGGTTTGTAGTGGGGGTACCTTTGTGTTTTTAATGTGTTTAGTTGGTGAGCCTGTGTGTTGTAGGTGTTGTAGGGGGGTGAGCCTTTGGGTTGTATGGGGTGTGACCTTTGGTGTTGAGTGTTTTAGGTGGTGTAGCTGTGTGTTGAGTGTGTTGTAGTGGGGGTGTCCTGTGTGTTGAGTGTGGGGCAGCCTTGTGTTGTGGGGTTTGTTTGTAGTGTGTTTTTATTGGGGACCCTGTTTTTTTAGTGGGGTGCACCCTGGGGTTGTAGTTGGGTGTAGCCCCGTGTGTTGTAGTGGGGGGTCCACCGTTTTGGGATAGTGGTGTAGCCTGTGTTTTTTATGTGGGAAAGCCTGGGGTTTGTGTTTTAGCCTGTTTGTATTTGGGGAGCCTTTTTTAGTAGTGTGGTGTAGAGCCGTGTTTTGTGTGTGGGGTTAGCCCTGTGTGTTGTAGGGGGTTGCAGCCTGTGTTTTTGTAGGTGGTGTAGCCTGTGTTTTTTGTATGGGTGAAGCTGGTGTTTAGTGGGTTGTACCCGTGTGTTGTAGTGTGGTGTACCGTGGTTTATGTGGGAGCCTGTGTGTTAGTTGGTGTAGCCTGGTGTTGAGTGTGGTTCCTTTTGGTTGATGTGGTGAAACCTGTGTTTTTTATGTTGAGCCTGTGTTGTAGTGGGGTACCCTGTTTTGGGGCAGTGTTGGTTAGCCTTGTTTTTAGTTGGTGTAGCCGTGGTTGAGGGTTGGGTGTAAAAATTGTGTTGTAGTGTGGTGTAGCCTGGTTTGTGTTGGTCAGCCTTGTTTTTGTAGGGGTTTGGTAGCCTTTTGGTTTTGTAGTGTGGTGACCCTTTTTGGGTGTGTTTTAGGTGGTGTAGCCTGTGTTTGAAGTGTGGTGTAGCCTTGTTTATTTGGGGTTTTGGCCCCTGGGGGTTGATTGTGGTGAGCACCTGTGTTTTGTGTGTGGTGTCCCCGTGTGTTGTGTGTGGTGAACCCTTTTGGTTGTGGGGTTGGGTGCAGCCTTGGTTGTTTTGGGGTGAGCCTGTGGTTGTAGGTGGTGTAGCCCTTTTTTTGTATGTGGTGTAGCCGTGTGTTTAGTGTGGAGGTTGTGTGGTAGTGGTTGGTGTTAAGCCTTGTTTTGTAGTTGGTGTAGCCGTTGTTGAGTGGGTGAAGCCTGTGTGTTGTATTTGGGGTACCTGGTTGTAGTGGGGTGTAGCCTGTTGTTTAGTGGGTGACCGGTTTGTATGTGGGAGCCTGGTGTAGTGTGGGTAGCCGTTGTTTTAGTGTGGTGAGCTTGGTTTGTAGGTGGTGACATGTGTTGTAGTTGGTGTACCTGTGTGGTAGGGGTGGGAAACCTTGTTGTATTGGTGAGCTGTGTTTTGTAGTGGGGTGAAGCCGGTTTTTTGGTGTGGTGACCTGTTTTTTGTAGTGTGGGTACCCGTGTGTTGTAGTGTGGTTCAGCCTTTTGGTTGTAGTGTGGTGAGCCGGTGTTTATGTGGGCAGCCTGTGTGTTGTATGTGGTGTAGCCTGTGTGTTTGTAGTGGGGGGTGGCACCTGTGTTTTAGGTGGTGCAGCCGTTTTAAAAAAGGGGTGGGGGACCTTGTGTAAAGGGGGGTGCAGCCCTGTGTTTTTTATGGGGAGCCTGTGTTTTTGGTAGTGGTGTGGGCAGCCTTTTTTTTGTATGGGTGTACCTGTGTGTTGTATGGGGTTTACCCTGTGGGGTGTATTTGGGGTGTACCTGTTGGAGTGGGTTAGCCTGTTTGTGTTGGTGTGTGTGGTTGGGTAGTGGGTGCAGCCTGTTTTTGAGTGTGGTGTAGCCTGTTTTGTAGTGTGGTGATGTGGGTAGTGGTGTACCTGTGTTTTGTGTGGGTGAGCAGCCTGTGTTTGTAGGGGGGTAGCCTGGGTTTGGTGGGGTGTAGCAGCCTGGTGTTTATGTGGTTGCCTGTGTGTTGTAGTGTGGTGAGCCTGTGTTTTTGTAGTGTGGGGCAACCTGTGTGTTTAGTGGGGTGGCGGTGTTGAAGTGGGTGACCCTTGGGGTTGTAGGGGGTGACCTGTGTTTAGTGTGGGGTTAGCCGTGTGTTGTGTTGGTTGCAGCCTGTGTTTTGTATTGGTGGCACCCTGTGTTGTAGGGGGTGTAGCCGGGGTTTGAGTGTGGTGTACCCTGTGGTTGTGGGTGGTGAGCCTGTGTTTGTATTTGGGGTGCACCCTTTGGGGTTGTATGTGGGGGCAGCCTGGTGTTGTAGTGTTGAACCTGTGTGTTGAGTGTGGTGCAGCCTGTTGTTTAAGTGTGGTGCACCTGTGTTTTTGTAGTGTGGGTAGCCCTGGTTGTAGGTGGTTAGCTTGGTTTTTGTAGTGTGGTGAGCGGGGTTGGAAGTTTTTGGGGGGTGTTGGTGTTGCAGCCTGTTGGTAAGTGTGGTGAGCCTGTGGTTGTAGTGTGGGGGCCCCTGGGGTGTTTGTAGTGTGGGGTCACCTGTGTTTTTTTCCCCCAACAGTAAAATGCAATCTTTTTTGGCCCCCAAAGCGGGTGCATCCAACTTCAAAAAGTGTGTGAGCATCGATGACCGGGCACCGATGGCATCGCAGGAAGGAGTAAAAGGGGGGAAATTGGGTTTTAAAAAAAAAACAATTCAAAATTTCTGTTTTATTTTTTTTTTTGGCTGTTGTTTTGTTGGTTTAAAATCAAAAGTCTATTCACACTGGTGATAAAAACTATTTGTTTGCATGCCTGTTTTTTAATAGATGTACACATATGCTATGCTGGGGGGTTGGGGCCTTTTTTTAAAAGATCGTGTTTCATAAAGGCAGCCATACTCCGACTTCACGGATTTGTTCCTTTAGAAGAGAGTATATTGTAGAGTGACAAGAGCTTTTCATACCTAAAACCCTGTTCACTATGACGGATGTAGACCTTGGCATTGTTTCTAACAAGGACTGACACAGCTTCTTGTTTTGCTTTTTACCAGCAGATTTTTTCAGTAACTAGATATTTTGTAGATCATCTTTGCAATATAATTTGCAGTTTCTCTGTATCTGTCTGTCTGCTTCTCTCTCTCTCTCTCTCTTCTCTCTCTCTCTCTCTCTCTCTCTCTCTCTCTCTCTCTCTCTCTCTCTCTCCTCCCTCTCTCTCTCTCTCTCTCTCTCTCTCTCCTTCCCCTTCCCTCTCTTCTCTCTTCTCCCCCTCTGTAAGCTTGCAGTTATGTCCATAATTAGGTTAATTGTCGGCTGGCTTTATTTGGGAGCAGGCTGTATTTAGGTACGGCCCTCGGGGACTGCCGGGGTTCACTCAGTTCAAACAGACCTCTGAAGATTCTGTACTGGAACCGTCCTCTTTCCTTTCACGCTCTGTATTATTGACTTTTTGTTAGGGGATGGGGGGGCTCGTCTTTTTTTGGGGGGGGTTAGAGGAGTGTTTATCATGTCCTTTTTGGTTGTGTTTCTTACGCGTTAACATGTACCATTACATAGATAGATGATAGATGATAGATAGATAGATAATAGATATGATAGATAGATAGATAGATAGATAGAGATAGATGATAGATAGATAGATAGATAGATAGATAGATAGTAGGAGTAGTAGATAGATAGATAGATAGATAGATAGTTGAGGTACATAGTAGTAGATGCAATGTAGATAGCTATAGATAGATAGATAATAGATTTAGGAGAGATAGAGTAGAATAGATAGAAGATAGAGTAGATAGATAGAGATTGACGTTTGACAATTTATTGATTGCCAATGGGACCTATTGACAGAGGAGGTTACACGCGACATTTAGAAGAGCAGCTGCATTGCTTGGATTCAAGAGATTAGCCCGATGGGCCAAGAGGAGTGGTGCAGAGAAGAGAGGGAGAGTTTTAAGCGGAGCGATGTTGAACACAGTT
>CM054139.1:74257103-74259603 GCA_028751875.1 Rapana venosa
CTGCCACTTCGGCCAGGCCAGGCCAGGCCACGTCCAGAGGATGAACTCTCTGTGTCTCTGCCGTTACCTTTTATCTGACAGCCATATTAAAGAGCCTGTTCCCTCGGGGTTTAAGGAGCACCCGAATCTATGGAAAGACACCGATTTAGGGTCTAACTGTCGACAGATTTGGAAGAAAGTCTAGATTCAAAGGACAGAACCATTGGGGATGAATTGTGTGGCTATCCCTGGACAGAATATACTGATGGAGTTCTTCAGAGTGGATCTACTCAGTAAAGATTGATCAGTTTTGAAGCTATACTGTAATTTACAGATAAGTTTAAATTTCAAAGCTCTGAGAATTGATCTTTAAAAACAGAGAGAATGTTGGCTATAGAATAACAACCCGCATAATTCACGCACAGCTGTAATCGAAAAGGATGGAAAAAATCAGCTGTGGTTAGAACTCGACAGCATCTCTCTTCTAGCAGGTGTTACTGGCCCTGGCTCCAGTTTCAGAATGGATATTGAGCTGCGGTTATCTCGTGTTCAATGTTTTCCTAAAGAAATAGGAAAGAAGTTGCAATCCTCACAACTGATAGTTAACTTTTACAAATGTCAGCGTTCTCAGAACATTGACCCAGACTGCCACACGACTGTTGTAAGCTTCACCCTGCATACGCTCAGATCATCCACTGATTTGAACAAAGGGCATCCTCAGGAATAAACCTGAGGAAATGGAGAGGATCTTGTAGCTACACTAACATAAAATGTCTGGTTAGAATTCAGAGCTAGTCTACTACTACAAAAATTAAGTTGAAATATTACAAGAGAAACTCTAAGTCATTTGAGATCCAGCACTCCTCACAACTGATCATTAACTTCACAAATGTCAGCGTTGACAGAATAGTGACCCACAGACTGCCATACGACTGTCGTAAACTTCACCCTGCAAACGTTCAGATCACCCACTTTTTGAACAAAGGGTAATATCCTCACTACCAACACAGAACAGCATTATCCACCTCCCTGTTAATCGAAAAAAAAATAAAAGTACAAAACAATTCAAAACAAGCCATGATACACTTCAGCCTAATGCTAAGATTTCCAGAACAATCTGTCATCTCATCAGCACGCATGTGGTAAACTGGACATCAATTGTGTGTAGATTCCCTGGAGATGTCCAGGATGATTATCAGCAACAAGCAGTTAACTGCAGACTCGCTAGAGATCCTTTGTCGCCATGTTCCACCAGACCACATTTTTGACTTCCTGAGAGAATCAGGCTTTTTCCCATCTGATGTGAGTGAATGTATCATAGTTCATCACCAAGAACAAGGTTGTTTTAAAGAATCTGATTTTGGTTTTATCTCAATTCGTGTATCGTTGATGTGGTTTCTCCCACAATGCCGTGACCGTCCTGGGTTGATCCTTATGGTTGGCTAGGGCGTTGATACAGGGAACGACAGTAGAGTTGTTTTTATACCCTGTGTTAATCTATATATAGCTGCACAGTTTTAATCTGATATTTTTAAAGTTTGACTTGCTGCATGCCCAGATATGGCCTCTGTGGTCGGTGGGGCTATAAAACAACAAGATTGGATTGGCTCGGTGGATAAACATTCTCTTATCGTTAGTCTTTGTCAATTATTGCAATGTCAACAAAGTGATCCCTGGTGAAGATTTGCTGAGCACCGTGAATTAAAGCACACCCGGGCGGCATGACTGCTTCACAAAGCGCTGTGGATCTGCCAGCCTCCTGCTGCAGGCAAAGAACAGCGGAAGGGATGAAGGAAGAGGGCGAGGATGAAAAGACAGCTTGGCACCACCACCTGGGAATAGCCAGGCCGTAGACTGGGACACGGCCTAGCACTGCCTCGCCAAGAACCAATATAGAACAAGCATGGGCAGAGCTGGCACTTGGGCAGTAAGGGGAACAAGCGATGGTTAGAACATCAGTGGTGCAGTGGTTAGTGCAGTGGTTAGTGCAGTGGATACCTTGCTGGAAGGTCGAAGGGCTGGTTGGGGGGAGGGAGGTGGGGGTTACTTCGTTTCTCGGCTTGAGCTCTAAGGTTCGCCGCTGGTGAGATTTTTGCTTCTTTGACCGTTTTTGCCCACCATGAAGGTAGCTGCATTCCGACTTTGGGTATGTATGCTGGGTATTCTATAACCCACCGACCACTGACATGAATGACTCTCTCATACGGAAACAATACACATGCAGACAGGACAAGGAAGAATAATGGGTGGCCGTGTTCTTGTAGCGGCGACCTCTTCCAAGGGAGAGCAGTCCGAATTTTACACAGAGAATTCTGCTGTGACTTAAAGTGGCGTACATAAAATACAATACAAAACAAAACAATACAACATAAGACAACACAATGCAATGCAATGCAATACAATACAACGCAATGCAATACAATACAACGCAATACAATACAATGCAACGCAATGCAATGCAATACAACGCAATACAAGACAACGCAATGCAATGCAATGCAATACAACGCAATACAAGACA
>CM054139.1:74262103-74274603 GCA_028751875.1 Rapana venosa
GGTCCATCCACCTGGAATGACCTCCCTCTTTCACTTCGCCAAAAGCCTTCACTTGATACATTCAAATCCAGCCTAAAAACACACTTATTTCCTACCTGAGACTTTCCCCCCAAATATCTGTCCCTAATTTTCAACAGCATCTTTCACCTTCTAAGTGTTGTTCCGTGTGTTGTGTGTGTGTGTGTGTGTGTGTGTGTGTGTGTGTGTGTGTGTGTGTGTGTGTGTGTGTGTGTGTGTGTGTGGTTGTGTGTGTGTGTGTGTGTGTGTGTGTGCATACGTGTGCGCGCATGGTTTTTGAAATCTGTTGTTCATTATGTTTAAGGAGAGTTGCATGCCTGTAAATGATTGAGCGCAAGCGCTTCGATTTGTTTGTTTTTTTACAAGATTCAGCGCTATATAAATTCCATATATTATTATTATTATTAAAAGACTAGCCTCTGACTTAAAACACGTGGGATTTTGCGCAAATTTGGTAAGTTTGATTTTTTCAGCAAACACTGTACCCCCTCAGTCCTTAGTCGTCTGTTAGCTTCCTAACCGCAATATGCATGCATGAGTCACCATTGTAGAAATAAAAAGCAACCCTAATTTGATGATAATTTCCAACTTTCTCGTGGCTACCTGATATTGCTCTATGTTCTCATTTCCAAAAACAAGTTCACAGTTCATCTCTTCATACTTTAACAAAAATCTGTGAAAATCAGCTGAATTTTTTTAGACTAGCACTCTCTACAAGATACTACATGACCTGCAAGCTAAAGCAGGAGTGCAGCCAAAAACTGCTTGCACGGGTCGTATTATTATTATTATTATTATTATTATTATGGTGGATCTTGTTTAAAATGCGGTTGGTGGTTTGGTTTGTTTGGTGGTTGGTTGTCTTGGTTTTCGTTGGTTGGTTGGTTTTTAAATTACATCATCGACTGTGGTAAAAACAGCACGGCCTGAATGCAAAAGTCTGTCTGTTATCAATGCAACAGTATGACAGAAAAACCAGTGTGCCTATACTCATCATGAAAAGCAGTGGACAAGATGTCCCTGCAAAAATACTAGGCCCCAAAACTACATCAACTCCTCCGTGGGGATGCCTGGGACCTGTCAGTATAAACAGCATCCCCACCTGGAAAGTCTGTGCTAGGAATTGCCTCTTTTCTATCACTCTATTTGTTTCTGCCTTGTTCCTTTTCTTCCTGTCACTTCCTTCTAGTCTATTTTCTGCCTTCTGGGTCCATTCTCCTGCCTGTTTTACATAAAGACTTAAAAGATAAAATTCTCTCCAACGCTTAAGACGGATGCGCTGGGCCTGATTTGTCAGGCGCTGAACAGCAGCGCAACGCATTTTGGCTCATATGACAGACAACAACAGTTACTGTCTGAGCGTTCCACAACCCAGAAGAAAAGAGCAAAGCCAGAATGTAGACGTCTGTCACCAATACAATATCATTACAGAAAAATCAATGTGTCTTAACTCTTCATCAACGCAACACATCCTCTCTTTAAAATCTGGCCCCCTAAACAATATCGCAACAATAAATACCCGACTAGAAAACAGTATCCCATTGTCGTCGCATTCTTCCGAGGAAAAGTGGCCCAACTTTCTGAAGTAAAATCTTGTGTCAAGCAGAAAGTGCCTCGGTAAAAGCAGTGTCTTGACAAAGCAGTTGTGCAGCTGTAAAAGCAGTGTCTTGACAAAGCAGTTGTGCAGCTGTAAAAGCAGTGCCTTGACAAAGCAGTTGTGCAGCTGTAAAAGCAGTGCCTTGACAAAGCAGTTGTGCAGCTGTAAAAGCAGTGTCTTGACAAAGCAGTTGTGCAGCTGTAAAAGCAGTGGCTTGACAAAGCAGTTGTGCAGCTGTAAAAGCAGTGTCTTGACAAAGCAGTTGTGCAGCTGTAAAAGCAGTGCCTTGACAAAGCAGTTGTGCAGCTGTAAAAGCAGTGTCTTGACAAAGCAGTTGTGCAGCTGTAAAAGCAGTGGCTTGACAAAGCAGTTGTGCAGCTGTAAAAGCAGTGCCTTGACAAAGCAGTTGTGCAGCTGTAAAAGCAGTGTCTTGACAAAGCAGTTGTGCAGCTGTAAAAGCAGTGGCTTGACAAAGCAGTTGTGCAGCTGTAAAAGCAGTGGCTTGACAAAGCAGTTGTGCAGCTGTAAAAGCAGTGCCTTGACAAAGCAGTTGTGCAGCTGTAAAAGCAGTGTCTTGACAAAGCAGTTGTGCAGCTGTAAAAGCAGTGGCTTGACAAAGCAGTTGTGCAGTTGTAAAAGCAGTCCTGACAAAGCAGCTTTGAACTAAGGCCATCAGGGAGAGGACAGAGGGCTTCAAGTTGGTCCGGTGCTGTCAGTGTCAACATGAGGAGAGTGAGCCACGCCTTGCACAGCACAGTGGTAAAGAGGTTGTGTGACAACTACAAGGGGCGTATACTCACACGCGCGCGCGCGCGTGCACACACACACACACACACAAGCTGTTCGATAACTCCAAGGGGCGCGTGCATACACACACACACACACACACACACACACACACAACCTGTGCGACAACTACAAGTGGCGTAAGCACGCACATACACGCACATACACTGGAGGACGGGATAGCCTAGTGGTCAGAACATTGCGCTCGCAATTTGACGACCCGGGTTCGATTCCCGTTCAAGGGGATATTTTCCCCTGGAGATAACATCAGTGCAGACACCACTCTCCCCAAAAGCCCTTCGGATGAGACTATAAACCGAGGCCCCGTGTGCGAACGCACACAGAACATCTTGCGCACACGTTAAATCCTGTTCCGCTTTTCGTAAGAGTAGGATATTGTGGAATGTTGTCAGCCCCTGCTGACTTCCCCTTTTTCAGCGATCTGACTGCTGTTTCCACTTCTTCTCGGAGGATAGGGTGACTGTCTGTGTCTTTGCTTTCTGGTACATTAAGGACTTCTGGATCTCCTGCGGTTCTATAGTTATACAGGTCGGAGCAGTATTCTGTCCATCTGTTCAGAATATCCTGGTCGTCAGTGAGACACTTCCCATTTTCGTCTTGGATTGTTAAACCTTTTCTCTGTTTCGTGCTAGTCAGGTCTTTCACCAGCTGATATGCTTTCTTGCTATTGTTTTTCTTGATGTTCTCTTCAATGTCTTGGCACTGTTCACCGATCCATTTCTCTTTTGCCTCCGTCATGGACTTCCTGATTCTTTTATTGACTGCCCTATATTGTTCTGCTCTTTCTTTTGTTTCATTTTTCTTTTTCTTCAACTCTCTACGCTTGTCGCATAGTTGTAGGATGTTAGGTGTGACCCATGGTTTTTTGACTGGTCGGCGTTTGCCAAGAAGCTCGTTTGCTGTTTCAGTCACTGCTGTATTGAAACTATTCGTCAGTGTATCTATGTCTGAGTCTATCACAGTGAGTGCTGCAAACTTTCCACCTATCCTTGCTTGAAAAATTTCTAATACCTCTGGGTCCTTCAGCTTCTCGAGGTCAAATTTGATCCTGATGTTGTTCCGCTTGTGGATTTTCTTTAGACGTAGTCGGAAAGTCATCATCACAAGATCATGATCATCCCTATGTCTGCTCCTGGAAAACTTCGTGTCTGTGCGATGTTAACGCTAGACTGAAACCGTCTTTTCACCATGATGTAATCTATTTGGTTGTGGTGTTCTCCATTTGGGCTATGCCATGTCCATTTTCTGGATTTCTTGTGTGGGCCAAGTGTATTCACTAGCTGGAGGTGGTTGTTACTGGCAAACTCCAGGAGTCTCAAGCCTCTTTCATTTGATTGGTTATTACAATGTGGCCCACAAACGCCCTCCCAGTCTTTCCATGCATCTTCTCCTACCTTGGCGTTCCAGTCGCCTTGCACAACGAGGATGTCTTTCTTGGGTGTTTGATTCAGAACCTCTTGTAGCTGGTCATAAAATTCTTCTACGGCTTCATCTGTGCAGTCTGATGTAGGGGCGTATGCCTGTACTATAGTTATGTTAAAGGGGGTTGCTCTCAGGCGGATGGTAATAAGTCTGCTGGACACAGGCTGACAGCTCATGACGGTGTTCACGGTGTCTTTGTGAACGAGAAACCCCACGCCGTGTTCATGTTTATCCTGTTTTCCACTGTAGTATAATTTGTGGTCTTCCTGGGTCGTTGTTTCTCCCATGTTTTTCCACCTGACTTCGCAGAGCCCAAGGATGTGCCAATGATATCTGGACATCTCATGTGTCAGTTCTTCCACTTTGCCTGCAGCTCTTAGTGTCCGTACATTCCATGTGCCAATGATGGTGTTGTTTCTGGCACGAGTTTTGCTGCGTTTTACATCAGTAGCATACTTTCGACATCCGTCCTGATGAGCAACAGAAGGCGCGGTCCTTGGTAACCCGGGCGACGACCGATCCGGTATGGAGATTCTGGCTGTCTTTGTCATTGGTGTATCTTGGGCAAATCAAACCTGGCGGAGCCCATCCCTCTCCAGGTCGGATTTTTTGGTTGGGTTTACTCCCCACATGTGGCAGGTGGTACTGGGTTACATGGTTACCAGAAGGGGAAGTCAAAAAGGGGAAGTCAGCAGGGGCTGACAACATTCCAGCTGAGTTGGTCCAAGCTGGAGGGGAAGCCATGATCAGCGCCCTACTAAGAATCTGCAACAAGATCTGGCAGACAGGAAAATGGCCAACACCATGGACGCAGTCGCTCATCATCACCCTCCCCAAGAAAGGAAATCTACAACAATGCCATAATTACCGCACAATCAGCCTCATATGTCACCCAAGCAAGGTCATGCTGCAGATAATATTGAATAGACTGAAGCCACAAGCAGAGACCATCATTGCTGAGGAACAAGCAGGTTTCAGAGCAGGGCGCAGCACAACAGAACAGATATTCAACCTCAGAATACTATGTGAGCGGTACCTTCAACATCAACAAGACCTATACCACGTATTTATCGATTTTAAGAAGGCATTTGACAGGGTGTGGCATGCAGCTTTGTGGGCAACCATGAACTTGTACAGCATCAATGCAAACCTGATCAGAGTCATCAAACAGCTGTACAGCGAGGCCACCAGTGCAGTGTACTACAACAACAACATTGGAGAATGGTTTCGAACAACAGTTGAGTAAGGCAGGGCTGTCTACTCTCACCCACTCTTTTCAACATCTTCCTTGAGAGAATCATGGCTGATGCACTGGAACATCATGAAGGATCAGTCAGCATTGGTGGCAGAACGATCACAAACCTCCGCTTCGCAGATGACATTGATGGAATAGCAGGATCAGAAAAAGAGCTTGCCAGCCTAACAGAACACTTGGATAAGGCCTCCAAAACATACGGCATGGAAATCAGTGCAGAGAAGACCAAACTGATGACTAATAACACCAACGGCATTAGCACTGATATCAGGGTTAATGACCAGAAGCTGGAAACAGTTCAAAGCTTCAAGTACCTGGGAGCCATTGTATCCGACCAGGGATCCAAGCCAGAAGTAGTATGCAGGACTGCACAGACAATAACAGCTTTGTCAAAACTAAACACCATCTGGAGAGATAAGAATATCTCACTTATCTCCAAGATCAGACTAATGCGCTCCCTTGTCATATCCATATTTCTGTATGCCTGTGAATCATGGACCCTGACTGCAGATTTGGAGAGAAGAGTACAGGCAGTGGAGATGAGATGCTTTCGGAGACTCCTTGGCATCTCCTACAAAGACCACATAAGCAACGAAAGCGTGCATAACAGAATCCAGCAAACCATTGGACCCTATGAGAACCTTCTAACGATCGTGAAAAAGCGTAAACTTAAGTGGTATGGGCATGTCACAAGATCCCAAGGAATTACAAAGACAGTTTTGCAAGGCACTGTCCAAGGAAGAAGAAGAAGAGGCAGACCAAGGAAGAGCTGGGAGGATAACATCAGTGAATGGACAGGCCTAGAACTCAACAAAACCCTGAGAAAGGCAGAACAGAGAGAAGAATGGAGGGAACTGGTTGCTGAGTCTTTGAGGGTGCCCCCACGGTCGTAAGACTACGGGACAGATAGATAGGATATTGTGTGCCGGTGGGAACAAATGACAGAATTTACAAAACCGCATACACACGGGAACCGGATGTAAAATATCACATAAGTGCTTATTCCATTATCTTCGATATAAAAGAATAAAATAAAATAAATTTAAAAAATAACACACACACACACACACACACACACACACAAAACACACACACACACACACACACACACACACACCAGGGAAGATAATATACAAATAGACAGCAAAGAGACTAACAACAAGAGAGAGAGGGAGGGGTGGAGTAATGGAACTGACAAAGAGACAACCAAACAGAAGGCGGACAGACAGAGACAAACAGACAGACAGACAAGAACAGTGAAGTGAATTTCACGCTTCTTAGAACTAACCGACACAACGTGGGTAAAACGTCAAGCCTCCTCCTCCTCCTCCTCCTCCTCCTCCCCCGTGCTTTCCATTCTCCTGTGTCTCTTTTTCTTCCCCACTTCTCTGCAAAAGCCAAGTGACAAAGACCCGGCTGAAGAGGCGTCTTGTGTTCACAGTTTTAAAGGGCAGCAGAGGCCCGCCAGTGTTTGAAGTCTAGGTGTTAAGGGTTTAATTCCCCGAGGCTATGCTCCTGAGGGGGTTCCTTTCATTCTTGGCAGTTAAGGTTTGGTCCGTTCTATGTGGAGACTTTGTCCATTCTTATTTTGGAAAAAGGGAAGAAATGGGCTCAGAGGGAGAGATAGAGATGCTGGTTTGAAATGTTGAAATCCCAACATTGCCAGGGTTTGGTGGGTTGTCGGGTTTTTTGTGTCTTTTTTTTTTTTTTTTTTGGGGGGGGCGGGATTTGGTTCCCACATTGTCCCTTTTAAGACATTGCTATTTTGTGTGTGTGTGTGTGTGTGTGTGTGTGTTGTGTGTGTGTGTGTGTGTGTGTGTGTGTGTGTGTGTGTGTGTGTGTGTGTGTGTGTGTGTGTGTGTGTGTTCCAATCTTTTTCCAGATCTCTTGACAATTCCGTTTTATCCTTCAGACATTTTTTTCTGCAGTTTGAAGCATCTTCCAAACTGTTCTCTCTTGTTCATTCTGTCTTTATCAGCTCCCTTTCTGTGTACAGCAACAAACTGTTCTGATGGTTTCCGCAGCTAGTGTTGACTGACATGTACAGCCTTTGGTCAGAGCACTCGCTTTCCCCCAGCCAAGGTTAAGCAGCATGGAGCATGGTTACAACTTGGATAGGTGATTATTTGCGTGTGTCCCCCAGTTCACCCAGCTGTAAATGGGTACCTGCCTCTTTAGGGTCAGGGAAGGTAAAGCAGCGAGGGAGAGGAGATGGGCGCCACCCTCAATATGCTGGCCCCTAGAGAAGCTGAGGTCTCTGATTTCTCACTCCCATACGACCACATAGGACATCTTTACCTTTTCTTTATGACATTCTGAGAAAAAGGAAGACAACATTGAATGCATAACCAGTCATGTTTCTTGTTTATTCCAGATTAAGTGTGAGATATCCACAAAGCATGAGCTTTTTCCTTACTGACTAGCGGCCACAGACGCAAAAGTTGCCTTAGAAAAAGGAGAGCATCTTCCAACTTTTCTGTTTTCTCGCAGCAAAACTACTCAACTCAACTGTCTCCATCTCCGCCGCTGTCGTTGGTAGATGCCCCACGCAGTGCTGCACGTTGCCTGGTGATTTGATGGCCCAGGTTCGAGCCCACAGAGACACCCCTTCAAGGGGATTTTTCCCCTGGAGTTAACGTCAGAGCCGGTCTCCATTTCCCCGAAAGTCTGGATGAGACCGTAAACCGAGGCCTCGTGTTCTTTCACATACAGAACAAACACAATCATTTAAACCTGTTCCGCCTTTTGAAAGAGTATGACACCTGTGCCGGTGGGAACGGATGTCAAAATTTACAAAATGGCATGCACGCAGAGACTGGATGTAAAGAAGCACATGAGTGCGTATTCCATTATCTTCAAAATAAAAGACTAGAAACAGAAACAGACTAAAAGAATGACATGGACAGACAAAACCAAAGATAAACCAAGAAACACAGACAGACAGACAGAGAGAAAGAGAGACGGGAGACAAGAGAAGAGCATTCTCTTTTCTTCAATCACACTGAGACAACTGAAGTGAAACTGTCTTCTCTCTGATGGAAATAGGTGTTCACGCTTCTTTATCTTCCATTGTTCTCCAGCACAAACGAAGGCCTAACTCAGACAAGAGAGCAGACAGCATCGATCCCCTGAAGATGAAGAAGAAGAAGAAGAAGAAGAAGAAGAAGAAGAAGAACAAGAAGAACAAGAAGAACAAGAACAAGAAGAACAAGAAGAACAAGAAGAACAAGAACAAGAACAAGAAGAACAAGAACAAGAACAAGAACAAGAAGACGTCCTCTTGTTTCTGATGGCCGACAGAGCGCCGTGGGTCCTTTTCCCTGTTGGCAGTCAGTCAGTCCCCATGTTTAAAGGGTCTATTTTCCGCTGAAGACAGCCTTCCTACATGTCCTCCTTCGTGACTGTTGTCTTCTTTTACCTAACCGTGTTCTTCCTTGTGATTTTCTGTCCATTCTTGTTCATGTGGAAGGAAGAAGGGAGGTTTCCAGAGAGCTGGACACTCTCACTCTCACTCCCCGGCGCTGGGTGTGTTTTGCATGCATTCATACACACACAAGCGCACGTACGCTCGCACGCACGCAAACACGCAAGCACACACACACACACACACACACACACACACACACACACACCCTGAAGAACAAACACCACCAAAACGAATCCTTCAAACGAACTTGATCTGAACTACTTGATGTCCAAACTCGGCGCTTCCTTTCAACAAACAAACCCAAACCCAAAACCAAACCGCACTTGACTTCACCAGTGAATTCTTGAAAGACTCTTGCAGACACAAAAGCTACTTCTTATTTCAAGTGTCAGTATTTCTCTCTCTCCACTCTCAAGTTTCTCTATACGTCTTGTCTTAGCAACTGTCCAAACCTCCATCTTTGCGTTTGTAGAAGCCGCGTTTCATCTTCCCTCTCTTCCTCCTCCTCCTTCTCCTCCTCCTCCCCCTCCTCCTCTTCCTCCTCCTCCCCTCCTCCTCTTCCTCCTCCTCCCCCTCGTCCTCTCTAAGCTGTTGAGTTTCTTTTGTAGCGCTTTGTAGCCTTTGCTTAATGCTGTCTTCTTTTCTACGGTGATTTTAGGAGAGAAAAGACAAGTTTTCTGGCTGGAAGACCTCTGAAAACTAACATCTCAGCCTGTTTTGAGAAGCTTGAAATGTGTTTCAACTTCCTTTTGGTCAAACTAGAAGGCTGATAGATAGTACTTTTGGAGGGGGGTGGAGGGGTGGGCATTCTGCTAACTCTCGCGTTCTGTCTTCTTTTAGTGATCGAGGACAGAGTCAGAGGATGTAGAGAGAAAGAGACATGAAGATATGTCTTTATTTCTTTATTTCTGGCTTGTCAGGCGCTTAACGGCAGCACAACGCATTTTCGCTCATATGACAGACGACAATAGTTGTTTCCGAGTGTTCGGAGAGAGAAGAAGAAAGAAGAAGAAGAAGAAGAAGAAGAAGAAGAAGAAGAAGAAAGAAGAAGAGAAGAAGAAGAAGAAGAAGAAGAAGAAGAAGAAGAAGAACAAAACAACAACAACAACAACAACAACAACAACACAACAACAACAACAAGAAAAAGGAGGAGGAAGAGAAGGAGCAGAAGCAGAAAAAGAAGAACAAGAAGAACACGAACAAGAAGAACAACAACAAGAAGAAGAACAACAAGAACAAGAACAACGAGAACAAGAACAAGAAGAAGAACAAGAACAAGAAGAACAACAACAACAAGAACAACAACAACAAGAAGAACAACAACAACAAGAACAACAACAAGAAGAAGAACAACAAGAAGAACAAGAACAAGAAGAACAAGAACAAGAAGAACAAGAACAAGAAGAACAACAACAAGAAGAACAACAACAAGAAGAAAAACAACAAGAAGAACAAGAACAACAACAAGAACACGAACAAGAACAAGAAGAGCCTGAGACATGGAATGAAAGAAAGAAGAGTGTGAGGGGAAACAGTGAAGGGGCCCAGAGTGTACATCTGTTTTTTTCTAAAAGCGACGGGAGAAAAGTTCACTTTCCATCAAGTGTATTGATGTCAGTCAGGCCTTTGAATGTCCCCACTTTCCCCCATTTGTATAAGGGAGATTCGACACGAAAAGAAACCTGGAAAAAACTGAAGACTTCTGTAAAGCACAGAGTGGCACCGCCTTCCTTCCTCCAGACATCCACTGACAGACTCTGTTCATGGCTGATGTTGCAGGTGTCAGCATCTGGGCCTCTGTTGACACTGTGCCAGAGGACGAGTAGCCAAGGGATTGGAGCTTCACATTAGTGATCTTCTTCTTTTTCTTCATCTTCTTCTTCTTCTTCTTCATCTTCTTCTTCTGCATCATCATCTGCTTCTTCTTCTTCTTCTTCTTCTTCTTCTTCTTCTTCTTCTTCTTCTTCTTCTTCTTCTCTTCTTCTTCTTCTCTTCTTCTTCTTCATCTTCTCTTCTTCTTCTTCTTCTTCTTCTTCTTCTTCTTCTTCTTCTTCTTCTTCTTCTTCTTTCTTCTTCTCTCTTCTTTCTTCTTCTTCTTCTTCTTCTTCTTCTTCATCTTACTTCTTCATCATCTTCTTCTTCATCATCACCTTCTCCTTCTTCTTCTTTGAATGCTCTGACAGCAACTTTTGTAACCTGTCATATGATCAAAAATACGTTCTGCTGCCTTAAAGCGCCTGACAATTCAGGCCCAGCGCATCCGACTTCGGCTTGGGAGAGAATTGTTGGGCTATATCTTTCTGGGAGGAAAAGGGGGGCAGAAGAATGGACCAAGGAGGCAGAAAATTAACATGAAGGAGATGACAGGAAGGAAAGGAATGATGCAGAAACAAAGAGAGGGATAGAAAAGAAGGGAATTCCAGGCACATCATTTCCAGGAGGTGGGGGATGCTATTTATAATGACAGGCCGCTGCAACACCAAGAAGGAACCAGTGATCTGAAGATGTTGGTGTATATTACAGACAGAGGAAGAGCATGAAGAACCGGATAAATCGAAACGGAGAGCAACGAACGTACATTCAATTCATGTCTGTACAGGAAGCCAGTGTACCGCTCTGAACAGGATCATGTACTTGTATTTCCGATAACGGTTTGCGCTGCCAAATTTTTAACTTTCTACGAATAAAAAGATGCACGGTAATAAGAAAGCAAAATAGAGCATTGTGATTGATCAGACGCATGTACAAGAAAAGCAGAAATGAATCCTTTACCTGATCCAGTGGTTAGGTACGATGACTATCAGTGCAGGCAGGCTGACACATGATTAGGTAGGGAATGCTTTATCCATGTGACATCAGAAATGAGGATACACAAGCCAAGTTTTCAGTAGTCACAGCAAATGATGTTTCTGAATTCTTACCGTAAATAAATATAAGGTTGCTGTTCCTTAAAATACCTTTTCTTTGACGTAGTCATGAAGTTTGAAGTTCTGGAACTAATTGAGCGTCAGGTGATTGAAATCTGTACACCTGCCATATTCCCTCACTTTTCAGCACTCTAGGACTTGAAAAAAGGAAGGGGCGCGCTAAATGTAGCACTCTTGACTGAGTGATGTTGGAGTTGCGCGCTGTGAATGTACAGATGTGTACTGTTTTCAATCACCCGGTGCTCAGTAGAACTATTGAGTGTCAGGTGATGGAAAACTGCACACGTCTGTACATTACTGAGGAAAGTCTCCATGTTTTCCACCATGAGCTTTATCCCACCATCAAAAGAAACATATCAGAAGGGTGTGCGCCATCAACCAAACAAAACCTGCTTAAAGCAAACTAAAGCTCAGTAAGAGAGCGGAGGGATTTCACGGTGGAAAAAGAAGAGGCCAGGTCTCAGCGCTGGGCCCTGTGCAACCCCTTAGTCAATGTGATCTGGCTTTGAGCATCGATCCCAACAGTCTGGGCTTGGCCAGAAAGACGAAACTGGAAGCCACCAAGATGGTGCAGCTTCTGCAAAGCCAAGATGCATCGAAGACGATTTGGAAGAAGAGAATAATCGATAGTGTCAAAGCCGCCGACACATTTAAGAATATAATTATGTCCTCCCCTCCACACACACACACACACACACACACACACACACACACACACACACACACACACACACACACACACACACACACACACACACACACAGAAATACTGTGACTAGTATGTACCACCTTCAGTAGCGTTCTTCATGACTGTGAAAGGAATGGTGGGCAAATGGAAATGGCTACACTAGACGTCTGAGAGGTAAACAGAAAAAAGAAGTTGCTGGACTGCAGCTCTTTGAAACATTTTAAACAGGAATAAATCCCCGAAATCGGAATGCGGCTATCTTCATATTGTGAAAAAACGGTCGCATGTGCCGAGGAGCGAAGAACGTGACAAAATGCTGCAGACTTCACATGTCAGATAACTTCTCTGTTGTTCAGATT
>CM054139.1:74287103-74289603 GCA_028751875.1 Rapana venosa
ACATCGTCATCACTATCAACATCGCCATCACCATCACCATCATCATTACCACCATCATCATCGCTATCATCATCACCATCATCACTATCATCATCACCATCATCATCATCATCATTATCACCATCAACAACGGCAACAACAACAACCACCAATGAAGAACAGAAAACAGACGATGATGATAATTATGATGAAGAAAAAAGAAAACAAGGACAACTGGGAGGGGGGGGGAGAATATGAATGGGAAGGCGAAGTGCAGAGAGTGAGAGAGACAGACAGACAGAGAGACAGAGAGAGGCGGAGAGACAGCAACAAGGTTAACACGGCAAGGCCATGAATAGCTGAATGCCAAATAGCCATAGGGACCCTTCGATACACACGCACACGCACGCACGAGAAAATTCCCATGCCTAACAATACACCCCCCTTACATACACGCGCACACGCACACACACACACACACACACAACACACACACACACACACACACACACACACACACGCACAGAGTCTTTTTCTACTCTTTATTTTTGCAGTTATGTTGTAGTTACACGTTACTGATGAAGCTGTGTTTGTTCTTAAATGTATGTGTTGATGATAACAGCAAATATATTGCTTTTTCAAGGTACTATCTGGAAATAAAATGTTGACTTTGACTTTGGCACAAATACACACACACACACACACACGCGTACACACGCGCGCGCGCACGCACGCATACACGCACGTACGCATGCACGTACGCATGCACGCACACACACGCACGCACACACGCACATACAAAAGCAACTGCACCACTTACTCAATGTACCATCTCAAAATAAAAGTTTGACATTGACATACATGAGTGTTCTAGATCCCAGATGCTCACACATGCGCACACGCATGCATGCACACCCTCATCCTCCCATCCCATCCCCAACACCCACTCTATCCCACTTTTTAAAAAAAAAACAGAAGATGTACCACGCTCGCAAATACACGTGCAAGCGCTTGTACATACCACACGCACACATCCATGCTTGAGACCACACACACACACACACACACACAGAAGATGAGAGAGACAGTCAGACGGACTAATAGACAGAGAGACAGACAGACAGATATACAGACAGACAGATGGACAGACAGACAGAGAAGATTTCCTTAAAGTTTGTTCCCATTTGCTATTACTAGTTGAGAGAGAGGGACAGAGAGAGATAGAGCCTTGTGCACTTATACGTGCACTACAGAAAAAAAAAACCCAAAGACATAGATACATGTGTGTGTCTGTGCACACACAGCACGCACACAGCACACGCACGCAGGCACGTTGTCCTTCAGTTCCCCCAGCCTTGCTGGTCTGGCCTGTCTATCCCCAGCTAACAGACAGGTCCCCAGAGGCCCTGGTTCCCGCTGTGAGATTCATGGTTTGGATGCACACGAGGAGCGAACCATCTGTGTGTGTGTGTGTGTGTGTGTGGTGTGTGTGTGTGTGTGTGTGTGTGTGTGTGTGTGTGTGTGTGAGTGTGTGTGTGTGTGTGTGTGTGTGAGTGTGTGTGTGTGTGTGTCGGTTTGTGTCTTTCCGTGGGCGGTTGTTCAATTTTTGTCTCTTCGTGAATATATATTTGCCCCAACCCTAACCCCACTTCTCTCTTCCTCTCTCTCCTCTCTCTCTCTCTCTCTCTCTCTCTCTCTCTCTCTCTCTCTCTCTCTCTCTCTCTTCTCTCTCTCCTCTCTCACCACACACACACACACACACACACACACCAACACACACATCAACACAAACACAAACATACAAATAGACACACAGACACACACACATACACACAAACACACACACAACACACACACGCACGCACGCACGCACACCACCACCACACACACACACACACACACACACACACACACACACACACACACACACACACACACACACACACACACACACACAACTGGGATGTTTCTGATCGGTTTTGTTTCTGTTTTGTTTTGTTTTTCTTTCCTACGAAAACGAATGACTAAAAAATAAACATGTTTGTGGTCAAGTGTCGTTTGGGTCTGTCTGTCTTGGTTTTGTTTTGTTTTGTTTGTTAGTTTTTCTTCCCTTTCTTCTCTCTGACGTGTTTTTCTGATGGGGGATGGGGAGGGTGTTTTCTGGCTTTATGTGTCTTTCATTTTGGTTTTCTGTTTCTTCCGGCAGTTTTCGGTTCGTAATTTCAATTAATTGTGGATTGTTGTTGCTAACAGGTCACTGATCATTTTATTTTATTTTATTATATTCATTCCTCTATTTTTTCTTCTGGGGTTGGGTTTGTTCGTTGCCTCATTGAGGGTTTTTCCTTCTTTATTTTCTGTTTATCTTTCTTTCCTTTCCGTCTTTCTTTTTTTCTTTCTTTTCTTCTCTTTCTTTCCTTTCTTCTCTTTCTTTCCTTTCTTCTTTCTTTCTGTCTGCCCGTTTAGTAACAATGTACCCTATCTAAGATCTACCCACTCCTAATCTATCTACACTCTTTAA
>CM054139.1:74294603-74299603 GCA_028751875.1 Rapana venosa
AATGCCATGTGTGTCTGGCTGGTTGGCTGCTTTGTTGGTTGGTTGGTTGGTTCGTTCGTTCGTTGGTTTGCTGGTTGGTTGGTTGGTTATTTGGCTGGTTGGTTAGTTGGTTGGTTGGTTGGCTGGTTGTTGGTTGGTTGGTTGGTTGGTTGGTTGGTTGGTTGGTTGGTTGGTTGGTTGGTTGGTTGGTTGGTTGGTTGGTTGGTTTTGAATGGATGGGGGAAGATTGGCGGTAGGAAACAGAGCCACGCTAGTTATTCAAAATAGAGATAGAAATTATTTATTTCTTCTTTGTCGTCGTCATAGAACGCTCAGACAGCAACTATTTGTTGTCTGTTATATGAGCGAAATGCGTCATACTGCCGTTAAGCGCCTGGTAAGTCAGGCCCAGCGCATCCAATTTCGGCATAAGAGAGAACTGTTGTCGTTTAAGTCTTTCTGGAAGAAAACGGCAGGAGAATGGACCAAGAAGGCAAAAAATACATCAGAATGAGGTTATAGAAAGAAAAGGAACAAGGCAGAAACAAAAAGAGAGTGATAGAAAAGAGGAAATTTCTAGCCCAGAATTTCCAGAAGGTGGGGATAATATTTATCAGACAGACCCCCCCATCCCCGGCAACCCCAGGGGCAGAAATGATTTATTTTATTTATCTTTTGTATTCTTTTATTTATTTATCCTTTTATTTCTAGGGTAATGGAATAAGCACTCAAGAAGGGTTTTTTAACATCTAATCCCCGTGTGAATGCAGTTTTGTCAATTTTGTCATCCATTCCTATCGGCACACAATGGCCTACTTTTCCAAAGAACGGAACGGGGTTTTGACGTGTGTGCAAGATGTTCTGCATGTGCTGGCACACAGGACCTCGGGTTAAAGTCTCTTCAGAGGGAGTTTAGAGGGAGTGAGGTCGGTGCTGATGTGGACTCCAGGAGGAAAATCCCCTCAAACTTTATCCTTGGTGATGGCTCGAGCCCGTGCAGTCAGGTCGTGAGCTCAAGGCTTTAACCACTAGGCCCTAACCCCGCCTGCTATTGTTTTAATTGTGCTAAGGTAATGGTGGACGGCTGTATTGTTGCATAAGTGTTAAAGGAAATGTCCTTCTTTTCTTCTTGTTTTTACCCCTGCCTGCTATCTGTTTGATTTGGCCAGGGTATGGTGGCTGCTGTATGTATCATGAGTTAGGTTTTATATTTCTTCTTCTCCTCCTCCTCCTCCTCCTTCTTCTTCTCCTTCTCTTCTTCTTCTTCTTCTTCTTCTTCTCTTTCTTTCTTCTTCTTCTTCTTCTTCTTCTTCTCCTTCTTCTTCCTCGTCGTAATTCTTCTTCGCATTCTTCTTCTTCTGCTCCTCCTCCTTCTTCTTCTTCTTCTTTTTCTTCTTCTATTATTGTTGTCTGCCGTGTGAGCGAAACTGCATTGCATTGCCGTTAAGAGTCTGACAGGTCATGCCCAGTGCATCGGACTTCTGCGTGGGAGAGAACTGTTTATCTTTTCAGTCTTTCTGAGGGGGGGGGGGGGGGGGGGCCGGGGGGATGAATAACGGACCAAGAAGGCAGAAAAATACATAAGAAGGAGGTAACAGGATGAAAAGGAAAAAAGGCAGAAGCAATGAGAGGGATAGAAAAGAGGGAATTCTTAGCACATAAAAAGGAAATATATCAAGGAAAAAAGCCAACATTTAAACGTGGAGTGTGGCCTTCTCTGTGTGGATGCCACCGGCGCTGCAGCAAATATCGATGTCAGAGACATTGGACCCCGAATTCATTTTTCTAATGGCAAAAACGAACCGAAACAACTTTCTTTAAGAAAAAAACCAAAAAAAACGAAAAAGAAACTTGTAATCAAAGGTTTGAGAACTCTAATACGACTCCATTTTCTCCATAGCAAAAAAAAAAACTAGCTAAACAGTCAACTTTCCATGGTGTGGATATCATTTCTCAATATTGTCTGTAGCACGTGCTTACAATACTGGGGATATTGCGTATTTTGAGACGTGTCGGTCAAGCGGTCAGAGCGCTAAGTTTTCAAATGCCATGGACCTGAAGGGCCTGGTTCAGATCTCATTGACTTGAGAGTGACGAGGTTTTCCATTTCCAAGTCAAAACACGTGCATGGCTGCCAGTGCCTCATTTCAGGCGTGGTCCTTACTCAGAGAAGTACCCGATTCTGTCTTTGAAAGTTTGAAAGACTTTTTCTTATGATGGTTTTTTTTTTTTCGAATTTTTTGATACATTACTCATATAACAAAGACATGGTCATTGGTTACCTACTCTTGTTGACCTCTATTATATTTTCTCAATATCATATCATATCATATCATATCATATCATATAGATAGATAGATAGATAGATAGATAGATAGATAGATAGATAGATAGATAGATAGATAGATAGATAGATAGATAGATAGATAGGTAGGTAGGTAGGTAGGTAGGTAGGTAGGTAGGTAGGTAGGTAGGTAGGTAGGTAGATAGATAGATAGATAGATAGATAGATAGATAGATAGATAGATAGATAGAGAGATAGATGCGACAAACAGTGGTGAAGGAAAACAAGGGCAGGTAACCACTACAACTCCTTCATCATTGCAGAATGCTTCCAAAGATTTAAAAAAGCAAAACAGAAAATCAACTATCAATGTAAATTTTGGGTAACAGCATTGGAGGCCGGCCCTTTGCAGTAAAAAAGAAAAGAACAGATAATAAAGATGTGGATACTGTGCACACATGACTACCGCTCCAAAGGCCTGTATTTTCATTGTTCGTTTTGCCACTTACAAAAATGTATCGGTTACATTTCCACACCTTTTAATTCATTAATTATCTAGGGGGAAAATCTCACACGGTTCGTTTTTCTCCAAACAAAATTCAACCATGGAGTTGAATTATAAAGGGGGGGGGGGGGGGTTGACAGAAATCCTTCTTCATAACAACTACAGATTGGGAAACAGAACGTGAAGCCAAGCAAAGGATTGGCCAAACAAATTGAACGGAGACTAAGCAACAAATTAACACACAAGTCACAGGAAACAAATCCTAAACAGTAAACACAAACTTGAACTGGAGCAGAATAAGATAACGTAAACCAAACTTAGCCAGCACACCAATGGATAAACAGAAAGTTGTTTGTCTTCTTCTTCTGCTTCTTCTTCTTCTTCTTCTTCTTCTTCTTCTTCTTCTTCTTTGTTGTCGTCGAACGCTCAGACAGCAACTATTGTCTGTCATAGGAGCGAAAATGCATTGCGCTGCCGTTAAGCGCCTGACAAGTCAGGCCCAGCACAATATTGACTTCTGCGAGAAAGAGAATTGTTATCTTTTTAAGTCTTTCTGGGGGGAAAAAAAAGCAGGAGAATGGACCAAGAAGGCAGAAAATAGACAGGAAGGGGGTGACAGGGAGAAAAGGAACAAGATATCAACAAAGAGAAGGATAGAAAAGAGGGAACTCCTAGTACAGAATTTCCAGAAGGTGGGGATGTTATTTATACGGACAGGTTCCCGGCATCCCCACGATGGAGAAAGTGATGGAAAAACATGTTAAAACAACAACAAACAACACGAGAAGAAACCAGAAATTCACAACAAAAAGAGAGTGTTGCAATAAGGGGAAGGGGGGAGGGGGGGGAAGACAACGAAAAAGTAATATCAGGTGGTGAAGAAAAGGATCTTCTTGTTGAAGGCTGTGTTGTGTTTTGTTTTGTTGGTTGTTGTTGCTTTCTTTCTTTTTTTTGTTCGTTGTCTGGGAGAAGGGGGGGGGGTATGTGTTTGCCTGTTCGTCTGGGGTTTATAGTGGTTTTTGTTGTATTTGTTTTTTGGATGTTTCGGAGTGGGGTGGGGTGGGGTGAGATGGGGAAGGGAGTTGCCATCTTAAAAACAAGAAAAAGCATATGATAGTGGATGTTCTTTTTATCATCTCTAACAGTTGTTGTTGTTGCTGTTGTTGTTTTTTTGGGGGGAGGGGATCTAACTCAAATAATTGCGACAAGCACACATTTGCTTCTTTACAGATCCTCACACACACATGGAAGAAGAAGAAGAAGAAGAAGAAAGAAGAAGAAGAAGAAAGAAGAAGAAGAAGAAGAAGAAGAATAGTAATAATAATAAAAATAATAATAATATAATAATTAATAATAATAATAAATGAAATTTATATAGCACTATATCTTGCAAAGACAAATCAGAGCGCTTGCATTCAACATATTCTTACAGAGTCATGCAGCCAATAACTATCAAAAGCTTAAACAAAATTCAAATGTACACACACATACACACACACACACACACACACACACACACACACACAGGTTGTAGGCTTTTGCAGGGTAATGGAATTTGGGCTGTTGAAGGCAGGGGCAGTTTTGAGATGAAAGAGGGAAAAAGTTAGGTTTGAAACAAATATGTCTTGAGGCTGGGTTTATATGTGTCATATGTAGGCCTCTGTCGAAGAGAGAGAGGAAGGTTGTTCCAGATGGATAGACCAGAAATAGAGAAAGAGCGACGACCAACGTACACATACATACATCCTTCGGATGAGACTATAAACCGAGGCCCCGTGTGCGAACGCACGCAGAGCATCTTGCACACACGGTAGATAGATAGATAGATAGATAGATAGATAGATAGATAGATAGATAGATAGATAGATAGATAGATAGATAGATAGATAGATAGATAGATAGATAGATAGATAGATAGATAGATAGATGAACAATGAACAATGAACAAATTTTATTTATAGAGGGTTATAGAATAAGCATAACAATAGCTTTTTTACATCCAGCCCTCTGGAAAAAAAATCGAAAGTAATTAATGTGCAATACATAGCATGAAGAATGATATAAAGAAAGAAAAAATACATACATTGATGATGAACTTTCCATGCAAATTCATCCCAATCTAATTTCATGCATGAAAAACATTAAAAAAATTTAAGTAAAACATAGATAGATAGATAGATAGATAGATAGATAGATAGATAGATAGATAGATAGATAGATAGATAGATAGAC
>CM054139.1:74302103-74424603 GCA_028751875.1 Rapana venosa
ACAACAGTGCCGACTCCACTTCCCCAAAAAGTCCTTCGGATGAGACTATAAAGCGAGGTCCCGTGTGCGAACGCACGCAGAACATCTTGTGCACACATTAAAACCCGTTCCGCTTTTCGGAAGAGTAGGCCATTGCCGGTGGAAACGGATGATAAAATTGACAAAACTGCATACACACGGGGACTAGATATAAAAAAGCACATGAGCGCTTATTCCATTTGTAATAAATCTCTCTCTCATATCAACTCAGAAATGGTTGTTTTGAGAACACCTGGGACAAAGCTCTTTCTCAACACCACTCCTTGAGGACAGGAGGGGTCACTGCACCAGGTGTTTTCAGGGAGTGTGAGCCCATCCCTGTCCAGGCAGCAGGATGCATGCTGGGTCGTCTGCTTCACCGGCTGTAGCTGAACTGAGGGTGTCCCATAACCTGTGCGGTCAGTGAACAGCGAGACCTCAGCTTCTGCAGGGACCAGCATATTGAGGGCGGCGCCCATCTCCTCTCCCTCGCTGCTTTACCCTTTCCTGACTCTAAAGAGGGCAATTACCCATTTACAGCTGGGTGAACTGGGGGGACTGTACTGAAGCCAAAGCTCATGAATGATCTATCCACAAAGTGACCACGCTCAACGCTGCTTAACCCAAGCTCGGGAGTGAGTGCTCTGACCACTGCGCTATCCCGCCCCAGAGCCTTCTGTAGTGTAGCGGGTTTCAACACGCGTGTGCATCACGTCCTTCCTGCACTTGGAAGCACGACTGCGATTGTTCATCTCATCCAGAGGAAAACAATCAACAGGAAAAATAAAACAAAGGGGAAATCCCCAGGGGGAAAAATCCCCTCAGACACGTCGCCAAGACACATGCCCTCGGTGCCCTTCAAACCACGAGTTCAGTGCTCTTTCTGACCACTAGACTACAACTGCAACCTACCACCACCCCCTCCCTTTCCTTTTTATGTTGACAGATCAAGAAACAGAACTCATACTTCCTAAAGAATATGCCCAGCTTGCCAGACTTGGCCCCGGAGAACGTGTTAAGAATCCCCAAGCTACTGGTCAGGTCAGGCACGTGTTCTCTACAGGCCAGCTCTATGCAAGCGGCCTGATCCACTTCTTCTACTGGGGTGACCACAGCCGTGTGTCACTGACCGGTTCGGCCGTTGCTGTGACCGTCACTGAATGGTTGTTAATGAACAGACAGCTTGTCATGGGGCTTTGTCCAAACAGTCGTGTTGTGTACGGCTGTTTTTCGCTGTTCAGGCCTGATGAGCTGCATGGAAAGAAACTTCGTTTGCTCTCTGTCTCTGTCTGTCTGTCGTCTGTCTGTCTGTCTCTCTCTCTCTCTCTCTCTCTCTCTCTCTCTCTCTCTCTCTCCTCTCTCTCTCTCTCTCTCTCTCTCTCTCTCTCTCTCTCTCTCTCTCTCTCTCTCTCAATATTTCTCTGTGCGTTATGGGGGTTTTTCTGATGTGTCACTAATTTTCATCTTATATTAGTTTTTTTATGATGTATGTATGTTTATAAGGACAGATTGCAAGACTAGGCTGCAATCTTGAGTACCAAAATCTTGCATTATTATTCTCTATCTCCGGTTGCAATTGTAGATTTTTAAAAAGCCTTTGATTGTGTTAGATATGGTAAATTTATAGAATGCATATGAAGTCATGCTATAAAGGAAACATTCTGGCTCATAAACAGGAATGTATGGGTAACAGAGTGCAGCTGCTTCACATTACCTCCCGCTGCGAGACTCGACCAAAGCAGTGACAGTCAGCGTGGTGTCTGAAGAGAGGCTGGATGGCTTCTATACTGTACGGCGTGAAGGACGTGTGTGCACCACCACCACCTCAGGAAACAGCCTGGCACAATGCGCTGCTGTCTGCCCTTTGACAAACACCACACTGCGCCCAGCCTTTGACTGTAGGGCAGGTAATCTTATTACCATCCCCTCAGGTAGGAATCCCTACTGTCAGTGTACAGGTAAACAATCAGCTGTCTGAATTCTTTGAATGTCCAATTGGTGTAAGACAGGGATGTGTGCTTAGTCCTACCGTGTTTTCTATTTTTATCAATCAGTTGGCAGATGGTATAAATGAGTGAGGTAGGCCCAGTGTCCAGCTATTGCCAAATATGATGGAAATGTTTCTTCTACTTTTTGCTGATGATGCTGCCCTTCTTTCAACAACAACAGGTGGCTTGCAACATCAGGTGAACATCCTGAAAAAAACAAGACTGTGGTAACATGGAACTGAATGTGAATATTAATAAATCTAAATAATTGGTCTTTCAGAAGGGGGGAGGGGGGCTCTTTCAAAACATGAGCAATGGTTTTACTCAGAGGCGCTAAATTAGAGGTAATCAATCATCACCCCTTCAATAGAAAAAAGAATTGATTGAAATGAGTGTATCGAATATGACTGACTCAGTTAAAGATTGTTCAAAAAGGTGAATGTCTTGACTGCTATGTTCGTTACAGATATTCATTATGGTTCAAACTACGCATAACAAACAGTAGATGTTTGACACACTAGTCAGCTCCAGATGTTACTTATCATTTTGGTTTGTGGCCATTATTTTTTAATTTACTGTGTTCGGACACCCCCACCGCCCACCCCAACCCCCCTCCAAAATAAAAACTACATATATTATGGCCCAAGGTGGATGTACATAATCTTTGTTCAGTGTTCTCTCTCTCTCTCTCTCTCTCTCTCTCTCTCTCTCTCTCATCACACACACACACACACACACACACAACACACACACACACCACACACACACACACACACACTCACCACACACGAGACTGTTTCTATCTCCACTTCCATTCTGTTTTTTCCGCCGCGCTTGAGTGTGTGCGTGTGTGTGTGTGTGTGTGTGTGTGTGTGTGTGTGTGTGTGTGTGTGTGTGTTGTGTGTGTGTGTGTGTGTGTGGTGTGTGTGTGTGTGTGTGTGTGTGTTGTGTGTGTCTGTGTCTGTGTGTGCGTGTGTCTGTGTGTGTCTGTGTTGTGTGTGTCTGTGCGTGCGTGCGTGCGTGCGTGCGTGTCGTGCGTGCGTGCGTGCGTGTGTGTGTGTGTGTGTGTGTGTGTGTGTGTGTGTGTGTGTGTGTGTGTGTGTGTGTGTGTGTGTGCCAGACAAATCTCTCCATTTTATGTATACAGTGATTTCAAGCCGTGTAATCTCCTCCTGTCACCACCGTCTGATTTGCAATACAGAGGCTGTGAGGCGGGAGTGGGGGGGGGGGGGGGGGGGGGGGAGGGGAGGGTGCTCCTCACTGCCAGGGTCTGCCCGCTCAAGGGGTCGTCAGGACAGGGCTGACATTGGGGAGGAGGGTGGTGTAGTGTAGTGTAGTGGAGTGTAGTGTAGTGGAGTGGGGTGTAGTGTAGTGTTAGTGAACTGGAGTGTAGTGTAGTGTAGTGTAGTGAACTGGAGTGTAGTGTAGTGGAGTGTAGTGGAGTGGAGTGTAGTGTAGTGTAGTGGAGTGGAGTGTAGTGTAGTGTAGTGTAGTGTAGTGGAGTGGAGTGGAGTGTAGTGTAGTGTAGTGGAGTGGAGTGTAGTGTAGTGTAGTGTGGTGTAGTGTAGTGTGGTGTAGTGTAGTGGAGTGGAGTGTAGTGTGGTGTAGTGTTAGTGTAGTGTAGTGGAGTGTAGTGTGGTGTAGTGTAGTGTAGTGTAGTGTGGTGTGGTTGTAGTGTAGTGTAGTGTAGTGTGGTGTGGTGTGGTGTTGGTGTGGTGTGGTGTGGTGTAGTGAGGTGTGGTGTGGTGTGGGTGTGGTGTGGTGTGGTGTAGTGTAGTGTAGTGTAGTGTAGTGTGGTGTAGTGTAGTGTGGTGTAGTGTAGTGTGGTGTAGTGTTAGTGGAGTGGAGTGTAGTGGAGTGGGTGTGTAGTGTAGTGTAGTGTTGTGTAGTGTAGTGTAGTGTAGTGTAGTGTAGTGTAGTGTAGTGTAGTGTGGTGTAGTGTAGTGTAGTGAACTGGAGTGTAGTGTAGTGTAGTGGAGTGGAGTGGAGTGGAGTGGAGTGTAGTGAACTGTGGTGTAGTGTAGTGTAGTGTAGTGTGTGTGTGTGTGTAGTGTAGTGTGGTGTAGTGTAGTGTAGTGTGGTGTAGTGTAGTGTAGTGTAGTGTGGTGTGGTGTTGTGTGGTGTGGTGTGGTGTGGTTGGTGTAGTGTAGTGTCGTGTAGTGTAGTGTAGTGGAGTGGAGTGGAGTGTAGTGTGTTGGTGTAGTGGAGTGGAGTGGAGTGGAGTGGAGTGTAGTGTAGTGTAGTGGAGTGGAGTGAGAGTGTAGTGTGGTGTAGTGGAGTGGAGTGGAGTGGAGTGTAGTGTGGTGTAGTGTAGTGTAGTGCAGTGTAGTGTAGTGTAGTGTAGTGTAGTGTAGTGTGTGTAGTGTAGTATAGTGTAGTGTGGTGTAGTGTAGTATAGTGTAGTGTAGTGTAGTGGAGTGTAGTGTAGTGTAGTGGAGTGAGTGTAGTGTGTTGTAGTGTAGTGTAGTGTAGTGTAGTGTAGTGTAGTGTAGTGTAGTGTAGTGTAGTGTAGCGTAGTGTAGCGTAGTGTAGCGTAGTGTAGTGTAGTGTAGTGTGGTGTGGTGGTAGTGTAGTGTAGTGTGTTGTAGTGTGTTGTAGTGTGTTGTAGTGTAGTGTAGTGTAGTGTAGTGTAGTGTAGTGTAGTGTAGTGTAGTGTAGTGTAGTGTAGTGTAGTGAAGTGAACATGGAGTGGAGTGGAGTGGAGTGGAGTGGATGAACTGTGGTGTAGTGTAGTGTAGTGTAGTGAACAGTGGTGTAGTGTAGTGTAGGGTAGTGTGTAGTGTAGTGTAGTGTGTTGTAGTGTAGTGTAGTGTAGTGTAGTGTGTAGTGTAGTGTAGTGTAGTGTAGTGTAGTGTGGTGTAGTGTAGGTAGTGTGGTGTAGTGTAGTGTAGTGTGTTGTAGTGTAGTGTAGTGTAGTGTAGTGTAGTGTAGTGTAGTGTAGTGTAGTGTGGTGTGGTGTGGTGTAGTGGAGTGTAGTGTGGTGTAGTGGAGTGGAGTGGAGTGGAGTGTAGTGTAGTGTGGTGTGGTGTGGTTGTGGTGTGGTGTGGTGTGGTGTGGTGTAGTGTAGTGTAGTGTAGTGTAGTGTAGTTTGGTGAATGGAGAGTAGTGCAGTGTAGTGTGTGTAGTGTAGTGTAGTGTAGTGTAGTGTAGTGTAGTGCAGTGTGTTGTAGTGTAGTGTAATGTATTGAATTGTAGTGTAGTGTAATGTATTGAACTGTAGTTTAGTGTAATGTATTGCATTGTAGTGTAGTGTAATGTATTGCACTGTAGTTGTAGTGAAAATGTATTGAATTGTAGTGTGGTTGTAGTGTGTTGTATTGAATAATAGTGTATTGAATTGTAGTGTATTGCACTGTAGTGTATTATGTTCAAGTGTATTGTGTTGAATTGTAGTGTATGTATTGAATTGTAGTGTATTGTAGTGTTGTGTTGAATTATAGTGTATTGAATTGTAGTGTATTGTACTGTAGTGTATTGAATTGTAGTGTATTGTGTTCAAGTGTATTGTGTTAAATTGTATTGTATGTATTGATTTGTAGTGTATTGTATTGAATTATGGTATATTGTATTGAACTGTAGTGTATTGTATTGAATTATAGTATATTGTATTGAATTGTATTGAATTGTAGTGTAGTGTGTTGAATTGTATTGAATTGTAGTGTACTGTATTGAATTGTATTGTATTGAATTGCTTTGAAATGTAGTGTATTGTGTTGAATTATAGTATATTGTACTGAATTGAACTGTATTGTAATGTAATGTAGTGCATTGAATTGTATTGTATTGAAATTGTTTTGAATTGTAGTGTATTTTCTTGTCTTGAAGTGTATTGTATTGAAGCGTATTGTATTAAATTGTACTGTCTTGTATTGTATTGTTTTGTATTGTATACCACTTTCAGTCACGACAGATTTCTCAGTGTGTGAAATTGAAGCTGATCTCCCGGATATGAATCCGTTTGTTGACACCGTTGTTTTTCTGGTTTATTGGTACTGTCAGGCGATGCACCAGTCACACTGTGAGGTTTATTGGTAGGTTTGGTGTAAATCACACTTTGGGTTTATTGGAAGCTGCTAGTTTATTGGTGTTAGCAAACTATTTATGGTTTGTGGTTTATTGGTACCAACACGTTTGATGTGAATCATATTTTGGGTTTATTATTAAACCGATGCTTGTTTATTGATATTATCAGACAACGTATGATTTACGTTGTGTGGTCTACTGTTACTATAAGTTTTGAAATGAACCTTTTTTTTTGGTTTATTGGTACCCCTGCTAGTTTACTGGTATTAGCGAACAGTGTAGGAATCACGCTGCTGTGTGGTTTATTGGTACTTGCCAGTTTATTGGTATGAAGGTAAAGGTAAAGGAGTCCCATAACCTATAAGGTCGTAGGGGAGCGAGGCGTCAGAGACCTCACTTCTCTAGGGCCAGCATATTGAGGGCGGCGCCCATCTCCTCTCCCTTGCTGCTTTACCTTCCCTGACCCTAAAGAGAGCAGGTACCCATTTACAGTTAGGTGAACTGGGGGAACTGTACTGAAGCCAAGGCGTGCAAACGGTCACCCATCCAACTGGTAACCACGCTCGACGCTGCTTAACTTGGCTGGGGGAAAGCGAGTGCTCCGACCACTGAGCTATCCCGTCCCCTGGTATTGGTATAATTTTTATTATAATTATAATTTTTATATAATTATTATTGGTATAAGCAGTGTATATGTCACACTGTGTTGTTTACTGATAGTTGTCAGTTTATTGGTGTTAGCACACAGTGTGGATCGGAATCAGTGTGTGAATCAGGCTGCTGTGTGGTTTACTGGTAACTGCTAGTTTAGTGGTATTAGCACACAGTGTGTGAATCAGCCTGCTGTGGGGTTTACTGGTAACTGCTAGTTTAGTGGTATTAGCACACAGTGTGTGAATCAGCCTGCTGTGGGGTTTACTGGTAACTGCTAGTTTAGTGGTATTAGCACACAGTGTGTGAATCAGGCTGCTGTGTGGTTTACTGGTAACTGCTAGTTTAGTGGTATTAGCACACAGTGTGTGAATCAGGCTGCTGTGGGGTTTACTGGTAACTGCTAGTTTAGTGGTATTAGCACACAGTGTGTGAATCAGCCTGCTGTGTGGTTTGCTGGTCCAGCAGGGGTGCCATGACTCCACGTTCAAACCGTTAGCCAGTGACCTTTGTCCTTCCCTTCTCGAGAACAGGCCCCTGTGTCAGAGTTGCTGATCTGCAGTGAAGCGATGCCTGGCACTTTCAGGGCTGCAGACACAGCGTTTCTGTACTGCAGGCACACACACACACGTACACACAACATGCACGCGCGCGCGCGCCCACACACACACACACACACACACACACACACACGTGTCCTTCGGATGAGACTATAAACAGGGGTCCGGTGTGCGAACGCATGCAAAACATCTTGCGCACACGTTAAAACCCGTTCTGCTATTCGAAAGAGTAGGCCATTGTGTGACTGTGGGAAGGGATGACAAAATTTACAAAAATGCATACACGCGGGGACTGGATTTTTTAAAAGGTGCTTATTCCATTATCCTCGGGAAAAAAACAATAAAGTATAGACACATACACACACACTTTTTGTTGAGTATGCTTTGAGTGGCGGCTGTTGTTTCAACTCTTGGATTCAGCACTTAGGCAAAGAGGAACAAGTCTGAGTGTTCTGTGTGCTGAATAAACAAACTCTGGCTTCCAACACAAATGTGGCGATGCCGGGGTCCTGTCACTATAAATAGCATCCTCACCTCCTGGAAATTCTGTGCTAGGAATTCCATCTTTTGTATCCTCTTTGTTTCTGCCTTGTTCCTTTTCCTTCTACTACCTTCTTCTTGTCTGTTTTCTGCCTTCTTGGTCCATTCTCCTGACTTTTTTTTCCAGAAAAGCTTAAAAGATGACAATTCTCTCCCATGCCGAAGTGGGACGCGCTGGGCCTGACTTGTCAGGCGCTTAAAGGCAGCATGACGCATTTTCGATCACATGACCAGGTAACCATGGTTGCTGTTTGAGAAGAAGAAGAAGAAGAAGAAGAAGAAGAAGAAGAAGAAGAAGAAGAAGAAGAAGAAGAAGAAGAAGAAGAAGAAGACAAACTTAGGTAGAGAAGAGAGAGAAAGGAAGAGAGGGGAAGACGTAAGGACAGACAGACAGACAGATAGAAACAGACAGACAGGCAGACAGTAACAAAGTCGGAGACAGAGATACGGAGACAAGAACAGAGAGAAGAAGACACAGAAAAAGACCAACAAATACAGACAAAGAAAGAGAATATTCTCAACATTAAGAGAAATAGACAGGAAGATAGAGAGAGAGAGACGGATGGAACTAGAGATAAAGAAACAAAAAGATGAAAACAGAGTGAGAGAGAGTGAGAATAATCTTTATTTTTCATTAGTTACAGATAAGAATTCAATACTTTTTTTTTATCCGGCCCTTACCCTGATTAGGGACTATGAAAACTTAATAAACAAAAACAGAATAACAAAAAATAATAGCAACCCCCTTCCTTTCACCACTCCCCCCCCCCCCCCCCCCCCAGCCCCCACCCCAAAAAACAGCAACAACAAAAGTCCAACCTATGATTTAAAGAAAGGAGATAAATATATATTAAAGGAGATAGATATTATATTCAACAAACACATAATCTCCAACTGTCCCAAACATTAATGGAGAGAGAGAGAGAGAGAGAGAGAGACAGAGACAGAGACAGAGACAGAGACAGTGGAACAAACAAACAAACACGGAGATAGATGAAAACAAAGATGAATGTGGAGAAATGCGGAAGTGAAGGGAGTTTATCTTTCCTCATTAAGGATTCATTTCCTTCTCATCTTGGACTTCTGGGCTTCAGTTTACCTGACAACAAGAAGGACGTGGTAGGCAGGATGGTTCAGACGTTCGCCTGCCAACAAGTCAACCCTGAGGTTCTGGGTTCCATTCCCAGCCTCGCCCTTTCCACCCAGGTTGACCAAAGAATCTTCATGTAGTGTTGTGTTGTGTTGTGTTGTGTAGTGTAATGTTGTGTGGTGTTGTGTGGTGTGGTGTTGTGTTGTGTGGTGTTGTGTAGTGTAGCGTAGTGTTGTGTAGTGTAGTGTTGTGTAGTGTAATAATAATAATAATAATAATAATGTATGGAATTTATATAGCGCTGAATCTTGTAAAGCAACAAATCAAAGCGCTCAGATTTTATTTCATACCACTTTAAGTCACGGCAGATTTCTCTCCGTGAAATTCGGGCTGCTCTCCCCGGGGAGAGCGGGAGAACGCGTCGCCACTTAGCGCTGCGCCACCCTTTCACCCTGTAGTGTAGTATTGTGTTGTGTTGTGTAGTGTTGTGTAGTATTGTGTTGTGTAGTGTTGTGTTGGGGATGTTGTGTGGTGTTGTGTTGTGTGGTGTGATGTTGTGTGCTGTTGTGTTGTGTAGTGTGGTGCTGTGTTGTGTGGTGTTGTGTGGTGTGGTGGTGTGTGGTGTTGTGCCGTGTAGTGTTGTGTGATGTTGTGTATGTTGTTGTGTAGTGTGTATTGTGTTGTGTTGTGTAGTGTTGTGTTGCGTAGTGTAGTGTTTGTTGTGTAGTGTAGTGTTGTGTTATGTTGTGTAGTGTTGTGTTATGTTTGTGTAATGTGTAGTATTGTGTAGTGTTGTGTCGTGTAGTGTAGTATTGTGTTGTGTAGTGTAGTGTTGTGTAGTATTGTGTTGTGTAGCGTGGTGTAGTGTAGTGTTGTGTAGTGTAGTATTGTGTTGTGTAGTGTTGTGTAGCGTAGTGTAGTGTTGTGTAGTGTAATGTAGTATTGTGTTCTGTAGTGTTGTGTTGTGTAGTATTGTGTAGTGTTGTGTAGTGTTGTGTAGTGCTGTGTTGTGTAGTGTCGTGTAGTGTAGTGTAGTATTGTGTAGTGTTTTGTAATGTAGTATTGTGTAGTGTAGTGTAGTGTGGTATAGTGTAGTGTTGTGTTGAGTAGTGAACTGTTGTGTAGTATTGTGTAGTGTTGTGTTGTGTAGTGTAGTGTTGTGTAGTCTAGTGTAGTATTGTTTAGTGTTGTGTAGTGTTGTGTTGTGTTGTGTTGTGTAGTGAAGTGTAATGTAATGTAGTGTAGTGTAATGTAGCGTAGTGTAATGTAGTGTAGTGCAGTGCAGTGTTGTGCAGTGCAGTGTTTTGTTGTGTAGTGTTGTGTAGTGCAGTGCAGTGCAGTGTTTTGTTGTGTAGTGTTGTGCAGTGCAGTGCAGTGTTTTGTTGTGTAGTGTTGTGCAGTGCAGTGCAGTGTTTTGTTGTGTAGTGTTGTGCAGTGCAGTGCAGTGTTTTGTTGTGTAGTGTTGTGTAGTGCAGTGCAGTGCAGTGTCAGATTAGGTCGCGAGCGCAATGCTGTAGCCACCAGGCTATCCTGTCCTCGGATTAAAGTCTCTCTGTATCACTGTTCTGTAATTCATGACGGAATGCTGAGTTTCCAAACTGGATGGATGCAGAAAAGCAGACTGTCGACAGGAGACAAAATGGACAGAAACAGACGAGCAGGAAGGAAAGCGACAGGGAAAAGGGGGAGGAAAGGGCAGTACGAGTGTGAGGAGGGTGGGGGCAAAAGTCTATCTATCTAACCAAAGTGTGACTGACATTGACACAGTAGGTAGACGGCATAAAACACGGACAATGGGAGTTGCTGAGCTAAGTCAACTGGGAGTTTGATATTTCTTTCAATGGCAGCGTTCAACCGAGAAATAACGGATGAAACCACGTGGCCTCTCGACAACGACAGAGGGGTCTGTATCTCGCGGTGAGTTCCCTGCCTGAAGCACTGACAGGGGGCCGCACAGCTCGTGGTCACAGCACTCGCTTTCCCCCAGCCAAGTGCAGCAGCGTGGAGCAAGGTTATCTCTTGGATGGGTGACCGTTTGCGCGCCTTGGCTTCAGTACAGTCCCCCAGTTCACCCAGCTGTAAATGGGTACCTGCCTCTTTAGGGCCAGGGAAGGTAAAGTAGCGAGGGAGAGGAGATGGGCGCCGCCCTCAATATGCTGGTCCCTTGAGAAGTGAGGTCTCTGACACCTCGCTCCACTACGACCTGATAGGTTATGGGACACCTTTACCTTTACCATTAAGCACAGTCTAGCTTAAACACTGAGGATACAGTCACACTCTGCCTCATTCTCCTCAAATCTCTGTGTGACTGCACCCCCACCCCCACCCCTCCACCCCTCCCTGTGAGGATGTCAGTGTAAACAACATCCCCGCCTTCTGAAATTTCTGTGCTAGGATTTCCCTCTTTTTTTATCCCTCTCTTTGCTACTGATTTATTCCTTTTCTTCCTGTCACCTATTTCTTGTCAATTTTCTGCCATCTTGGTCCATTCTCCTTCCCTTTTTATTCAGAAAGACAAAATAGCAATTGTCTCCCATGCTGAAGATGATTGCTCTGGGCCTGACTTGTCAGGCGCTTAACGGCATCGCAAAGCATTTTTGCTCATATGGCAGACAATAGTTGCTGTCTGAGCGTTTGATAAAGAAGAAGACTGTGAGACTGGGGGACTTGTACACATCATAATTATAAGAAGACTGCTTGTAGAACAGCACAACGCAGGATGTGCTAGTGCAGCATAGTGAAGTACAGTATACTGAAAAGGTCAAGGTGTCCCATAACCTATGTGGTCGTAGGGGAGCGAGGCGTCAGAGACCTCAGCTTCTCTAGAGGCCAGCATATTGAGGGCGGCGCCCATCTCCTCTCCCTTGCTGCTTTACCTTCCCTGACCCTAAAGAGTTACAGCTGGGTAAACTGGGGGAACTGCACTGAAGCCAAGGCGTGCAAACGGTCACCCATCCAAGTGGTAACCACGCTCGATGCTGCTTAACTTGGCTGGGGGGAAGCGTGTGCTCCAACCACTGAGCTGTCCCGTCTCCAACAGTATAGTGAAGAGCAATATAAAGCTGCATCACAAAAGCTTACCCTAGCTCATCCTAGCTTGGCTTGGCTCAGCTTAGGCTAGGATAGTCCGCGTTCCTCTGGCGTGACTCTTAGCAGGACGACCAGACTAAACTCACCTCGGCTCCATTCAGCTGGACCAGCCTGGCTCTGGTTCACTCAGCGTCGTTGAGCTGGTGGTCCAGGTTCTCCACAAGTGTCTGTCTCCAATCTGGAGAGATCTCCCACAGAGCAGGGTGAGCCGCCAGAAGGAGGGGTAGGTAGGTAGTAGGTGGGTGGGGAGGGGAGGAGGAGGGGGACTGTCAGCAGCTGGTGGACCAGAATCGATAACTGACTGACAGAGGAGGTGATGAGAGCCGGCCTGGGGGGCAGTCAGACGGAAAAGAAGAATGGAGGGGGGGTCAGATAGGACGTGGGGAGGGGGGAGGGTGTGGGGAGGTGTGGGGGGGGGTAGAAGCAATAAAGGAACGGTTTGGTCATAGTGAAAGACTTGTCTACGGCTTGCCCCCTTCGGATGAATGTTAGAGTTGGTTTGAGTGAAGGAACAGCTATGTAGATGTGGGGGGGTAGGGGGGGGGGGGGGGGGGGGGGGGTTGGGGGGGGGGGGTGGTTTTTAAAAAAGGGAGGTTGGGTTTCTTGTCTCGTTTTGGGAGGGTTTGTTTTTTTTTTTGGCGCTTGATTGTTTTAGGGGGCTGTGTTTTTTTTCGGGTTTTTGTTTTCTTTCTCTTTTTTTTTTTTTTTGCTTGTTTTTTTCTGATTTTTGTTTTTAAGGGTTTCTTTGGGAGTGCTCTCTGTTTTTTGGGGTTTTTCTTCCTTCTTGGGTTTTGGGGTTTTTTTGGTTATGATGCCGCCCCAACAGGAGGGGGGGGGGCCCGGGGGGGGGGGGGGGGGGGGGGGCTTGGGGTTTGGTTTGGTGGGGGGGGAGGTAAGGAAAAAGATGGTGATGTATGATGTGGAGAGGGGTGGGGGTGGGAGAGAGGACCCAGGGTGTCCCCCGGTTTCCTCCCTTTTTCCCAAAAAGCCGTCGCGGGGTGGTTGTGGGGTGGGGGGAACCCCATTGTTTGGGAAAATGGTATTGTGTTTGGGGTGTGTTATAAATGCCCAGGGTGAACCCCCCCCCTTTCCCTATTCCCCCACCCCCTCTCCTTTACCCCTCCCCCCCCCTACCCCCCCCTTTCCCCCCTCCCCTTCCCCCTTCCCCTCACCCCCCCTTCCCCTCACCCCCCCTTCCCCTCACCCCCCCCCTTCCCCTCACCCCCTCCCCCCCCTCCCCCCCTCCTTCCCCCCCCCCCTCTCCTTCCCCCCACCCCCTCCCCCCCCCTCCCCCCCCTCCCTTCCCCTACCCCCTCCCCTTCCCCCCCCCCCCCTCCCCTCACCCCTCCCCTTCCCCTCACCCCCCTCTCCCCCCTCACCCCCCCCCCCCCCCCCCCTTCCCCACCCCCCCCCCTTCCCTTCCCCCCCCCTCCCCCCCTCCTCCCCTTCCCCTCACCCCCTCCCCTTCCCCTCACCCCTCCCCTTCCCCCACCTCCTCCCCCCCCCCCACCCCCCTCCCTTTCCCCCCTCCCCCCCTCCCCCCCCCCCCCCCCTTCCCCCACCCCCCCCCCCTTCCCTCCTCCCCTTCCCCCCCCCCCCCCCTTTCCCCTCACCCCCCCCCCTTTCCCCCTCACCCCCCCCCTTCCCCCCTCCCCTCCCCTCACCCCCCCCCTTTCCCCTTCCCCCCCCCCCTTCCCCTCACCCCCCCCCCTTCCCCCACCCCCCCCCCTTCCCCCCCCCCCTTCCTCCACCCCCCCCCCCCCCCTCCCCCCCTCCCCTTCCCCCCCCCCCCCCCCTTCCCCCCCCCCCCCCCCCTTCCCCCCCCCCCCCCCCTCCCCTCCCCCCCTCCCCTTCCCCCCCCCCCCCCCCCTTCCCCCCCCCCCCCCTTCCCCTCACCCCCCCCCCCCCCTCACCCCCCCCCCCCCCCTCCCCCCCCTCACCCCCCCCCCCTTCCCCCACCCCCTCCCCTTCCCCTCACCCCCCTCCCCCCCCCCCTCCCCCCCCTAAAACCCCCCCCCCCTCACCCCCCCCCCCCCTCACCCCCCCCTTCCCCCACCCCCCCTTTTTTTCCCCCTCACCCCCCCCCCACCCCCTCCCCCCCCCACCCCCATCCCCCCCCCCCCTCCCCTTTCCCCCCTTTCCCCCCCCCTCCCCTTTTCCCTCACCCCCCCCCCCCTCACCCCCCCACCCCCCCCCCCCCACCCCCCCTCACCCCCCCCCCTTCCCTCCCCCCTTTTCCCTTTTCCCCCCCCCCTCCCCCTTCCCCCCCCCCCCTCACCCCCTCCCTTTTCCCCCCCCCCTCCCTTTCCCCACCCCCTCACCTCACCCCCTCACCCCCCCCCCCACCCCCCCCCCTTTTTCCCCTACCCCCCTCACCCCCTCTCCTTCCCCTCCCCCCCCCCCCTTCCCCCCTCACCCCCCCCCTCACCCCCTCCTTCCCCCTCACCCCCCCCTTTCCCCCCCCCCTCCCCTCACCCCCACCCCCCCCCTCACCCCCTTTTTCCCACCCCTCCCCCCCCCCTCACCCCCTCCCCTTTCCCCTCCCCCCCCCTCACCCCCCCCTCCCCCCTCCCCCCCCCCCTCCCCCCCCCTCACCCCTCTCCTTCCCCTACCCCCCCCCTTCCCCCCCCCCCCCTCACCCCCCCCCCCCCTCCCCCCCCCTCCCCCCCCCCCCCCCTCACCTTCCCCCCACCCCCTCACCCCCCCCACCCCCTCCCCTCACCCCCCACCCCCCCCCCTACCCCCTCCCCTTTCCCCTCACCCCCCCCTCACCCCCTCCCTTTCCCCCTCACCCCCTCCCCCCCCCCTCACCCCCCCCCCCTCACCCCCCCCCTTCCCCTCACCCCCCCCTTTCCCCCCACCCCCCCCCCTCCCCCTCACCCCCCCCCTCACCCCCTCCCTTCCCCTCCCCCCCCCTTCCCCCCCCCCCCTCACCCCCTCCCCCCCCCCCCCCCCTTTTCCCCTCACCCCCCCCTCCCCCCTCCCCCTTTCCCCCTCACCCCCTCTCCTTCCCCTCACCCCCCCACCCCCCCCCTTCCCCTCACCCCCCTCCCTCCTTCCCCCCCTCACCCCCCCCCTTCCCCCCCCCCCTTCCCCCCCCACCCCCCTCACCCCCTCCCCCCTACCCCCCCCCCCCCACCCCCCCCTCACCCCCCCCCCTTTCCCCCTCCCCCCCCCTCCCCCCCTCCCCTTCCCCTTCCCCCCACCCCCCCCCTCCCCCCCTTTCCCCCTCACCCCCCCCTTCCCCTCACCCCCCCCCCCCCCCTCCCCCCCCACCCCCTCCCCTTTTCCCCTCACCCCCCCCCACCCCTCCCCTTCCCTCCCCCCCCCCCTCACCCCCCTCCCCCCCTTCCCTTCCCCCCCCCCCTCCCCCCCCCACCCCCCTAAAACCCCCCCCCCCCTTTCCCCCTTTCCCCTCCCCCCTTTACCCCCCTTTAAAAAATTTTTTCCCCCCTCCCCCCCTTTCCCCCCCCCCCCTTTTAACCCCCTTTTCCCCTAAAAAAAAATTTTCCCCCTACCCCCCCCTTTTCCCCCCTAAAACCCCTCCCCCCTAACCCCCCCCCCCCCTCCCCCCCTTCCTTCCCCCTCACCCCCCCTTCCCCCCCCTTTTTATCCCCCCTTCCCCCTACCCCCCCCTTTCCCCTCACCCCTTTTCCCCTCCCCCCCCCCTCCGTCCTTTCCCAACCCCCCTTTTCCCAAAAAAAACCCCCTAAAAAAAAAAAAAAATTTTAAAAAAAAAATTTAAAAACCCCCCCAAACCCCCTCCCCCCAACCCCCCTTTTAAAAAAAAAACCCCCCCCTTCACTCACCCCTCCCCTTTCCCCAAAAAAACCCCTTTCCCCCCCCCCCCCCCAAAACCCCGAAAAAAACCCCCCCCCTCTCCCCCCTCACCCCCCTCCCCCCTCCCTTCCCCCTCACCCCCCTCCCTCCCCCCTTCCCCTCCCCCCTCCCCTTCCCCTCACCCCCTCCCCTCCCTCACCCCCTCCTCCCCTCCCCCCCCTCACCCCCTCCCCTTCCCCTCACCCCCCCTCACCCCCCCCCTTCCCCCCCCCCCCCTCACCCCCTCCCTTCCCCTTCCCCCCCCCCTCACCCCCCTTTCCCCCACCCCCCCCCTTTCCCCCTCACCCCCTCCCTTCCCCTTCCCCTCACCCCCTCCCCTTCCCCCCAAACCCCCCCCCCTTCCCCCACCCCCCTCCCCCCCTCCCCCCCACCCCCTTCCCCTTCCCCTCACCCCCTCCCCCCCCCCTCACCCCCCCCCCCCCTTCCCTCACCCCCCTCCCCTTCCCCTCACCCCCTCTCCTTCCCCCACCCCCCCCTTCCCCCACCCCCCCCCCTTTCCCCTACCCCTTCCCCTTCCCCTTCCCCTCTACCCCCCTCCCCCTTCCCCTACCCCCCCCCCTTCCCCCCCCCTCACCCCCCTCCCCTTCCCTCACCCCCCTCCCCTTCCCCCCCCCCCTCTCCTTCCCCTCACCCCCTCCCTTCCCCTCACCCCTTCCCCTTCCCCTTCCCCCTCACCCCCCTCCCCTTCCCCTTCCCCCCCTCCCCCCCCTTCCCCCCTCACCCCCCTCCCCTCCCCCACCCCCCTCCCCTTCCCTTCCCCCCCTCCCCCCCCTTTCCCCCTCACCCCCCCCCCCTTTCCCCACCCCCCTCTCCTTCCCCCACCCCCCCTCCTTCCCCCACCCCCCTCCTTCCCCTCACCCCCCCCCCCTTCCCCCACCCCCTCCCCCTTCCCCTCACCCCCCTCCCTTCCCCCACCCCCCCTCCTTCCCCTCACCCCCTCCCCTTTTTCCCCCTCACCCCCCCCCCCCCTTCCCCCCCCAAACCCCCCTCCCCTTCCCCTCACCCCCCCCCCTTTTTTCCCCCCCCCCCTTCCTCTACCCCCCCCCCCCTTCCCTCCCCCCTTCCCCTCCCCCCCCCTCCCCTTCCCCCTCCCCCCCCCCTCCCTTCATCCCCCCCCCCCTCCCCTTCCCCCCCCCCCTTCCTCTCCCCCCCCCTCCCTTCCCTCCCCCTTCCCCCCTCCCCCCCCTCCCCTCCCCCACCCCCCCCCTTCCCTCCCCCCCCCCCCTTCCCCCCCCAAACCCCCCCCCCCCCCCCTCCCCTTCCCCCCCCCTTCCCTCACCCCCCTCCCTTCCCCTCACCCCCCTCCCCTTCCCCCCTCCCCTTCCTCTCCCCCCCCTCCCTTCCCTCTCCCCCCCCCCCTTTTCCCCCTCACCCCCCCCCCTTTCCCTCCCCCCCTTCCCCTCACCCCCCCCCCCTTCCCCTCCCCTTCCCCAGTTCATTTTTTTTTCTTTTTTTTTTTTCGCCTGGCTAGACTCCCGGGTTCATCAATGGTGAGGTTTTGGGTACGCGTCTTTTTTTTACCCACCTAAAAGGTAGCTGCAATCCGACCGGGATGTATGCTGGATAGCTCAGTTTCCGTGCCCACTGAATGATTTATCTCAAACGTGTAGTTGATCTTCTCTGTAAATATACATTTTAAAGAAAATAAGGGACTGACAGGTCGCATTGGAGTTGATCTGGAAAATCGTAAAAATCCCCCCCCCTTAAATCACCCGATGCTGCTGAGAATCGAACCCAAAGACTTCATGGACCCCCGGCATTGAACGAAACGTCTTAAAACCATCAGCTATAGCGTCCGCGATTCGAATCTAAACCTCTTGCTCTCCAACAATTCACACCACGGGGGACTGGTTCATCCAAAGTGAATGTGAGACAGCTACACAGAAAAAAATAAAAAAAACAGATACACCCTCCCACAACACACCCTCCCCCTCCCTCTCCCCCCACCCCCTTCCCGCACCCCTCCTTCCCCCCCCTTCCCCAAAACCCCGCACTGCATCGGGACAAAAGCGGGGATTTGAGGGGGTGAGAGCCGGAAGTAAGCGTCTGTGGAGGCGCTTTTTTTCGTTGAACAACAGAAATGTCTGTGTTTTCCCCCCTCACAGAATGTTTTCTGTCGGGGTGAAATAAAGACCCGTTAAGAATAGATACCGAGGAAGATAAAATAATAGATGATAGATAGATAGATAGATAGGGAAAAAGATAGATAGTAAAGATAGAAAGATAGATTGATAGATAGATAGATAAAATAAGACTGGGGGCTTTGACTTCACTTTAATTAACGATGCGCGCTTATAAATGATTACGTATTGAGGGGGCGGGAAAATTTTAGTGGGCAGAGCACTCGCTTTTTCCCCCGGCCAAGTTAACAGCGTCGGCGTGGTTCCATCGGGTGGGGGACCCTTTTTGCGCCTTGGCTTCAACAGCCCCCATTTTACCCAGCTGTAAATGGGTACCTGCCTCTTTAGGGGCAGGGAAGTAAAGCACAGAGAAGGAATGGGCCCGCCCCAATCTGGCCCCTAAAGAGTGAGGGCCTGACGCCTCGCTCCCCTACACCTTTAGGTTTTGGGGCACCTTCCTTTCACTGTATGTGACTCGTGTAACTTTGTGTGCGGGTTGTTTTTTTTTTGTTTGTTTGTTTTTTTTGAAGGGGGGGGGTGTCTTTTGTTGTTTTTTAGTGTTAATGCGACGTTAGAACATGCTTGCGAATCAACTGACTTTAAAAAAACGGTCTCTTCTGTCTGTCTGTCTGTCTGTCTGTTGCTGTCTTTGCTGTCCCGTCTCCTCTCCTCTCTCCTCTCTCTCCCTCTCTCTCTCTCCCCTCCTCTCCTCTTCATGGTTTTGGGGAGTGAGTGGGGGTGGAGTCATGAGCAAGCCCGGTGTCAGAGGCTTCAACTGGGAGATGATGCGATGGGAGGGAAAAAAAATAATAAAATTTTTGTTGTTGTTGTTGTTGGTCAACTCCTTTTCCCCGAAAAACAGTTGGGGGGGGAAAAAGAAAGCTGCCGTGTCAATATTCCCCCCGTGTGTGTGTAGGGGAAAGGGGGTTCAAATTTTTCGGCTCTTTACACAAAGTGATACTTGACAAAAAAGTTGGTGCAAGAGTCCCCCTATCGCGTGTTCCCTTTTTACATCATGTTTTTTAAGTGGGTAGTGCTGGGCAAGCACTTATTTGTATCAATGCTAACCACAAATATACCTGTGTCTTGAAAATTTTGTGTGTGGTTGTGTGTTGGTTGTGTGTGGTGTATTTGTGTGTGTGTGGTGTGGTGGGTTGTGTGTGTGTGTTTTGTGTTTTTGGTGGTGTGTGTGTGTGTGTGTGTGTGTGTTGTGGGGTGTTGTGGTGGTGGGTGTGCATGTGTTGTGTGTTGTTTGGTGGGGTTTTTGTATTATGTGTTGTTTTTGTTGGTGTGTGTGGTGTGGTGTCTTTGTTTTGTGTGGTGTGTGTTATGTTGGTGTGTTATGGGTATTGTGTTGTGGTATTGTGTGTGGTTGGCTTTTGTGTTGTGCATGGTTTTGTGTGTGTGTGTGTTTGTGTGTGTGTTGTGTGTGTGTGGTTTGGGGGGGGGGGGGGGGGGGGGGTGTGGTGTTTTTTTGTTTGTTTGTGGTGGTTGTGTGTGTGGTGTTTTGGTGTGGTGTGTGTGTGTTGTGTGGGGTGTTTTGTTTTGTGTGTTGTTTGTGTTTTGTGTTGTTGTGGTGTTGTTTTTTGTGTGTGTGTATTTTTAGGTTGGGGGTTGGGCAAAACCATCTTGCATTGTTCCCGAACGCCCTCAACAGGGGCCCAATTTCCCAAAATAACAACCAAACCTGACTGCTGCCATCCCCTATGTCGTGTCCGTGACAACTGCTTTTCCTACGCTTTAAAAACCAAAACACTGTGTAATGGGGGAAACCATTGTTCCCTGAATTTAAGGGGGACAAAAAGATAAAAAAGTTTCTAAAAAAAAAATGTTTTTTATTTAAAACATTTTTCTGTCACCATTTTAAAAAGCTTTCAGGTGAACCAGCTTGATTGATTGATTGATTGATTGATTGATTGATTGATTGATTGATTGATTGATTGATTGATTGATTGATTGATTGATTGATTGATTGATTGATTGATTGATTGATTGATTGATTGATTGATTGATTGAGCGTTCGAGAATCTTTATTTCCTGGGGTAACAGAAAAGTATTAACAGATTTTTTTTAACTTTGACCTTGGAAGAGAGAGACAGACAGAGGGACAAAGAGAGACAGACAGAGGGACAAAGAGAGAGGGGGAGGGGGAGAGATAAGGGGGGGGGGGAGAAGGAAGGAGAAAGAGAGGAGGGAGAGAGAGAGAAAGAGAGAGGGAGGGAGGGAGGGAGGGAGTAAAAGAGAGAGAGAAAGCGTGTGTGTGTGTGTGTGTGTGTGTGTGTGTGTATGTGTGTGTGTGTGTGTGTGTGTGTGTGTGTGTGTGTGTGTGGTGTGTGTGTGTGTGTGTGTGTGTGCGTGTGTGTGTGTGTGCGCGCGCGCGCGCGCGTGTGTGTGTGTGTGTGTGTGTGTGTGTTGTGTGTGTGTGTGTGTGTGTGTGTGTGTGTGTGTGTGGAGTGCGACAGACAGATAGACAGACAGACAGACAAACAGATCAACAGACGGACAGGAACAGAGACAGAAAGACAGAGCAGAACAGAGACAGAAAGACAGAGCAGAACAGAGACAGAAAGACAGAGCAGAACAGAGACAGAAAGACAGAGCAGAACAGAGACAGAAAGACAGAGCAGAACAGAGACAGGAAGACAGAGCAGAACAGAGACAGAGAGACAGAGAAGAACAGAGACAGAGAGACAGAGAAGAACAGAGACAGAGAGACAGAGAAGAACAGAGACAGAGAAGAACAGAGACAGAGAAGAACAGAGACAGAGAAGAACAGAGACAGAAAGACAGAGAAGAACAGAGACAGAGAAGAACAGAGACAGAGAGACAGAGAAGAACAGAGACAGAGAAGAACAGAGACAGAAAGACAGAGAAGAACAGAGACAGAGAAGAACAGAGACAGAAAGACAGAGAAGAACAGAGACAGAAAGATAGAGAAGAACAGAGACAGAGAAGAACAGAGACAGAAAGACAGAGAAGAACAGAGACAGAGAAGAACAGAGACAGAAAGACAGAGAAGAACAGAGACAGAAAGACAGAGAGAACAGAGACAGAAAGATAGAGAAGAACAGAGAACAGAGAAGAACAGAGACAGAAAGACAGAGAAGAACAGAGACAGAAAGATAGAGAAGAACAGAGCCCAGAAGAGCAGCACCCATGTCAGCGGATGAAAGAGTGACAAATACTGGCGTGACCTCTGGGGTGAGAATAACATTGCCTGCCTATCTCTCTCACTCTCCCTCTCTCTCTCTCTCTCTCTCTCTCTCTCTCTCTCTCTCTCTCTCTCTCCTCTCTCTCTCTCTCTCTCTCTCCCTCTCTCTCTCTCTCTCCCCCTCCCCTCTCTCTCTCTCTCCCTCCCTATCTCTTTCTCTCTCCCCCTCTCTATCTCTCTCTCTCTCCCTCCCTCTCTCTCTCTCTCTCTCTCTCCCTCCCTCTCTCTCTCTCTCCCTCCCTCTCTCTCTCTCCCCTCTCTCTCTTTCTCTCTCCCTCTCTCTCTCTCTCCCCCTCTCTCTTTCTCCCTCCCTCCCTCTCTCTCTGTCTGTCTGTCTGTCTGTCTGCCTGTCTGCCTGCCTGCCTGTCTGTCTGTCTGTGTGTGTCTTTTACCCCTACATCTTTTAGTCTGAAATTTGTTGTAGTCATGTTACTTTAAAAGCCACCCACAACCGCCCTCCACACACACACACACACAGCCTCCCTCACATGCAATGTTTTGAATATCTGTAGAGTGAATGATAAAGTCTTCACCATCTGCATCATTATCATAGACATCTTTTCACAGGTTATAAAGAACACAGTCAATCGCATGTTGAAGATTTTCACACTAAAAGCGGCAATAGAAATCATTTCTTTGGTGGCAATGACTGTGTTGACATTTATGAGTTTGTTTGCCCTAAAAGTATCTTTAATCCCCCTCCATGCATTTGCCAAATGACCCTTCTGAAACTGTTCTTCGGCTTTCTCTGTGTAGGTTGGGTCTTTTCATCTTCCCGATTGCTGGTATTGGTTGTTGTTGTTGTATTGGTATAGGTATAGGTATTATCTGGTGATGTGCGCAAGGTGATAGATGTGTGCTGTGCTGTGCTGTGTTATTCTTCGGTGATAAACGTTTTTCCTATTCACTTGAATTTCTCTGTTTATGAGATAATAAAGTGAATGAAATGAATGGAATTGATTTTGCAGTTTCTTTTGAACTGTTGTGCAAGCGATGCTACTGCCGCTCTTATACGCTACTTTCGTCGTTTTGTGAAGTGAAGACTTTGTGTTTTGCTCGTCCAGAGCTTGTTGTTGGGGAATAGCATTACATTTGGGGGGGGGAGGTTGCATAATGATGAGGTTTGTTTTATCCTGACAGGCCCCCGGCATCCGCACAGGGGATCTGAAGGTGTTAGGTTTGAGCCTGAGTGGTAGCTGAGCCATCTGATGGAGGATGTTCTTTTATTGCAGAAGAGCAGGCCGGCTATGGCCGGTGGTATGTAGAAAAAAAACCGGCACGCATTAAATGCACTGAGCACCTCAGATCTCATCGTCGTTGTGCAATAATTGGCAGCAACCCCTCCAAAGAGTTTGATGTGGTGCAGCGCATACGGATTCGTCTGTTTGTTGTGACATTTCCTGGGAGATTAAAAACTCCTGGGAACAATTCTTGCTGGTTCAACAATGCTTGTTTGAAAACAAACACAAACAAACAAGCAATAAACAAACAAGACTACTTCCCATTATCAAACAGATGGCGACATGTTGTTTTGCTCTGTAGGCTTCCAACCAACCAGTGAGGCTAACCAAAAAAAAGGGAGGTAATGCTGACTGAAATCTGGCCCAAGAAGCAGACGATGGGGGAGAGTAATTACAGCACACCGGCCACAGATCCTGTATCAGGGAGCCAGCCAGCAGACAGGGGGCTGACAGATGGCGTGACAGGACAAAAGACCCTACGATAAAGGGCTGGGAGTAGGGATGGGGGGGGGGCAGAAAATTTGGTGAGTCGCTAGGGAAAGCCATAAGAAGGCGGGTAACTAAATGTTGACTTTGGTGGTGGGGCACGTTAGACAAGTCTCTCCATGAATTCGTGTTGCCCAGTGTAGGCTAGGCTGGCTTCAGAGGGAGTGGATGGTTTTCCATCGACCCGTCCTCCTGCTCAGGTTAACTGTAGGCACAATCATTGCCTTCCCCCGTTTCTTAACTCATTTTGAGAGTCACCACCTCTTTTGGTAGTCAATGAGGGGGCTAGTGTCAGAATGACGGGGTTAGTGTGTCAGAATGACGTTGTTGGTGTCAGAATGACGTTGTTGGTGTCAGAATGACGTTGTTAGTGTCAGAATGACGTTGTTAGTGTCAGAATGACGTTGTTGGTGTCAGAATGACGTTGTTAGTGTCAGAATGACGTTGTTAGTGTCAGAATGACGGCAGACGCTAAGCCGAGTGGTTAAGACCATTCCACTTCAACCCCATGGGTTCATGAAGTTCGTGGGTTTGAATCCTTGCAGCGTCTGGTGAATTAAGGGTGGGGATGTTGTTTTTTGGATCTTCCAGGTAAACTTGAAGTACAGACCGACCTGCCAGTGCTTTAATTTCCTTCGTGTAATATACACATGCAGAAGATCAAATATGCACGTTAAAGATCCTGTAATTCATGTCAGCGTTCGGCGGGTTACGGAAACACGAACATACCTAGCATGCAATACCGAAGTCGGAATGCGGCTACCTTCATTGCGGGCAACAATGTCGGCATACACACATACACACATACACACACCCTCACCACTGGTGAACCTCAGAGCTCTAGCCAAAGAACAAGAAGACAAAAGAAAAAAAACAGAAAGAAGAATGCCAGGACTTACTGCTGAATTCTCTCTCTCTCTCTCTCTCTCTCTCTCTCTCTCTCTCTCTCTCTCTCTCTCTCTCTCTCTCTCTCTCTCTCTGTGTGTGTGTGTGTGTCAGGGCTATACTCTGTGAATAATGGGTAGAGTCGCAAGTTGTATAATAAAGTAATTCTTCCGTGAATACTTACAATGTTTCCACAAAATGTTATGTTTACTGTCATTAAAGTTGAGCATCTTTCAGCCAACAGACCACCATTACGGATTGAGGTTTGAAATTATATCAACGACTGTTGCATTAGCCTAACCCTTAATAATTAATGTTGAGTCTAGCTTCTCTTAATGTGTGTGTGTGTGCTTTGCCTGTGTGTCAATGTGTGTGTGTGTGTCTGTCTGTCTGTCTGTCAGTCTGTCTGTATGCGGACGCACAAACACACATATACAGACTACAGTGTGTATGTGTACAGGTGTGCGTGCGCGTGCATGAAGTGTGTTAGCCAGGGAGGGACTAAGGGCGATTAATCAAGAGAAGGAAAACGAAAGGAAGTAGGAAGGGAGGAAGGAAAGGAAGTAGGAAGGAAGGAAGGAAGAGGCCTGCACACAAACTGACTGTCAGCAGATGACATTACAGTATTTCTGGGCAGGCCTTGGCGTTCTGGTTCGTTGTCACAGGGCTCGGGTTCGTTGTGCCTCCATCCCTCCCTCACGACTGCCCACAGTCCTCACAATGCCGGGTTTGCTTTAGCCCTCCTGCAGACAGTCAACACGGCAAAATCAGTCTGCAGTACAGCATGTCACGTTCTGCCAGTACTTTTCTACAGTATGAGCAGCCACTGCTCTCCCTCTCTCTCTCTCTCTCGCTCGCTCTCTCTCTCTCTCTCTCTCTCTCTCCCTCTCTCTCTCGCTCTCTCTCTCTCTCTCTCTTTCTCTCTCTCTCTCTCTCTCTCTCTCTCTCTCTTCTCTTCTCTCTCTCCTCTACTCTCTCTCTCTCTCTCTCTCTCTCTCTCTCTCTCCCTCTCTCTCTCGCTCTCTCTCTCTCTCTCTCTCTCTCTTTCCTCTCTCTCTCTCTCTCTCTCTCTCTCTTCTCTTTCTCTCTCTCTCTCTCTCTCTCTCTCTCTCTCTCTCTCTCTCTCTTTCTCTCTCTCTCTCTCTCTCTCTCTCTCTCTCTCTCTCTCTCTCTTCTTGATTACTTCTATTTCTTTCACACTTAGTGTTTTTATGGAGTTGTAACTGAAATTCTATAAGTTATCTTATTGGTGTTTAACGTCAATCCCATGCGTCTATGAAGTCGTGGGTTCGAATCTCGGCGGTGTCTGGTGAATTAAGGGTGGGGATTTTTACGGTGTGTCAGGTTAAATCCAAGTGCAGACCTACCAGTGCCCAAATTTCCCTTGTGTATTTATACATGCAGAAGATCAAATAATTATGCGCGTGAAAGATCCCATAATTCATTTTAGCGTTCGATCTCTATCTATCTATCTATCTGTCCCGTAGTCTGACGACCGTGGGGGCACCCTCAAAGACTCAACAACCAGTTCCCTCCATTCCTCTCTCTGTTCTGCCTTTCTCAGGGTTTTGTTGAGTTCTAGGCCTGTCCATTCGCTGATGTTATCCTCCCAGCTCTTCCTTGGTCTGCCTCTTCTTCTTCCTCCCTGGACAGTGCCTTGTAAAACTGTCTTTGCAAGTTCGATGGGTAACGAAAACAAGAACATACTCAGCATACATCCCCGAAGTCGGAATGCGGCTACCATTGTGGTGAGCAAAAACGGTGGCATGTGCAAAATCTCCCCATTGGTGAACCACGGAGCTTAGCGAGGAAGGAAGAAAACGAACTGTATAGAATGAGCGGCAAGTGTCTTTGGAGGGCTTCTCTAAGGTAATGCATTCCATCCAGGTCATTAACAAGGACAACTTCACCCCAGAAAGGCAACATTCGGACCAGCTTACCCAAACTAAAGGACTGCGGGCGTACGGTAAGTGTGTGCTGTGCTGTCTTTGTGTTCATTTGTTCTCTCCGTCAGTGGACTTTTTCCACAGATTTTTGTCATAGACCAAAATCCTGTTGCCGTGGGTTCTTTCATGTGCGCTAAACGCTTTGTTGCACGTGGAATTTTGGTTGACCAAAGGCTAACACGGAGGATCGGTGGTCTAGAGGTAACGCGCCTGTCTAGAAAGCGAAAAGTCCGGGTCTGAAGTGTGCGGCGGTTCGTACCCCGTTTGGACCGGAAATTTTTCCCCCATCCATTAGACCATGAGTGGTGGTCTGGGCGCTAGTCTTTCGGATGAGACGATAAACCGAGGTCCCGTGTGTTACACGTAATTATTTAGCGCACGTAAAAAACCCACGGCAACAAGAGAGTTGTCCCTGGCAAAATTCTTAGAAAAAAGCCACTCTGATAGGGAAACAAAACAGCTGCAGAAAAAAAAAAAAAAAAAAAGGGTGAAAGGGTGAAAGGGTGGCGCAGCGCTAAGTGGCGACGCGTTCTCCCGCTCTCCCCGGGGAGAGCAGCCCGAATTTCACGGAGAGAAATCTGCCGTGACTTAAAATGGTATGAAATAAAATCTGAGCGCTTTGATTTGTTGCTTTACAAGATTCAGCGCTATATAAATTCCATACATTATTATTATTATTATTTTTACTTAAACACCAGTCCATTAACAGAGGAGAGAGTCTAGTTCTGGACAAGATTCAAACCCACAACCTCTTGCTCTTTTGACAGATGCATCGCTGCATGATATACTCTAACCACACACAAAAACAATATAAGATTTTTTAAATAAATAAAATATATAATCTAGCCATTTATGCAGACCTGACAATGCCAGTAGCTCAGCCACAGAGGTCAGGCAGCACTCTGGCCTGATCAAGTGGAGAAGTGGCCTCAGTGCCTTGGGTGTGGTCGATCCAACACCTGGCCGGCTGCACATCGGAGTGCAGCGGAAAGCTTTCTGGGTAACCTGCCCTGCCCTGCCCTGCCCTGCCCTGCCCTGCCCTGCCCTGCCCTGCCCTGCCCTGCCAGTCTGTCCCTCCACAGCCCTTCCCTCACTTGATGCAACGCGTCATGACCAACATGATGACCGACAGATTATAAAATCACCATAACATTATGTGGCACTTCAAGAGGATGTCAAGAAAAGTCCAGCAGTGTCAAGAGCCAGTGGGTTTGAAGATCAGTGGGCTACAGGCCTGAGGAAAGTCATGTCCTTCCCAGCTGGTGAGCGGCCTCGTTTTGCTCTGGTTGGATGCTGACCGCAGTTCTGACCTCGCTATTGGGGCTCGTCGGTCTAGAGGTAACGCGCCTGCCTAGAAAGCCACAAGTCCGGCTCCGAATGTGCGATGGTTCGATCCCCGTTTGGGCCGGAAACCTTTTCCCCCATCCTTTAGACCATGAGTGGTGGTCTGGGTTGCTAGTCTTTCGAATGAGACGATAAGCCGAGGTCCTGTGTGATACACATAATTATTTAGCGCACGTAAAAGAACCCACGGTAACAAGAGAGTTGTCCCTGGCAAAATTCTGTAGAAAAAAAACCCCACTCTGATAGAAAAACAATGTCAGTCGCAGACAGGAAACAAAATTAATAATGGGTGGCGCTGCTCTTGTGGCGACGCGCTCTCCCCGGGAAGAGCATCCCAAATTTCACCCACATAAATCTGCTGTGACTTAGTGGTATGAAAATGAAAGTGAAACACTTTCATGCCTGTGGTGAGTTGGCGTCAGACCGAGGTGTAAAGGCTAAGGTTGCTGGAGGGATGAGGTGGGGGTCAGCCTCCAGTAGGGTGTCTCGCTTCATCTGGCTCCAAGAAGGAAGGTGGCAGGATGGTTAAGACGCTCACCTGTCTAGCAAGTAAACCGCGAGGTTCTGGTTCGATTCTCAGCCTTGTCCTTTCTTCCCAGTTCGACAAGAAAATCCAGCTGACTGTCAAGTCTTTCGGAGGAGACTCTGAACCATTCTAGCCCGTGTGATTACAGACTTGTGCACGTCAACAACAACAACAACAACAACAACAAAACCCACCACAGTTGAAAATCGGGGAAGAGCAGGGAGGTAGGTCCCGGTTGTCCTGGTCAAATGTGCTGGTTGAAATCCCAGCTGTGTCCCCGAAGTCGGAATGTGGCTACCTTAATGATGGAGGGGAAAAACGTCGCATACGCAAAAATCTCATCCTTGGTAAACCTTGAGGCTCTAGCCGAGGGACGAAAAACATGTGTCTTCTTCTTCTTCGTCGTCGAACGCTCAGACAGCAACTAATGGTGTCTGTCATATGAAGGAAAGTGCGCTGTGCTGCCGTTGAGCGCCTGACAAGTCAGGCCCAGCGCATCCGACTTCGGTAAGGGAGAGAATTGTTATCGTTAAAGACTTTCTGGGGGGAAAAGCAGGAGAATGGACCAAGAAGGCAGAAAATAGACAAGAAGGTGGTGATAAGAAGATAAAGAACAAAGGCACAAACAATGAGAGGAATAGAAAAGAGGGAATTCCTAGCACAGAATTTGCCGGTGGGGATGCTATTTATACTGACACGCCCCGGCATCCCCAGAGGGAAGAAAACCCTGTGTATGAATATCGCCCTTCAGTCGTGCTCCATCCTCTTCCAGACATGATCTACAACAGTTGGCAGCTCCATTCCTAAACACAAACACCACACAATGGGAGACAACCTCTACAAAAAACAGAAACAAAAAAGAACAGAAACTACTTCCTGTTCAAGTGATGCCGGTGGCAACAGAAATGAATCAGACATTGATCGCGCAGAAAATGAAATCACAGCCCACAGAAATCTGATAGGGCTACGTTTCCCTTCTGGCTGAAAAATGAATCAGGTAATTAGATTTCTGTGAAATTCCATAATTCTCTATAACACTGGCTGTTATCATGCGCGTTGTATAAAATCTTGTTCGTAAAAAATGGACGTCAGTCTTATCCAGCCTAATAGCACGTCATTGTGTCCGCCGCCAATTCTATTATTTTGTCAGAGGGAGTTATCCCGCCTATTTTAATCCTCAGAGGCAGTTGTTTTTTTATTGGGCTTTTTGTTATTGTTGTTGTTGTTAGGGACGGGATAGCTCTGTGGTCGGGCACTGGCTTTCCCCCAGCCAAGTTAAGCAGCTTGGGGTGTGGTACTTGGATGGGTGACCGTTTGCGCCCCTTGGCTTCAGTACAATCCCCCAGTTCACCCAGCTGTAAATGGGTACCTGCCTCTTTAGAATTAGGGAAGGTAAAGCAGCGAGGGAGAGGAGATGGGCGCCGCCCTCAATATGCTGGCCCCTAGAGAAGTTGAGGTCTCTGACGCCTCGCTCCTCTACGGGTTATGGGACACCTTTACCTTTTGTTGTTGTTGGGATTTTTTCTCTCCCTATGGATGCCAGGTCAGGTCAGTCAGAGAAGTTCTCTGCTACTGCTACTGGTATCCATGTAACCCAGTACAACCTGTCGCATGTGGGGGAGGAAACCCCAATAGAAAAAACCCAAAACATATGGAGACTTGGAGAGGAGATTGGCGCCACCAAGGAATATCCTAAGCCCACAGAAAAAACATGAAAGACAAATGCAAAGCCGAAATGATACCGGATCGGTCGAGGCCCGGGTTTCCAAGACCGCGCTTTCTATTGATCAACACCAGGGTGGAAGTGACAAGTCAAGCTACTGGAGTTTAAACATTACTTAAGTCCTAAGAACAAATCACCATTGGTACATGGAACGTCGTCACTCTACCAGTGCGGAAAAATCAAAGGAACTAGAGTATGAGCTTAGCCCAATTAAAAGGGACATTATTGGACTAGGAGAAGTGAGATGGACAGGATTTGGTGAGACTTGACTGAAGAAGGCAACAAGATCTGGTCAGTGGCCAGAGAAACATCACCAACATGGAGTGGCTATTTATTGTCAGGAAGGAAGTAGTGGGGTGCATTATCCGCTGTTCACCGGCTTCCAGCAGGATTATCAGCATCCGGGTGTCGGACCAGCCCAAGAACATCACAGCATACAAATCTATGCCCATATTGACCATACGTTGAGAAGTAGAGAATTTTATGAAGATCTTGAAGTGACCATTAAGAAAATTACCAAGAAGACATCATCATCATCCAAGGGGATTTTAACGCCAAAGTAGTAGCGTCTGATCTTACAACCAATGGGCACGGAACCAGTTGGTCAGTTTGTAACTGGGGAGACCAACGCAGGGGACTTCGTCCTGCTGGAGTTTCCTGCCCCCACAGAACTTACCATTGCAATACCCTCTATCCCCACAAGCAGTCAAGGAGGACAACTGGCATGCGCCAAACGGCAAGATCCAAAACCAAATAGATTTTATCTTAACACCACGGCGCTTCAATCAGCATCAAAAGAGCCAGAACAAGAACATACCTGGAGCTGAATAGGCAGCGACCACGACCTTGTGCTGCTGTATTCAAAATGAAGCTGAGAAAAACCAAACAGCCTGCAAAACCCAAGTATCAAATTTGACGTGGACAAACTGACAGATCTAGATGTTGAGGAGAGGTCTTCAAGCTAGCTTGGCGGCTTTTGCGGCATTACCCTCCTGGACAATGCATCAATGACCTCACCAAACAACTTCACTGAGGCGTCGAGAAACAGCGAGGAGGTACTCGGTTGTCAGAGGATAAACACCAGCCATTGGACTACCCCAAACTTTTGACATCTGTTGGACCTCTGCGAAACAAGAGAGCATGAAACCAACCAGGTCTTCCAACCCTAAAGAATACCGGGAGGCCACAATCCTCGTGAAGAAGTCAATGTTTAAAGGCCAGAGAAGAAGTGGATCAGTGATCAATGTGATGAGATCGAAAAAAAATGAAAGTGGGCAACAGTAAAAGGATACGACACACTGAAGAGAATCGCAAAACCACTTCCAAACAATCATCAGGGGTTTTTATTTTTTTCATTGACGACAAGCTCCGGAAACCTCCTTCACAGAAAGTCTCAGCATGCAATTGAACAGGTGGTCTGAATATTGTCAAGAACTGTACAACTAGATACAATACAACCTGACAAGAGCAAAATAGAAGAGAATGCAGCAACATCAAGAGCACCCTCGCCATTACCTATACGAGGGAAGAATTGGGTGGGGTCGCGGTGTGGGTGTTCAGTATCGTGTAGAATCTCCATCCATCCGCAGGCAGGACATTTTCACACCTGTAGGTAATGGCACCAAGGAGCTGTGTTGTTCAATATACCAGCAGAGCTGCTCAAGCATGGTGGGCGAACCGTAAGTGTGTGTGGTGTGTGTGTGTGTGAGGGGTGATGGGCGGAGATAGCTATCTGTCAGAAGATTTGGAGAGACAAAAACAGTGGCCAACAGAATGGACACTTCAAATCATCATAACCCTGCCCAAGATGGGAGAATTTACGCCAATGCCAAATATATAGAACAATCCGCCTCATCAGCCATCGCCAGCAAGATTCATGCTCAAGTTGTTTTGAATCGACTCAAGAAGGAGGCAGAAGAACACCTTGCAGAGGGAACAAGCTGGTTCAGGGAGGCAGGAGCACAATCGAACAGATTTTTACTGCCACATCATGATGGAAAAACATCTCCAACATCAGAGAGACCTGTTCCACAACTTCATCGACTTCAAAGAAGGCTTTTGGACAGAGTATGGCACGAAGGCCTGTGGCAGGTCTCAGATGTTTGGCATTGAAGAAGGGGGGGGGGGAACTAGTGCAATCCATCCAAGCACTATACGAACACTGCAAGCAGTGCAGTCCTTCTGAACAAATCGTCGGAGGACTACTTTCAAAACCACAGTTGGGGTCGACAAGGTGCCTGTTATCTCCAGTCCTGTTCAATCTTTTTGGAAAACATCATGAGAGAGACCCCTCCATGACTTCACTCTACATCTCCATTGGCGTGCAGACCCTCAACAACTTACGGTTTTGCCGTGAATTGCCCTCATGGGCGGAAAGTAACGCAGAGCTGCAAGTTCTTACGACCAGACTGAGAACAGAGCTGGAGCATATGGGGATCGGAGGTGAGCTCGGAGGAAAGTAAGAGTTCTTGTGACAGCCGAGCAATGCCACCGCTAAAATTTACATGAACGGCCAACAACTGGAGGAGGTAGATGCTTTTAAATACTCGGCGCTACACTCCACAAAGGAACGGGCGATCGACGACAGATAATCAAAGTCGAAATAGCCATGGCAACATCTTCCATGACAAAATTCACCAACCCTATGGAAAAGTTAAGAGATCAGTTTCTCAATCAAACTAAAGCTCTAAAGCCTAATTCAGTCAATCTGCTGTAGGAAGTGAAAACCTGGACATTGACTGCTGAAAACCGCAAAGCGAATCAGTCTTCGAAACAAATATGCCATAGAAAACTACTGGGACATATTTGGAGAGAACGAAAGACCATAAATTTTGTCAAGAGCAAAAACACAGGGGCAGGTCCACAGGAACCCCTTCTCACCATCGTCAAGAAGAAAAACTGAAGGTGGGGCCACGTCACCCCGCCCAAACCCTCTCCCCAAAACAGTACTGGCGGGGAAACACTCAAGGTGGCAGAAAAAAGGGGAAGACAGAAAAAAGCTGGATGACAACATCAAAAAGGAAAGTGAAATCGGCATACTGCGCAGACCCCGGGGCCGAGAGGATGGGGAGGCTTACCCCCGGGGGGTTTTTCCCTCCCCCGACGCCCAAGGTCCAGGGTTGAGATGATATGATGGTGCGGGGCCCTGACATATAAATATATTGCATCCCCCTTTGGGAAAGTCTTTCTGGAACCCCCTTTTTCTATCCCTGCTTCTTTCTCCCTTGTTCTTTTTTCCGTCACCGCCTTCATGTCTTTTTTCCCCTTTTGGGTCCATTCTCCTCCCTTTTTTTTTCCCAGAAAGATTGAAAAGATCTCTCTCACGCGAAGTCGATATCTGGGCCGACTTGCGGGGCGCTTAGGCAGGGCAACAATTTTTTCGCTCATATAACAGAAAAACAATACGGCTGTCCGGCGTTCGAACGAAAAAAGGAGTAGGTTTTTTTTTGTTTTTTCAGATGTATTCTAGCAAAGGCAACTTCAATTAGCTCAAGGATGCTTTTCCTGTTCCTTTGCGTTGTTTGATACCTATAAAATCATCTTCGTTTTTTGAACCATTTCATGCCCAACAAACACGTAGCGAACATTTGCCATGTTTTTTAGTGTAATTTATGCACAAATAATTTATATTTATTTACTGAGACATTCAAATCTTTTAGGGTTGTGTGTAGCATCTGGGTGTTTGTGCCCTGCCTCCTGCCCGTCTGTCCGTCGTTATGCCTGTCCCCGTGTCTGTCTGTTTGTCTTCTTTCCCAACACTAAAGGCAAAGAATACGGGCACTGTCTTTTTTTGGCAACACCTACGTCTCTGGAAAAAACGAAGAGTCTCTGAGGAAATAAAATAAAAAGCAAACAAACGACACTCTCATTCATTTTTTTTCAGAAAAGTTTTGTTGGCCCTAGTGTTGTTGAAATATTCGACACACCCGCACACACACACACCCACACACAAAACTCCCCCTCTCTCTCTTCTCTCTCTCTCTAAGAGCAGGCGGGAAGGGGGGTAATTCTAAAAACTCGGGGCCAGAAGCAGACGATCAGTAGTGAGCATTTCACCAAAAGGGAAAAACGGAATCAATCGGAGAATGGGGAACAAAGAATGGAAGAGGGTCCCAGTGGATAAAACGGATGATAGCAGTAGTGGGATTGTTTTAAAAATGTGATGGCTCTAAATGAGGGAGTTCAAAAAAACGCTTCGTAACAAAAAAACCCCCAAAATCTCTCTCTTTCTCCTCTCTCTCTCCTTCTCTCTCTCCCTTCTCCTCTCTCTCTCCTCTTGGGAAATACACCCTGGTGCTAGAGCATTGCCGGGCATTTGCCCGCCCAAGTTAACCCGGGTTGACCCACCACCAACGCCCTTAGGGTTTTTTTCCCTTTGGATTAACGTCATTGCTACCCACTTTCCCCAAAAGCCCTCCAAGGACTAAAAACCGGGTCCGGAAAGGGAACGCTACAGAAAAAACCCCTTGGGCCACAGAAAAACCCGTCCCACCTTTGGGAAGATTAGGCATTGTGTGCAGGGGGAAAAAAGGAAAAAAAAATTTAAAAAACCAGAACACCCGGGTAGATGGGCCATAGTGCAATTTGTTTATCTTCAAATTAAAATTTTAAAAAAAAAAAAGTGAATGATCTCTTCCCCCCCCCCCCCTCTCTCTCCTCTCTTCCTCCTCTCTCTCTCTCCCCCTTCTCTCTTTCTTCTTCCTTCCCTCTTCCCCTTCTTGTTTTCCCTCTCCCCCCCCCCCCTCCCCCTCCCTCTAAGCATCCTCTATCTACCCCCCAACACACACAAAAACACAACACCACACCACACACACAACACACCCACCCCAACACAAAAAAGAGCAAATAAATTGCTTATTCAATAACCACGGAAAAATAAAAATTCCCCCTGATTGTCTTGACCACAAACACCCACAACAAAAAACACACACCCCCCCAAACACACACACACACCCCCAAAAACGACTTCTGCAAATGTCCACGGACAGGCACGCGGGTGCATGTGCTAGAACTACTTAAAGTAAATCACATGAGAGAGACAGAGACAGATAATAGATCAAAAGAGGCTTTATTAAGATTGTCATAAACGCCCTCAAATGCAGCCCTTTATCCTCCAGTGCAGCCTTTTATCCTCCAGTGCAGCCTTTTATCCTCAAGTGCAGCCTTTTATCCTCAAGTGCAGCCTTTTATCCTCAAGTGCAGCCTTTTATCCTCAAGTGCAGCCTTTTATCCTCAAGTGCAGCTTCCTTTTTATCCTCCAGTGCAGCTTTTTATCCTCAAGTGCAGCTTCCTTTTTATTCTCCAGTGCAGCCTTTTATCCTCAAGTGCAGCTTCCTTTTTATCCTCCAGTGCAGCTTTTTATCCTCAAGTGCAGCTTCTGTTTTTATCCTCCAGTGCAGCCTTTTATCCTCAAGTGCAGCTTCCTTTTTATCCTCCAGTGCAGCCTTTTTATCCTCAAGTGTAGCCTTTTTATCCTCAAGTGCAGCCTTTTATCCTCAAGTGCAGCTTTTTATCCTCAAGTGCAGCTTCCTTTTTATCCTCCAGTGCAGCCTTTTTATCCTCAAGTGCAGCTTTTTATCCTCCAGTGCAGCTTTTTATCCTCAAGTGCAGCTTCTGTTTTTATCCTCAAGTGCAGCCTTTTATCCTCAAGTGCAGCTTCCTTTTTATTCTCCAGTGTAGCCTTTTATCCTCAAGTGCAGCTTCCTTTTTATCCTCCAGTGCAGCCTTTTGTCCTCAAGTGCAGCCTTATATCCTCCAGTGCAGCTTTTTATCCTCAAGTGCAGCCTTTTATCCTCAAGTGCAGCTTTTTATCCTCAAGTGCAGCCTTTTGTCCTCAAGCACAGCCTTTTTATCTTCAAGTACAGCCTTTTTATCGCCTTTTTATCCTCAAGTGTAGCCTTTTTATCCTCAAGTGTAACCTTTTTATCCTCAAGTGTAGCCTTTTATCCTCAAGTGAAGCCTTTTTATCCTCAAGTGAAGCCTTTTATCCTCAAGTGCAGCCTTTGAGGTTACAGGTGAAATGTATTCTCCTGTCAACTTGATGAATAGGTGTATTGACCTTCTCCTGACCCTATCCCATCATGCAGTTTTCTGCACACGCTCACACACATAGAAGAGAGAGGGGTTTGTTCCTGAAGAAGCATTCAATGAAGCAGGCCAGGTCTCAGGTGTGGGCAAGTCCACAGGCTGCAGAATGGCTGGGGATGGGCCTTTTCCAAGAAAATCCCAAGGGGGGGACAAATTAGTACCTGTTTTTGAACCTGGGTGAACCCCGTAATCAGTGCATCCTTGCTGTAAATGGCATAGTGCTAGTTTATTAGGCAGTAATTACAGAAGAAGAAGGAGACTCTGTGTGTGTGTGTGTGTGTGTGTGTGTGTGTGTGTGTGTGTGTGTGTGTGTGTGTGTCTGTGTGTGTCTGTGTCTGTGTGTGTCTGTGTGTGTGTGCGTGTGTTTCTGTGTGTCTGTGTTTCCTCTGTGTGTTTTGTTTGTTTGTCTGTGTGTGTCTGTGTGAGTAAAAAATAATAATAATAAAATAAGTGAAATCGTTTGTTTAGGAAGGTGGCCGAACGGTTAAGACGTTCACCTGCCCAACAAGTAAACTGAGGTTCTGGGTTCGATTCCCAGCCTCGCCCTTTCTTCCCCCCAGTTTCACTAAAAAAATCAAACTGAATGTCAAAGTCCTTTGGATGGGACTATAAACCGAGGTCCCGTGTGTGAATACACACAGAACATCTTGCGCACGCGTTAAGAAACCATTCCGCCTTTCAGAAAAGTAGATCATTTCGTGCTGGTAGGAACGGATGACATTTTTTTTAAAACGCATGCACACAGGTGTCGTGTTTAGACACCATCCCCGAATTCAGAATGACTGTTGCTACCTAAATGAGGGGATGGGGGTCATTGGTGGCACACACAACAATCTCACCACGTGTGAACCTTGGAGCTCTAGCCTAGGAACAGACAAAATGATACTTTCTTTTTTTTTAAAGTGATGCTTTCTTTAAAAAATGATACTTTCTTTAAAAAAGATACTTTCTTTTAAAAATGATACTTTCTTTTAAAAAAATGATACTTTATTTTAAAAAATGATACTTTCTTTAAAAAATGATATTTTCTTTAAAAAATGATATTTTCTTTAAAAAATGATATTTTCTTTAAAAATGATACTTTCTTTTTTTTTTTAATGATACTTTATTTAAAACTTTCTTTAAAAAAATGATACTTTATTTAAAAAAATGATACTTTATTTAAAAAATGATACTTTCTTTTAAAAAAAATGATACTTTCTTTTAAAAAATGATACTTTCTTTAAACAATGATACTTTCTTTAAAAAATGATACTTTCTTTTAAAAATGATACTTTCTTTTAAAAAAATGATACTTTATTTAAAAAATGATACTTTATTTAAAAAATGATACTTTCTTTAATTTGAGGTCACAGGTTCATATGTTGCCTTCACTCAGCAAGTGACTGACTCAGCCAAGGCATGCTCTCTCTTCAACTTAGATTGTTGCATGCTGTATTCCCTATAGTGGTTTTTTTCTGAAACTTCGGTTTTCCAAATTCTTTATAAATCATTAATTGTTGGTGTCATTGGCACTATGTCTTGCTTATTACTTTCCAGTGTCGTTTTGCTTGGAAATAACTCAATGGTTTCAAATTCATTCACTGGATTTGCCTGTGCCGCTGGACAACACTGCAAACTCCATGGAAGGACAAGCATCCGTTAGTCTGAGGCGTCGTCTGCAACATGCAGTGTTCGCTTCAAGGAGGCTATCGACCACACCCTAGTTTGTCAGATTCTGTCTGATTTGGGCTAAAAGGTGTTCCAGCTTACCTTCACTTTCATCTTCACCTATCCCGTAGCCTAGTAGACCGTTGGGGTACTACTGAAGATTTTTGCAACCAGCTTCCTCCACTCCTTGAGGTTTTCTGCTATCCGTAGCAAGTAGTTCCACTCAAAGCCACCAGTCCACTCTCTGATGTTGTCTTCCCATCGTTTTCTCTGTCTACTTCTTCGACTCCCTCCTTGTACTGTTCCCTGTAGGACAGTCTTGGCCAGTCCAGATGTTTGTGTGACGTGCCAATGGTATCAGCACTGACATTATCTTAGACAGAAAGAAAACTGAGACCGTCCGTTGTTTTAAGTACCTGGGAGCTATAGTATCAGATGAAGGATCAAAACCTGAAATTCTCTCCAGAACAGCCCAGACCACAGCCGCGATGACCGAACTGAAAGTCCTCTGGAATGACAAGAACATCGCCATCAGCTCAAGATCAGACTTATAAGTTCCCTGGGCATGTCCACGTTTTTGTACGCATTTGAAACGTGGACCATAACAGCAGACATTTGAAAGAAGGATACAGGCAATGGAGACGAGGTGCTTTCGCAAACTCCTTAGTATCTCATACAGAGATCACATCACTAATGAGGAAGTGAAATCCAGACTGAAAACGCCATCAAGACATAATCATGAAGAGTTCCTGACTTAGTGGAAAAAGGCAAACTGAAGTGGTACGGGCACGTCACATACCCAACTGACACCAATCATATAATGAAATTCCCATGGGAAAGTGAAACCGTCGCCATTGTCCTAGGCACAGTCATGCATGCATACCGCCAGTTGGCCTGTAGCCAGCAGGGAGGGTGGGGGGGGGGGGGAGGAGGGGGGGGGGGGGTGCTGGCACCGTTCTCACCACACCGCCTGTCACTCACACCGTGTCTACAATTACTTCTGCTGTTGATAGTCATTCCCCGGCACACGTGGCACACTGCCGTCAACTCTACTTCCTGAGCTGCCAGGCTTGGCACCGGCCGCCTGGTTGTTGATATCCGCTAGTTGATATCGCGTAATGAGGGTGTTGTTATTCTATGTAGAGTGTGAATTACACTTTTGATATTTTCTGACTGGGCGGAGGCCAGAGCTTCAATTCAGGAGGGGGGGGGGTGTTGAGGGGGTGTGTTGAGGGGTGTGTTGAGGGGGTGTGTTGTGGGGGGGTGTTGAGGGGGTGTGTTGTGGGGGTGACGTGGTTCCCCTCAAAGGCCTGACTGCCGGCGTGTGACGGCCAGGTGTCTTCAGAGCAGGAGGCAGCAGCGCTGGATTCTGACTTTCCTGTTCTCAGGCTGAGATCGGAGGATGTCGCTTGGGAGTGATGAATAACTTGGCGATGTGTATGGCAGTCGGCCAGAGTTGCCAGCCTCTCTCGCTCTCTCTGTCTGTCTCTGTCTCTCTCTCTCTCTCTGTCTCTCTCTTCCTCTCCCCTCTCTTCTCTCTCTCTCTCTCTCTCCTCTCTCTCACTGTCTCTCCCAAAAAAATCTTGCGCACATTAAAAACCCCCGAGTGTTAGAGTGCGTGTGGGTGAGTGTGACTGAACGGACGAGTATACAAGTTTGGTCTTATGGTGTTTAGAGCGTCAGGGTCCCATGTTGTAGAAGATGAAGTCGGTGGGTATAGCGTGCGCGAGCAATCGGGGTGTCGGGTGTGCTAGGGTGGTGTGAAGAGATAGGGTGGGCGTGTCATTATGTGATACGGGCGGATTATTATAGTGTGTCAGGAGTGATTAATCCTTCGCAAGGGCAACCTACCAGAGCCCTAATTTCCCTTGTGTATTTATACATTGCAGAAGATCAAGTAAATGCTCGTGTAATGATCCCATAATTCATTTTAGCGTTCATCTCTGATCTATCTATCTAGCTCTGGCCCGGAGTCTGGAACGACCGTGGGGGCACCCTTCAAAGACTCAACAACCAGTTCCCTCCATTCCTCTCTCTGTTCTGCTTTCTCAGGGTTTTGTTGAGTTCTAGGCTGTCCAATCACTGATGTTATCCTCCAGCACTTCCTTGGTCTGCTCTTCTTCGTCCTCCTGGACACAGTGGCCTTGTAAAACTGTCTTTGCAAGTTCGATGGGTAACGAAAACAAGAACATACTCAGCATACATCCCCGAAGTCGGAATGCGGCTACATTGTGGTGAGCAAAAAACGTGGCAGTGCAAAATCTCCCATTGGTGAACCACAGAGCTTAGCCGAGGAAGAAGGACGAAAACGAACGTATAGAATAGCAGCAAGTGTCTTTGTTGCGGGCTCTCTAATAGGTAATAGCATTCCATCCAGTCATTAACAAGGACAACGTCACCCATAAAGGCAGCTTCGGACAGCGTACCCAAACTAAGTACTCGGGCGGTGTTCAGTGTGTGCTGTGCATACCTGTGCTGTGCAGTGCGTGTCTTTGTGTTCATTTGTTCTCTCCGTCAGTGGACTTGTTTCCCACAGATTTTTGTCAAGACAAAAATCTTGTTGCCGTGGGTTCTTTCAGTCGCTAAACGCTTTTGGTCGCACGCCGAATTTTTGGTTGACTAAAGGCATACACCTAGACTCAACACCATCCCATTAATAGAGGAGAGAGTTCCAGTTCTGCGGGCAGGATTCAAACTCCCCAACCTCGGCTCTTTTGACAGATGCAAATCGCTGCATGATAGAATCTAACCACACACAAAAACATTAAAAGAATTTTTAAAATAAACAAAATATATAATCAAGCCATTTTATGCAGACCTGACAATGCCAGTAGCTCAGTCCACAGAGGGCAGGCAGCACTCTGCCTGAATCAAGTGGGGAAGTGACCTCAGTGGCGTTGGGTGTGGTCGATCCACCACCTGGCCGCTGCACATTCGAGTGCAGCGGAAAGCTTTTCTGGGTAACCTGCCCTGCCCTGCCCCCCTCCGCTGCCCTGCCCTGCAGTCTGTCCCCTCCACAGCCTACCCCTCACTTTGATGCAACGCGTCATGACCAACATATGACCGTCAGAATAAAAACACCTATAACTTATGTGGCACCTTCAAGATGGTGTCAAGAAAAGTCCAGCAGTGTCCAAGAGCCAGTGGGTTTGAAGATCCAGCGGGGTACAGGCCTGAGGAAAGTCATGTCCTTCCCAGCTGGGTGAGCGGCCTCGTTTAGCTCTGTTTGGATGCTGACCCGCAGTTCTGACCCCCGCTATTGGCTCGTGGTCTAGAGCAACGCGCCTGCCTAAAACCACAAGTCCGCTCCGAATGTTTCGCCGAAACCGTTTCCCCCATCCGCTAACCATGATGGTGGTCTGGGTTGCTAGTCTTTCGGATGGACGACACTGAATAAACCGAGAGGTCCGTGTGAATACCATAATTATTAGCGCATCGTAAAAGAACCCACGGTGAACAAGAGAGTTGTCTGGCAAAAAATCTGTAGAAAACAAAACCCACTCTGAATTAGAAAAACAAATTACGCTAGTGCAGACAGGAAACCAAATTACACATGGGTGGCGCTGTCCGTGGCGAACGCGCTTTCCCCGGGAGACACCCGAATTTCACGCTCAGAAATTGCCGGAACCTTAGTGTAGAAACTGAAAGTAGAAACCCGTTTCAAGCCGGTGGTGAGTTTGGCGTCAGACGAGGTATAAAGGCTATGGTTGCTGGAGGGATGATGGGGGTCAGCCTCCTGTGGGGTGTCTCATCTTAATCTGGCGCCAAGAAGGAAGCTGGCAGGACCGTTACGACGCTCACCTGTCTAGCAAGTAAACGGCGAGGTCTGGTTCGATGTCCCAGCCTTGCCCGTTCTTCCCAGTTGCAAGAGAAAACGAACTGAATGTCAAAGGTTCTTCGATGAGACGATAAACAGATGCCCCGTGCGCGAGATGCATCAGAGCTTCTTGCACACACGTTAAACAAAAAACTATTCCACCTTTCGGAAGAGTAGGCCATATTCGTGCCGGCAGGAACGGATGACAAATTTTCAAAACGCACTTACACAGGTGTCATGTTTAGACATCTCCCCGAAGTCGTAGTGCAGCTACCTGAAATGTGGGGGTGGGGGGGGGGGATCGGTCGCAGATGCAAAAATCTCAGCACTGGGGAGCCTGGAACTGTCGCCGAGACCTGAAAGAAGAGAACCTGGCCAGACGACAACCTGCTGTTGTTGCCCTCAGTAGGCACCGTCTGCCTGGCAGTTGGTGTCGTGCCTTCAGCAGTCAGATACAGCATTAGAGGTGGGACACCACTCAGCCGCGCCCAAGTGACCCGGCAGCAGTGCAGGACCCCTCTGTTTGGGCCCGCAGGCGGCCCTTCACATTCATTAGCCTCCCCGTGGACTTTAGATTGCGAAGATTGAAACACGAGCAACCTAGGTACGTTGTGACGGAGAGACCGGGTGAACGCGTGGAAAACAGCAGGCAGGACCGTCCGAGAGAAAAGGCAGGCGGCCCGAAAAAGGGAGAAAAAACCTGTGACATGAAAGTATGACTTTGCTATTTTCTTTTGTTGGAAAGCAGCTCCTCTACGAAACAAAGCCGGAATATTGACTTGCCTGTAAGAAATAAGAAGGAAGGTGGCGGGACGGTGAGAACGTTCCCTGCCTAACGAGAAAACCGCGAGGTTCTGGGTTCGATTCCAGCCCTAGCCCTTTCTTTCCAGTTTGATGAGAAAATCCACCTGAGCTGTCAAGCTCTTTCGGAGGAGACTCTGAACCATTCGAGACTTGTGCACGTCAACAACACAACACAACCCCCCAAAGTTTGAAAATTGGAAGAGCAAGGAGGTACCCTGTTGTCTTGAGGCGAAATGTGCAGTTGAATTCCCAGCTGTGTCCCCGAAGTCGTAATGTGGCTACTTAATGATGGAGGGGAAAAACGTCGCATACGCAAACATCTCATCCTTGGTAAACCTGTGAGCTCTACCCGGTACGAAAATCATGTGTCTTCTTCTTCGTCGTCGTCGAACGCTCAGACCACAACTAGTGTTTCTCTGTCATATGAAGGAAAATGCGTTGTGCTGCCGTTGAGCGCCTGACAAGTCAGGCCAGCACATCCGACTTCGGTAAGGGAGAGAATGCTTATCGTTAAAGACTTCTGGGGGGGAAATAGCAGGATAACGGACCAAGAAGCAAGAAAATAGACCAAGAAGGGTGGTGATAAGAAGATACAGAACAAAGGCACAAACAATGAGAGGAATAGAAAAAGAGGGAATTCCTAGCACAGAATATTGCCGGTGTGGATGCTATTTATACTGACACGCCCCGGACATCCCCACAGGGAAGAAAACCCCTGTGTATGAATACGCGCCCTTCAGTCGTGCTCCATCCTCTTCCAGACATATCTACAACAGTTGGCAGCGTCCATTCCCTAAAAAACACCAACACACACAATGGGAGACAACCTCTACATAAAACAGAAACAAAAAAGAACAGAAACTAACTTCCTGTCAAGTGATGGCCGGTGGCACAGAAATGAATCAGACAATGATCGCGCATAAAAATGAAATCTCACAGCCCACAGAAATCTGAATTAGGGCTCGTTTCCCTTCTGGCTGAAAAATGAATCAGGTAATTAGATTTCTGTGAATTCCATAATTCTTCTATAACGCATGAGGCTGTTCAAAGAAGCGCGGTTTAGTATAAAATCTGTTCGTAAAAAATGCCGAGTCAGTCTTATCCAGCCTAAAAGCACGTCCATTGTGTCCCGCCGCAATTCATTATTTTGTAAGGGGAGTCTCCGCCTATTATAATCCTCAGAGGCAGTTGTTTTTTATGGCTTTTTTGTTATTGTTAGTTTGTTGTTAGGGACGGGACTAAGCTCTGTGGATCGGAGCACTCGCTTTCCCCAGCCAAGTTAAGCAGCTTGAGTGTAGTACTTGGATGGGTGACCGTTGCGCGCCTTGGCTTCAGTACAATCCCCCAGTTCACCCAGCTTTGTAAATGGGTAAATTTTAAGATAAAATAATAATACCGAAGAAAAAAACTAATAAAAGTAAGTAAAAAAAAAACATAAAAAAAAATCTCTTAGAAATTTTTTTTTATTTTTAGGGCAGCGTAAAGCAGCGGAGGGAGAGGAGATGGGCGCCGCCCTCGAATATGCTGGCCCCTAGAGAAGTTAGGTCTCTGACGCACTCGCTCCTCTACTGGTTATGGGACACCTTTTACCTTTTGAGTTGTTGTTGGGATTTTTTCTCTCCCTATGGATGCCAAGGGCCACGACGTATAACTATCATTGCGTCGTGGGGAAAGTCTGTGCTAGGATTTCCCTCTTTTTCTATCCCTCACGCTTACATTCATGCTTTGTTCCTTTTCTTCCTGTCACCGCCTCATGTCTATTTTCTCTGCCTTCTGTCCATTCTCCTGCCTTTGTTTCCAGAAAGAACTTACCAGATAGTCTTCTCCTCTCACGCCGACGCTGAGCCGTCATGTTGGGCCTGACTTGCCATTCGCTTTAGCAAGCAGCGCATCTCTTTTCGCTCAATATCAGATCACTGCGTCCGGCGTTCGACGAAGAAGAAGTAGGTGTTGCTGCTTTTTCCAGATGATATTCTAGCTAAGGGCCACTTGTATATTCAGCTCAGTAATAGCATATTGATAACACGTTTCGTTTGTTTGTATACACTATGACATCATCTTCTTCTTTGAGTCAATCAATTTCATGTCAACTACACTGTAGTTCAAGTATCATTCGGTCATGCAGTTTAGTGTAATATAGTGCAATACATAATAATTATTTATTTATCCTTACTGTATGACAGATCATAATCTTTGTGCACGGTATGTGTGTATGCGATCGGTGGGTGTGCCCTGCCTCCAGTCCGTCTGTCGTCGTTATGGCTGTCTCCGTGGCTGTCTGTTTGTCTGTCCTTCCCAACACTAAATGGCAGAAGAATGACGGCATCTCTGTCTATTTGCAACACCCTACTGTCTCTGCTGGTGACAATTCAAAGATGTCCCCTGAGGAAATAAATAAAAAGCAAACAATAAACGAACAGCTCTACATTCATTTGTTCAGAATAGTTTGTTTAGACCTACTGTGTGTTCAAATATTTCTGGCACACAAACACACACACACAAACACACACACACACACACACACACCCCCCACAAACACAACACACACAAACACAACACACAACACACACTCTAAAGAGGCAGGCAGGAAAGAGGTAATTCTGACTAAACTCTGGGCCAGAGCAGACGATCAGATAGGATGTCCCATTTCATCCACAAGGAAAACGTGAATCAATCAGGAGAAGTGGGAAACAAAGATGGAACAGATGGTGCCAGTGGATAAAGAGCGGAATGATAGCAGATATGTGGGTATTGTTTTGAAATCGTGAAGTGCTCAAATGACTGAGTTCAAAAGAACTGCTTCGTAACTAAAACCCTATCTCTCTCTCCTCTCTCTCTCTCTCTCTCTCTCTCTCTCTCTCTCTCTCTCTCTCTCACTCTCCCTCTCTCTCTCTCTCTCTCTCTCACTCTCTCATCCTCTCTCTGTTGGACATACAGCCTAGGTGGCTAGAGCATTGCGTCTGGCAGTTTGACCGCCCAAGTTCCAACCTCCGTTCGACCCACCACAGACGCGCGTTTCAATGGGGGATATTTTTCCTCTCTTGGAGTTAACGTCATGCTGACTCCACTCTCACCCCAAAAGTCCTCCAGATGAGACTCTAAACCGAGTCCCGGTATGGTGAACGCACGTCAGAACACCTTGGCACACAGTAAAACCCGTCCCACCCATTTGGAAGATTAGGTCATTGTGTGCAGGTGGGAAGGGAAACAAATATGTACAAAACCAGACGCCACACGGGGACTAGAAAGGCACATGAGTGCTAATTTGATTATCATCAAACTAAAATATAAAATAAAAGTGAATGAACTCTCCCTTTTTACCTCAAGTGCGGCCTTTGATATCCTCAAGTGCAGCTTTTATCCTCAAGTTGTCAGCCCCCCTTTTAATATCATCAGCACAAAGGCCTTTTATCTCAAGCACAGCCTTTTTATATCCGCTATTGATCCTAAGTGTAAACATTTTTATCCTCAAGTGCAGCCTTTTATCACAAGCACAGCCTTTATATCGTGCCTTTTTATCCCTCAGTATGAAGCCTTTGTATCCTCAAAAAGTGTAACCTTTTATCCTCAGTTAGCCTTTTATCCTCAAGTGAAGCCTTTTTATCCGCAATTGCAGCCTTTTTTATCCTCAAATGCAGCCTTTGAGGTTACAGGTGAAAGGTATTCTCCAGTCAAACTTGATGAATAGGTATTGACCTTCTCTTGACCCCTATCATATCCCCATCCGTGCAGTTTTGTGCAGATGAGGGGGAGAGAAGGCGGCGCGCCATACACACCACACATCACACACACAACTACACACATTGAAAAAACACAGCACACACAACATACACTCACACACTCACACACCTACACAACTAGGAAATACAAACAGAGAAGGAGAGGAGGGGGTTTGTTACTGAAGAAGCATTCAACAAATGAAGCAGGCCAGTGTCTCAGGTGGGGCAAGCCAAAGCTGCAGAATGGATGGGGATGGGAGCGGCCTTTTCCCAAGAAAAACCAAGGGGGGGGACAAATTAGTACCTTTTTCTTTTCTGAACCGTGGGTGAGCCCCAGTAATCAGTGCATTATCCTTGCTGTAAATGCAAGGTGCTAGTTTATTAGGCATTAATTACAGAAGAAGAAGGGACCTGTGGTGTGTGTGTGTGTGTGTGTGTGTGTGTGTTGTGTGCGCGTGTGTGTGTGTGTGTGTGTGTGTGTGTCTGGTGTCTATGTGTGATGTGTGTGAGTGGGGGCGAGGTGTGTGTTTGGGTCGTACGTGTGTCTGAGTGTTATGCTCTAGTGGGGTTGTCTGTGTGGTTTGATTTGCCTGTGTGGGGGGGTCTGTGTAGAGGGTGAAGGGACAAATCAATAATAATGTAAAATAAGTCTGTAAATCGTTTGTTTTAGGAAGGAGGGGGGTGGCCGAAAGGGACTTGGGGGGCGGGGGAGCGGGGGGGTGTGAGGGGGGTGTGGAGGGGGACGTCGTGGTGGTTGGTGGGGGGTCGGGGATATATGTCGGGTGGCGGTGGGGAGGGGCGGGGTGGGGTGGCGTGGGTGGGTGGCTGTGGTCTCGGATGGAAGGGTATTGTCGGGGGGGGGGGGGTTGGGGGTCTAAGAGGATTGGACAGGGAAGGACTATAGTTGGAGGGGGGGGGGTTGAATTGGGAGGTGGATGGAGTCTGGGTGGGAGTCTGTGAGCTTAGGGGGGGGTGATATTATGGGTGGGGGGGGTGAGCGGGATTCCCCAAGGGGACCGGGCGGGGGGTCGGGTGATGTCTTGGGGGGGGGGGTGGGGCGCGGGGCGGGGAGGAGGGTATGGGGGAGGTGTGGGTGTGGTGGATATGGGGGGTGAGGGGGGGGTGTAAGATGGGGGGTGGGTGCGGGGATAGGGTGGGAGGGGGGGTGGTGTTGGATCAAGTACTGATATGGGGATTTGGTATTGGGGAGGGGGGGGTGGTGGGGGGGGGGGGGGAGGGGGCTGTGATGGCGGGGGGGCTGGGGTATGCCTGGGGGAGGTGGGCGCGGGTGTTCAGTGAGTGGGGTGTATGGGGGGGGGGGGGGTGTGGGTGGGGGTGATGAATATATGATAGGTGTATTGTTTAGTTGGGGTGTAGGGGGCGGGATTGTTTCTGTGGAATGGGGAGTGTTGGTGTGGGGGTCGTAAGTGTTAAGGAAGGGGGGGGGGTGGGGGGGTTCAATGGAGGAGAGTGATCGCGGCGGAGGCGGGAGCGGGGGCGGGCGGGTTGGGTTCGCGCGCTCTCTATTTCTGTTTGGGGGGGCTTAACTATGGGGGGCAGGGCAAGATGATTGCGGTGGGGACATTGGATCAGGTGGGGGGTGATCGCGCAGGAACTGGGGGGGGGGGGGGCAAGGGGTTTGGTGGTGAGGAGTGCGGGTGATGGGGGGGGTGTGGGAGGAGGGGGGGGGCGGCACCGGGGAGATGGTAGGTGCCTGTACAGGGGTAATGGGTAGTACTGAATGATAAAGGGGGATATTTGGTTACTTAATCGAGAAGCGTCGATGGGGATTATAGGGATCGTTGGGGCTCGGTATGTGGGGGGTAAGAGTGTGGGGTCTTTGGGGTTATACAGGTGAAAAGGGGGTTGGGGGGATGGTGACGGGTCAAGGGGGTGCGGCTGGCGGGGAGACATCGGAGTTGTGGGGGGGGGGGTTGTGTTGTAAATGTAGGGGGGGGTCTCGATAGACTAGGTGTGGTGCTCTATAGGGGGGGGCGGTGGTGGGGTTCAGGGAATGTGGTGCGAGTGTCGGGTAGGGGGTGGGCGACTATACAGTGTGAGTGGGGTCGGAGATGGTGGGGGGTTTTGGGGGATGGTAGGACAAGGGGTTGGAGACGGGTGGGGGGGGGGGTGGGGGGGGCGGAGTCTGGACATGCTCACTTGAGAAGTGGGGGGAGGAGGTGTTGGAGAGACTGGGGGAGGGGAGGGCTCCAGGACATATGTGGGGGTTGGGTTGTGCAGAGGTTATCAGTTGGAGGGAGTGGGGGGGGGGTTTTTTGTGGATGGGGTTGGGTGGTATTTAGTAGGCAACGAAATGGGTATGAGGTTGGAAGTGGGTGTGTGTTTAGGGGTGTACTTATAACCTTCCGCCATAAACGTGAGAGTTGGGACTGGATGTGACTATGAGGGTAGTAGTTAGTATCAGAATAGAGAAGTTAGGTAGTGAATGTGCAGTGCTGAGGTATATGTGGGGGAGGTTGGTGGGATGAATTATCTGGAGGGCATCGCGTAGAGTGCGTGGGGGTTTAGGGGTAGGGAGGAGGCGAGGGGAGGCATAGAGAGTTCTGGGCTGTTAGTCTGGGAGATCTTTTGTTATGGTGGGATTGTGTTTGAATAGGGTTGATGGGGGATGGGGTTATTATAGGAATGTATATACATATCGGGATAACAATGATGAAGAGAGGGAGGGACACATGAGCTGTCAACGCTGTGGGGGTGGGGGGGGGGGGGGGGGGTGTATTACGATGTGAGTGTTTTGTTATTTGGGAGTTAAGCACATCACACAGGATACGGGGCGTGTAAAAAATGGACAGGATGTCAAAGGACAAGGTGGGGATAGCGGGGTGGTGGGGGAGATAAGAGGAGGATTACAGACACAGGTGTCGTGTTGAGTTAGGACAACCGCGAACGGGGCGGGGGTGGGGGGGGGGAGGGGGGACTTGCGCCGTGCGGAATTCAGCGAAGGAACTGTTGCTGCTTGGGGGTAGGGTTGCTACCTCTAAAAAGAGGGGGGGGATTGGGGGGGGGGTCAGTGGGGGGTTGGTTGGATTGGGGGGGGGGGTAGGGGGGTGGGGGGGGTGGGGGGGGGGGGGGGCGGGGGGGGGGGGGGGGGAGGTGGTGGCATTTGTATTGGTGGGCGGGACGATAGCGCACGGGAAAGGAAAGGAAAACCAAAGGGGGTGGGGAACAGTGGTTGGCAGCAAGGGGTACGCGGAAATGCGACAACAGACAAGCAGGGGAAGTAGGCGAGGAGGTAGAGAGGCGGGGGGCGTCACGGGTTAAATAGCAAGAGAAGGGGGGGGGGGGGGGGGGGGGGCGGGTACATGACAGGGGGGAACAAAAAGCGGGAGCGGCGTCGAGCGAAGACGGGAGGGGGAACAATACTCAACAGGGGGGGGCGGGGCGGGGGGGGGGGGGGGGGAACAATCACGCGTAATAAAAATAAGTAGAAGTATATATGTAGGTATACACGTGGGGTGAGGGGGGCACGGGCGGGGTGTGGGGGGAGCTGCGTAGGGGGCGAGGTGCGTCTTTTGTTTTGTTATGTGTTCTGTGTTTTTTATTATTCTGGTGCGCGGCGGGGGTGGCTTGGGCGAGTGCTCTGGGGGTTTGGACTCGGCGGGGGACCCTGGGGGTGCTCTGTGCTTCCTCGGGCGGGCGGGGGGCGGGGGGGGGGCGGGGGGTAGGAACATCGGGAAGCCGTACAAAAATGATACTATTCTTTTTTATTAAAAGTGAATGAATGCATAACTTTAAAAAATGATACTTTCTTTTTTTTTAAAAAGTGATTATGCTTTCTTTAAAAAAATAGGTAACTTTTCTTTTTTTCTTTTTTTAAGAAGTGATGCTTTCCTTTCTTTAAAAAGGATCCTTTTTCCTTTTTTTTTAAAAAGTGATATGCTTTCTTTAAAAAAATGGTACTATATTTTCCTATTTTTTTTAATGTGATAAATGCTTTCCTTTGAAAAAAAAATGATATACTTTCTTTAAAAAATGATACTATTCTTCTTTCTTTTAAAAATGATAACTTTATATTTAAAAATGATCCTTCTTTTCTTTTTGCGAGTCAGACAGGTTTCCATATGTTTGGCCTTCAACTCCCTCACAAGTGAACGTACTGACCCTCCACAGCCAAGGCATGCTCTCTCTTTCAACTTTATTGTTGCATGCTGTATTCCCAATAGTATAGTGTTTTTTTTTCCCTGAAAACGTTTCTCCGGTTTTTTTCTCAAATATATCTTTATAAATTCAATTAATTGTTGGTGTCAATAGTCATAATTGTCTTGCCATATTATTTCCAGAGTGTCCGATTTTTGCTTGGAAAATAAACTCAAATGGTTTTCAAATTCAATATTCACCACACAAAAGTAATATCACTGGAATTTATGCCCTTTTTTTGTTTCGTTTTGTTGCTGTTTGCCTAGGTGTCCGAATGGACAAAAACAACAAAAAAAGCACCTGCAAAGAACTACCAGCTTTCCCAACTATGGAAAAAACTCCATGGAAGGAGAAAGGCCAAACTATCCCGTAGTCTGGAGGCCGTCGTCTTGCGAACATGCAGTGTGGTGTTTGCGCTTCATCAAGGAAGGGCTATATCGACCACACCCAAAGACCTGTTGGGGTATGGGTAATGTGTGGGCTAAAAAGGTGCTCCACTACTTCTACTTTCATCCTCACCTAACCCGTAGCCCCTATAGACAAACCGTTGGGGGACACTTAAAGATTTGCAACACCACTTCCTCCACTCCTTAGGTTTTCGCGATCCGTAGCAAGTAGTTTCCACTCAAGGCCACCAGTCCACTCTCTGATGTGTCTTCCCATCGTTATTTCTTTCTCTGATCTAACTTCTTCGTCTCCCTTCCTCTCTCCTTCTCCTCCACCTCCTGTGTACTGGTCTCTGTAGGTACAGTCTTGCATCCAGATGTTTGTGGGATGTGCCAATGGTATCAGAACTGAAATTATCTTAGACAGCAAGAAAACTGAGACTGTCCGTTGTTTTAAAGTATCACTGGGGAGCTATAGTATCCAAATGAAGGATCAAAACCCCCTGAAATTCTCTCTCATCCAGGTATGAGCCCAGTACCACCGCCGCGATGACCGAAACGAAAGTCCTCCTGGAATGACAAGAAAACATCAGCCATCAGGGAGCTCAAGATCAGACTAATAAGTTCCCCTGTGTGGGGGCATGTCCACAACGTTTTAGTACGCATTGAAACGTGGGACCATAACACAGAAACATTTGAAAAGAAGGATACAGGCACAATGGAGTGGAGGTGCTTTCCAAACTTCCTTGTATCTCTTACAGAGATCACATCACAAATGGGGAAGTTAAAATATAGACTAAAAACCCATCAAGACATAATCATCGAAGAGTTCCTGACTTAGTGGAAAAAGGCAAACTGAAAGTGGTAACAGAGGCAGCAGCACGCAACGTCACATACACAGACAAAGACAGAATGAACCACACACGTCCACGACAACTAGAACCACCGAATCATATAAATGTGACATTTCCCATGGGGACAGTGAAAAAACCGCGCGCGCGGGCCATGTCCCTACTAAGGGCAAAACAGTCAAAATGATGATGCATGCAGACCCAAGACCGAGACCGTAAAGAGACCGCGCGCCCGACCGCTGGCCCAGATGGGCGCCCGCGTAGCCAGAAGGGAGGCGGGGGGGGGGGGGGGGGGGGGGGAGGGGGGGGGGGGGGGGGGTGGGGGGGGGGGGGGGGGGGGGGGGGGGGGGGGGGGGGGGGGGGGGGGGGGGGGGGGGGGGGGGGGGGGGGGGGGGGGGGGGGGGGGGGGGTGGGGGAGGGGGGGGGGGGGGGGGGGGGGGGGGGGGGGGGGGAGGGGAGGGGGGGGGGGGGGGGGGAGGGGTGGGGGGGGGGGGGGGGGGGGGAGGGGGGGGGGGGGGGGGGGGGGGGGGGGGGGGGGGGGGGAAGGGGGGGGGGGGGGGAGGGGGGGGGGTGGGGGGGGGTGGCTGGATGGGCCCACCAAAATAATACCCGTTCGTCACACCACACCACAAAACCGCCTGTCACCTCACAGTAACGTGTCTACAATTACTTCTGCTGTTGTGATCCAGTCCATTCCCCCGCACCACGTGGCACACTGCCGTCAACTCTGCTAATCTCTGAGCCTGCCAGGCATGGCACCGGCCGACCTGGTTTTGTTTAATATCCGCTAAGTTGAATTATCATCGCGTAATGAGGGTGTTGTTATGTCTTCGATGTAAACTGGTGTGAAATTACACTTTGTGATATTTTCTGACTGGGACGGAGGCCAGAGCCTCATATTCCAGAGGGGGGGGGGTGTTGAGGGGTGTTGAGGGGTTGGTTGACGTGTTCCCGTCAAAAAGGCCTGAACTTTTGACCGCCGTGTCCCGGCCAGGTGTCTTCGAAAGCAGGAGGCAGCACGGCTGGATTCCCTTGACTGAGTCCTGATTCTCACAAGGCGAGAATCGAGGATGTCGCTTTGGTGGAATTGATGAATAACTTGCGATGGTGCATAGGCATTCTCGGTCGGCCAAGTTGCCAGCCTCGCTCCTCTGCCTGTCTGTCTGTCTGTCTCTCAGCTCTGTCATCTCTCTCTGTGGTGCTCTGGGTCCTCTCTCGCTCTCTCCTCCTCACTCTCTCTCGAGGATCTCTCTCCTCTCACTCTTCTCTCCTCTCTCTCATCTCATCATCTCTCTTCTTCTCTCTCTGTCTCACTCTGTCTGTCCGTGTCTTCGTCTCCTCTCCCTCTCTCAAGTCTCTACCATCTCCTCGCTCGTCGCCTCTCTCTCCTCTCTCTCTCTGTCTGGCTTTCTGTCTCTCTTCTCCTCTCTCCCATCTGTCGCTCTCTGTCTGTCCTGTCTCTCTCTCTCGCCCGGGGGGGGCTCTCGTCTCTCTCTCCTCTGTCTCTGTCTCTCTCTCTGTCTCTCTTTCTCTTTCTCTCCTTTCCTCGCCCCCTCGCTCTCACTGTCCTCTCTCTTTCCTCTCTCTCTCTCATTCTCTCCTCTCTCTCTCTCTCTCGCTCTCTCTCTTCCTCTCTCCCTCTTTGTCTCTTCCCTCTCTCACCTCTGTCTCTCTACAGCTAACATCTTGCCACAACTTAAAAAAGACCCCTTCCCGCCTTTTCGGGAAAAGTAGGCCATTGTGTGCCGGAGGAAAACGGATGACAAAATGTACAAAAACTTTCATACACACGTGAGCTTGGATGAAAAAGGCACATAAGTGCTTATTTCCATTGTCCTCTCGAATAAAAATTACAAATAAAAAAAAATAGATAAAATCATCTCTCTCATCTCCTCTCTCCCCTCGATCCAATCCTCCACATCTCCTCCATCGTCTCTCCTCTCTCTCTCTCGCAATACATACATCCATACGCAAAGCACGCAAGCCGAAGCAGGCCAACAACACTAATACAGAGAGACAGCAGACAGAACAGATAGACAAACAGCCGGCAGAAAGAAAGAATGAAAGAGAAAGACAGAACAGACAGAACAGGCAGGCAGCAGCAGAAAAAGAAGACAGGAAATGAAACTTGAGCCGAGAACGATAGGAATCACAACAGTCAATATCAACGATGTCCAACACCCCTTCCCTCACCCTCTCCCTCCCTCCTCATACCCTCTCTTCATCCACCTTGCACACCTCTTCCTTCCACTATACCTCACTCCCACCCACCACTAACAACACCCCCACCATCCCCCCCCCCCCCAACAAATCCCCCCCCCCCCCCCCCCCTGCAAATCCAACAAAACACCCCCCCATCCCCCCCCCCCCCCCGCCCACCCCCCCCCCCCAGCCCCCGTCTCGCCTCCCCCCAAAAAAAAAACCCAAAAAAACAAACCCCATCTGCAATACATGAAGTGCATGGTCTTAATGTTTCAGAAGGGAAATCTCTCTGTCGATGCCTGTGATCAATTGGTGCCGGACCTGGTCCAAGTGATCCAATCCCTGCAAATCTCTCAGCGTGGATTGATAATTTACCATCAGCTTCGCCCTTATTTGGGGAAAGAACAGGAAACACCCAGATTATAATCACACAAATTAAAAAACGGCAACGGGCATGTGCAAGTGCAAAGATATAAGCAACGCTGCGCTCGCGCGCGACACACAAACACATGATGACGCGCAGAACACACACACCTCACTTACACACATATAAGCAATGCGCGCCAACGCACTACGCACACAACATATGCAATGCGCGCCACACATAAGACTTACACACATACTCCATAAACACAATCACGCACACATACATGCATGCACACAAGTACACACGTACATACGCGCACACACACATACATACACACCCCACACTTTAGTTTATTATCACTTTTTGTGAAGTGACGTTAAAACGAAAAACACACACATAATGCACACACACTTGAACACGCATTCAAACACACGAAGTGACACACGCAGTAATGGCCTAAAGGTCACACACACACACACACACAACACACACACAACCACACACACACACACACACACACACACACACACATCTATCAAGAAAACCAGGATAGATGAATTGTTTGGTTTCAGCAGCTTGACATTTCCTCCCTTCCGCCATCCTCTAACGTGTCATCCATGTTCCACCATCTTCTAACGTGTCATCCATGTTCCACCATCTTCTAATGTGCCATCCATGTTTCGCCATCCTCTAACATGTCATCCATGTTCAGCCATCCTCTAACGTGTCATCCATGTTCCGCCATCCTCTAACGTGTCATCCATGTTCCGCCATTTTCTAACATGTCATCCATATCCACCATCCTCTAACGTGTCATCCATGTTCCGCCATCCTCTAACGTGTCATCCATGTTCCGCCATCCTCTAACGTGTCATCCATGTTCCGCCATCCTCTAACGTGTCATCCATGTTCCGCCATCCTCTAACGTGTCATCCATGTTCCACCATCCTCTAACGTGTCATCCATGTTCCACCATCCTCTAACGTGTCATCCATGCTCCGCCATCCTCTAACGTGTCATCCATGTTCCGCCATCCTCTAACGTGTCATCCATGTTCCGCCATCCTCTAACGTGTCATCCATGTTCCGCCATCCTCTAACGTGTCATCCATGTTCAGTCATCCTCTAACGTGTCATCCATGTTCCGCCATCCTCTAACATGTCATCCATGTTCCGCCATCCTCTAACATGTCATCCATGTTCAGTCATCCTCTAACGTGTCATCCATGTTCCGCCATCCTCTAACACGCTAGTCTTTCAACCGAGATGATAAATAAAAATCTGGAGAGTGCAAGAGTTTGAGCGAAAGTTAATGAACATTACTATAGTAACAAAAATTAATAACTTGTCCCTGGCGAAAAAAGGAACAAAAAACCCATACCCATTAGCAAACAGGGCACATGCATACCTGCACACGCGTGCAACCCCCCCTCCCCCCCCCCCCCCCCCCCCCCCCCCCCCCCCACCACTGACCCTTTCCCCTAGCCGAGAGAGAGAGAGAGACTGAGAGAAAGAGTGACAGACACAGACAGGCAAGGAGAGAGAGAGACAGATCGGGGGGGGGGGGGGGGGGGGGGGGGGGAGACAGGTAGGCACGGGGAAACAAAAAGACAGATAGACAAATGGGCAGGGAGAGAGTGCGTGCACGCGCGCGCGTGCGTGCGTGCGTGCGTGCGTGCGTGCGTGTGTGTGTGTGTGTGTGTGAAAGTCAAAGTCAAAGTCAACCTTTTATTTTCATATGGTACATTGAATAAGCAGTGCATTTGCTTTTTTTCATCAAGCCATCTATCTAAAGAAAAAAAAGCGAGGAAAAAAAGATAATGTATATGCAGACATAGAATAAAAAACCTAATCTATGGTAAACTATACAAATCAAACAAGAAAAACAATAACATATGCATATGTGGAATTAAAAACAAAACAAAAAACAGAAAAATATTAAACCATAGAATTCAAATAATTCAAAACCTTGAAAAAATATCCGTCATAACACAAACAAACAAGCAACAAAGAAAAACCAAACCAAAACAAACAAAGAAGACAAAACAGAATAAAAAATTTTAAAAACCACACCAACTGCTTCCCCCCCCCCCCCACACACACACACACACACACACACACACACACACACAAACCTGTGTGTGTGTGTGTGTGTGTGTGTGTGTGTGTGTGTGTGTGTGTGTGTGTGTGTGTGTGTGTGTGTGTGGTGGGAGAAGAGAGAGATTATGTGTGTGTGAGATTATGTGAGTGTGTTTGTGTGATTATGTGTGTTTCAATCACGATACCTTCTATCAATGCCAACTCAGCGCTCAGATATCAGCCAAAGAGGCAAGCAAGTGTTCCACGCTATCCGTCCCATACAACGAGTATCATTACCACAGACAGACAGACAGACAGACAGACAGACAGTTATTAATTGCGTGTAATGGTGATCACCAATGTCTCAAGGGCTGTCCAGCAATCAAGAGAATATGGGTCAGTCATTTCCTGACAGTGCTCAGTTTCAGAGTAGGGTAAGAGGGATGGCCATTTCCATAAGCGTTCTGTCATTTAGCAACTTTTCTTTCTACAGCCAAAACCAAGAAAATGATTGATCATGTGAAAGGGAACGGGGAGGGAGAGATGGAAGGAAGGTGCTGAATGATTTGTTACTGTTGTTGTACTGGTGATGGTGACGGTAACCTGAGTTCAGATGGTTATGAGGGGTTCATGTGAGGTGAGGGGATTTCCCCTGAAGTCCACTTTGCTTCTGACTCCGTTCTTACAGTAGTAGGTCCTTCAGAGGACACAGCCAGGCGAGGTCTGTGAGGTCCTGTGCCATCAGGCAAGTTGTCTGGTCTGGTCTGGTCTTGTCTTGTCTTGCTTACCTTGTCTTGCCTTACCTTGTCTTGTATTGCCTTGTCTTACCTTGTCTCGTCTTACTTTGTCTTGTCTCGTCTTCCCTTGTCTTGTCTTACCTTGTATTGCCTTGTCTTACCTTGTCTTGTCTTGTCTTACCTTGTCTTGTCTTGTCTTGTCTTACCTTGTCTTGTCTTGTCTTACCTTGTCATGCCTTACCTTGTCTTGTCTTGTCTTACCTTGTCTTGCCTTACATTGTCTTGTCTTGCCCAACAGGCACATTTTGGTCACCCCCCACCGCCACCCCTACTCCCCTTAGACGCATTCTGTCACTCGCAGGTATGTTTTGTTGCTTCAACAAGCACTTTGTTGTTGTTGTTGTTGTTGTTGTTTTTGATGGCTATTTGTCTCTCTTCTCTTCATCCCCCGTGGGAATGCCAGGGGAAACGGGGTAGGGAGGGGAGGGGTGCTTTCAGTATAAATAGCATCTCCACATAGCAACATTAAACGCCTATCATCTTCCTCGCCATTGATCGTCATGCAATTCATTTAAACAGAAAAGTTCTCAAATTCGGTGGCCCCTGTCGCTCTGGTCTCATAATGTGACCTCAGTTTGACTTCACCATACACTTCCGTATCTGTGGTGAGTTGGTTCCAAAGCCTTCCCAGTCCGCTTTTCATGGCGAAAGGTGGACTGAGGGACTTTGTGGTGGTCGTTGTGTCCGGTGGGCGGTCGCACTCAGTCTGCCTCCGCCACTACTGTCGTTGGCACGGGGTTTAGTAAGTGGTGTGCTGCGAATGTTGGCTCAGAACAGGCATTGCTGATCACCAGAGTGACCCAGCAGCAAAGCAGGGCCTGTCTGGCTGGTGGCCCCGCGGTGGCCTAACTTTGCTAGGCGCCCTGGGGACTTTTGACTTTGAGATTACCAGAGACTGAGCCCGGGTTTGGTTAGGTTAAGGTGGAGAATTGAAATTCATGAGCGGCTGGGAACAGCGGGAGCGCACACACACACATGCGCGCACGCAAACGCACGTACGAACGTACGCGCGCGCGCACACACACACTCTCTGGAGAGAGTACAGTGTTTGATGATAGTGTGGTGAAGAGTGTTTGTGTGTGTGTTTGTGTTTCTGGTTGATGTGCTTATATTATGTGGTCGTGATTTGAAAGGTTTGTACCAAGTTTTGTGGCACATGCGTGTGTGTGTGTGCATGTGTGCGTGTGTGCGTGCGTGCGTGCATGTGTAGAAATGCACATTATATAATGTAGGAACCGGTGAAATGAATAACATTTTTATATGTTTGCTTAATAAGTTAATCTTTGATATGTTTGCACAAGACACATAAACCACATACACATATGTAACCAGATATATGCATACACACAGACACAGATACAAATCTGCATACACACGGGGACACTGGATGTAAAAAAGCACATAAGTGCTTATCCCATTATCCTCGATATAAAAGAATAAATTAAAAAAGTAATAAATAAACACACACACACAAACACACGCTGCAAAAAAAAAGTACAAAAAGAGACCTAAGGAAAGCCACGTGAACTGTCGCTGGCTGAGTGCATTCTCCAGTTACTGCTCTGGTGTAATCCCTTACCTGATTAACGAGGGTAGGAACCTTACCCTTTCCCTGCTTTTTGTGCAGGGAGAGAAGACAGACAGAAACACAGACACACAGAAAGGTACACAGACTGACAGACACACACACAAACGGACGGGCGGATGGACGGACAGATCTATGCACAGGTGCTTCTGCTATGCACATAAAGGCAAGAGACATGAGGAACAAACAGGAGAGATTCGATCACCAAACATTTTGATCACACCCAGACCAAGGTCTACACAAAGCTGCCATTATTCGCAACATGTACATGCTACTGACATACATATACAAGCAGACAGCTCTGAATGTTAGGTTTGAAAAAACGATGTGGATAGGTCTTCCAGATATTGGGTTGTCTTCTTGTGCTTGTAAGGGGACTGTTCTCCTAGGTAAGGTTGAGGGCAGCAGGAAAAGAGGCAGACCACCAACATCCTACATTGCCAACATCACTGAGATCAGTGGTCTGGGAGGAGGGCTACAGGAGATGGTAGAACTCGGCAGAGACAGAGAGAGATGGTGAACCCTGGTGGTGGCATTGCGTGGAGCTCCTGCCGACAACAGCGGTGGTGGAGACAGTGGAGTTATAGGGGGACAGAGCTAAGAGTGCAGTAATTACAAAGCACATGCAGGGCGTGTGTGTTTGAGAGACATACACTTGTAGACAGATGTAAACACAAAGAGAGAGACCGAAAATTAGACAGAAGAATAGACGGAGACACAAAAACAAAGACAGAGACAGAGAGAGAAACAAAGACAGAGACAGACAGAGAAACAGAGACAAAGACAGACAAACAGAGACACTGAGACAAAAGACAGACTCAGAATGTTTCTAGGTAACTTCAGCTAAAAATCAACCTACACACTTGATATGAACCGACACAGACATACATGTATCCTTAGCAGTCAATGGAGAGACAACTTTGAAGCTAGAGCAAGTAAGTACACAGTAAGTACACAGTTTCTTCCCTTGAAATGAGCACAATGAGACGAACGGAAACCAAATGCATAATAATAATAATAAATTATTATGTATGGAATTCTTTAGGAAGAGTAGGCCATTTTGCGCCAGTAGGAACAGATCACAAAATGTCAAGAACACATGTACACGGGTGTCGTGTGAAGACACCACCCCTGAAGTCGGAATGCAGCTGCCTAAATGGAGAGGGGGGAGGGGGGGGGGGGGGGGGGGGGGACTAGTCACATACACCAAAATCTCACAGTTGGTGACCCTCAGCTCTAGCTCAGGAACAACAACAACAACAACAAAGTCAGGTGTCCGGTCAACTAGAGGAAGAATAACACTTCACTGCCTAAATGGGAAAAAGAACAGAAGTGAAACAAGCTCTACAGAAAACTGATTGTAACAAACAAAACAGAGTCCAGTGGTGACCACCCACTCAGTCAAACACACACACAACATACACACACACACAACACACACACACACGCACACACACACACACACACACACACACAAACAACACACACACAAACACACACAAAATCTGGGGCAAATATAACTTTATTATCATTTCAACTGTTTAACAAACATGTTATTCACAGAAATCAGACATGCTATTAACTTAACATTCTTTGACACCTTACTCAAGTATTCTTTTCTTTCACCTCAGGTCCATTCAAATGTTGCAAACCTGACTGAAAATTTCACAAAGTCAAATGCAGATTTTGAAAGCACAAGATACACAAACATACCGACATCTTTTTCCTTATGTTTTGGGAATCTCATTCACTCTACATGGATATATATATATATATATATATATATATATATATATATATATATATATATATTATCAGCTGCCTCTCCTATATTTGAATTAAAAGAAAATTATTACTATGTAAGCAATGAAATATTTGTTGAGACTAGTCACAACCTTTTCGTTTTAATAAACTTTATTTTCTATCTGCAAGTCCACCTCCTCACCCCCCACACCCTCAATTCTGTATTTTCCTCTTCATCTGTCACTTTGTCCAGGACAAGACTAAGCAGACAACAGCTATGTCCACTATCAAACACTGTCCACTATCAAACACTGTCCACTATCAAACACTGTCCACCTGTTCACTTCAGCTTTACTGAACATTCCAACAGCCAGTGGACAGGCTTCCCCAGGCCTTCAAACACAGTAGCATCTATGTATAAGGTTTTTACCCCTCTTCTACATCTCTTTTAATTAAGAATACAGGAATGAGGAACCAAATATCTGAAAACAGAAATCCACTGAGCAACAAAGCACAGAAAAGTCCTAACATCATAAAGGTCAACAACATGTTGCACTAGCAATCCAAGAGAAGCCCCTCTTTTCCCTGCTGTCTTCACTGTAATTTGACTGACCACATCTCACGTTCTGTCCCATGTATGTTAATTAACCGTATCTCAAGTTCTGTCCCATGTATGCACAGCCTTCTTTCCCACTTTCAAACATACACAGATTCATTTCTCTTTCTTGATAATGAGACCAGAAAGTCACCTTTAAAGTTCACTGATTTTAGGCAGAGTGTCATCATTGAAGAAGACAACATATTCATGTTAATCTTAAAGTACAGTTTCCACATGCATTGGTAAACTAAAGGGATGCAGGGAATGGTGAGAAGGAGGCAGGAGGGCGGGGGACATATTGTGTTAAACTTTGGGTCACAATTTGAATGAATGAACAAGCACCACGGGACTATTTTTTGTTTTGTATGTGATCTGCATTTCTCCCTTTTTCCAAGTGTTCAGACTTGCACAAACTGCCGATTATACAGAACCTGGTTGCCTGATATCACGCCACAACTGCAGCTACATGCAAGAGCTTCCTGACCACATCCAGCAACATCATACAGGTGTGTGTATATATAAATATATATATATAAATATATATATCATTGCATGTTACATGTAACCAGGTCTTGAAGGCGGTTTTCTCTGACTGAGACCCCTTTTTTCACACACACACACACACACATGCACGTACACACACACATACTCATATGCACGGTCGCGCATGCACAGCACACACACACACACACACACATGCACGCACACACACACACACACACACACACACACACACACACACGCGCGCGCATGCACACATGCACACACACATGCACGCACATACACACACTCACACAGGTGTATGCTGACTCACCTACTGACCTTTTTAAACAAACAAAAGCAAACCATCAATTAAAGACCAGGCCACACATGATTTCAGCAGCAAAATCAAAATGTAGCATCCCACATATCGTTACAGAAAACAAAACAAAACAGAAAAAAAATGTTAATCCAAACAAACAAAACCAGCAGGGATAAATCTATGATGAAACAAAAGATAAATTGGGTAAGTTTGGTATCTAACGCATTGTTTTCTTCACACAGAGCAAACTGTTATCTGCCCTTATTTGTAAATGTGTCAAACAGTGACATTTCTGGCATACATATCAATATTTGCAGCTACTACAAAAAATAATCCAGTGAAAATTCTAAGACGCTTCTAACTCTGTGAACAATTCTTCCTCTCTCTCTCAAACAACACCATTAACACATGTAAGTTACTCACTGGACCGTGCTGTCAATCTGTGGCAGTTTGAACACCCATACATGAATCCATTTTCAAAGCACAAATAAAATTGCTCAAATTTACAAAAAAAACAAAATGGCAAAAGACACAAGCCAACATAACATTACCATGAAATTGTAATAACACTGCCATAGCAAAAGTATTCGTTCATCGAGAATTGATATGATGAATATCAGTGTTCATTTGTAAAGAATAAACATGACAAGCATGTTAAGTTCGACATGCCCAGAGGAAAAACTGTAGGGATGACAGATGGGAGGTGGAGGTGACCGCAGAACCTGACTCCTACCTACACATCACCTTCCTCAGTTCTCAATGCAGAAAAAAAAACCTACAGCATCTGTCCACTACCTGCAGGAAGCCTCCTTACCCAAAAAAAAAAATTTTTTTTTAAATGTTAATATTACATAGCACATCTAGATGATAATATAGTGATGACACAGAGAGTCAGAACACACAAACTCATTGCCGATAAACCACCCATGGTACGGTCATGATCTTTTCCATGTTTCATTTCTAAATTTGCTCATCATCTATTCTATAAGTGAACAACCAAAAAATTGAGTATTTATTACGTATCTGTGGCTTTGTAGTTCACAGAAACCAGCTTATGTAATATGTGATCTGAAATGACCTCCCTCTCTCCATCCGCCAAAAGCCTACTTATGACACTTTTAAATCCAGCCTCAAGACATATTTATTCAAAACCTAAGATTTTTCCCTCCTGTTTCATCTCAAATTTGTCCCTGCCGTCAACAGCCGAAATCCCCACCACCCTGCCAAAGTGTATATAACCTCTGTGTGTGTGTGTGTGTGTGTGTGTGTGTGTGTGTGTGTGTGTCTGTGTCTGTGTGTCTGTGTGTGTGTGTCTGTGTGTGTGTTGTTGTTGTTGTTGTCTTCGATTTTACATCTGTTCACTCTCAGTGATATTAGACGTTGTGTATGTGTGTGTGTGTGTGTGTGTGTTTATTTATTTTATTTTATTCTTTTATATCGAGGATAATGGAATAAGCACTTATGTGCTTTTTTACATCCAGTCCCCGTGTGTATGCGGTTTGTAAATTCTGTCTTCTGTTCCCACCGGCACACAATGGCCTACTCTTACGAAAAGCGGAACAGGATTTAACGTGTGCGCTAGATGTTCTGGGTGCGTTCACACACGGGGCCTCGGTTTATAGTCTCATCCGAAGTGTGTGTGTGTGTGTGTGTGTGCACGTGTGTGTGTGTGTACATTTGAATTTGTTAACTCTGTTAATTGGTATTGGTTGTATGTGTATGGGTGTGTTGTATGCCATCGCTTTGATTTATTTTTGCGAGATATAGCGCTATATAAATTCCATTCACTATTATTATTATTATTATTATATGTTACAATAAGTGAACACAAAGTTGATCTATTTCGCAATGAAAGCTACAAGAGCCTTTCACAGTTACCCACAGAACAAGAAGATGGCTTGAGAAAGCCTCTACTACCCCAACTCCACTGCAAACTTGAATGAATAAAGAACTGCTACACTGACTAATCCCAGACCAAGTGCTGTACTACCCACAAGCAAAGACCAGCGACTTCCAGACAGGCACTACCATGTAGTCTGTGACAGAAGGTGCAACTATTTCCCTTACTACTGCACACACATCTTCACAACACATCACAACAAAACTGACCTCAGAAACTGAAAATCTTAATTCTTCTTCTCTGCCAAACATTCAGACAGCAACCATTGTTGTCTGTCTGAGCGTTCAACAAATAACAACAACAAAACTGACAGCTTTACCTGGAAAACATTAACGTACAAACATGGTTCTTTGGCAACCTTCAAAATATAAACCTCTAAACCTAATGTTCAGGTATTCAGATGCACATGACCCCAGAAAGCACAGACATATTAGCAGGACGATACAGAACACATGATACCTTTGGACTTGTCTAGAACAAAAAAAATCAAAACAATGAAAAAGAAAATCTCAAGCTGTTTCATCCTCATCCTATTCTTACTTCAGCATCTACTATTTACTTTTGTATTCTAAAAATAAGATGCAAACAAAGCACTACAGTTTATAGCCTTAAAAACCATGTAAGACACAAACAAGTTATGAATCAGATACACAGCCAGTACATGCCGCTTGTTTCATTTCATGTCAATCACGTATTTCAGGTAGTTCTAAGGCTTTTGCAGGAAGATCAGATGCTTTAGCAATTCACACAGCCATACAAATTCTGCCCACCAACAACTGGCTAATAAACCACTGAGCTGTACATTCACACTGAACACTGACCCAAGCATCAATTCTGAACACTTTTCTTCATGCACAAGAGAAGCATCAATGATCAGACTGCTTTCCATTTGACCAACATCACCATTTCTTGACATACACTTGTCAATAAACATCCAAATAGTTTCTTAAATACAAACAAGTCTTCCTTCAGTATTGTACTGAAAGATTCATCCATGACATTTATTCATATGCACATATTTATCAATAATGTACATGCAGTTTTCCTTTTTCCACATTGTCACATGTTTCCCAAAACAAAACAAAAGGCAATTAGTGATGGAATGAAAGCTTAAAGGTACCTGTAGTTTTTACTTAGCACCTGGATTTTGGCATACTGAAAACACATTTCAATGATTTTCCTTACACTATATATGTATAAATTATGATTAATATTATAGCAACAGAATGGCAGCTGGCTCTGTGACTGCTGACTGCCTAGGAAGTGCTAAGTTACCCTTTCCTGCTTGTCAACCTGCCTTCAGCTGATACTTTGTTGTGTACCATAATGCAGCACAGATGTCCCCCTTCCAGCTTTATGGCATGTAGTATAAATATTTAAGACAAATAGACAGACTCAATCTTACATCTACAGTTTTTCACAAAAAGTAACCTGTTTCTTTTGCAAGAAATTTCCTACGCCTAACATGCTTTCAACTTTTTTACACCTGAAAACCATAAGTAAAATTCTTACTTTTTTCCAGTAGATAAATACTGGAGGTACTCATGATTTTCCAGTTTAGCGTAGGCTGGCCTTCGTGCCCAGAAAACACTATGGCACCACAATCAGAACCAGGCATGTCGACAGCAAGCGTGTGCAAGATTTCATCAACAAAGCTGGTTTACTTTTCTAAACATCAGACCATTCTGTCTACTACATGACCTGTATAATACACTTGTCAGAGAAGCACAATGCAGATATGCTTCATTATACTTTGATTCCACTTTTGTATATGTATAGACGCAAAAAGACCAACAACAGCTCGGAAGAGCCTTAATTTTGATTCACACTTGCAAGTCTCTTGAACGGAAAAGAAAATATGGTATCAGCGGATTTCATTTCAATATGACTCACAGAGCTAAACACTGCAGTAAGAAGTTAGGGGGGGAAGAAAGAACACAGACAGGTCACAGAAAAAAACTGACTGCCCATGAAAAGCTGAGAGCTGAGGACTGCCAACACGTTACCCAGCCTCTGAATGCACTGCGTACATTTCCAGACTGCAGAATCTAAACTGTGCTTCAACTCTGACAGCTGGAAGAAACACATTTCTTTCTGACAACTTTTACACCCTCTTTGTTCAGGACAAGCTCCATACCCCATCCCCCCACCCCCCTCCTGTCAACCTCCTTCATCCCACCCCCACCTCCCCAACCCTCACTTCTGTAACAGTATTCACATCATAGCAAATCATGTGAGCAAAATACTACCCATAAAAAGCATCTGCTTATGTCTTTAGCATGTAGAAGGCCACACAGACTATCATGTAAGATGAAGACTGTGCACTATGTCAAATATGCTGCTTATCATCTGAGCACTGCACTACCACAGCCTTTAACCAAAAAAAGTGTATTACAAGTAAATAACTACTTTACAATTAACAAAGCTAACTGAACAAACCTACAAACCAGTAACTGTCCACATTAGATTGTTCTAAAGCAAAATGTTAAAAGCACAGGCTCATCCAAACGTGATCCCTGTCCATGCTATATTGTTCTTATTTTGGTCACATGAACATATAAACAATGAACACCATGCTATACAAACTTTATTGCTTTTTTCCCCTTTTCCATATCATTCTTTTTATCAAATATGAATTATGCAATAAACCTTTTCCCTCCAAAAGACCCCCACCAAATTAAAAAATATAAAGAAAAGAACCCCACAAAGTAAAGATAAAAATGGAACTTCATAAACCACAAAGTCTATCTATTCAATTAAAAAGAAAGAAAAACCCAGCATCAAATATCAAAAAGTCAATCACTCCACTTTCTCAGAAAGAAAAATTAAATAAATATATAAAGAAGGAAAAGAACACCCTGCTCACATCTTAAAAAGCAGTGACCAAGTTCAGGGGGTCAGTAAAACCGTTTCCTAGAGTTTTCTTGCTGTTTCTGGAAGACGATGAATCCCACCACGCCAACCACCGACAGCCCCACCAGAATGAGAATGATGATCATGAACAGCTTCCACCCACTGACGCTGCTCAGCGACCCTCGCTTGTCCTCCACGTGATCTGCACACACACACACACACACAACACACACACACATACACACACACACATGCACACGCATGCACACACACACACACAGGCTCACACAACACACACACGCGCACACACACACGCATGCAATTTATTTTCCATCAATTTTAAATACTCTAAAGTGTCATAAGTGTCACAAGCAAATGTACTGATCACTGAAATGAGATGTTTGTGCCAAGCCCTTAACATCGAACACACAGAAAGTATCAAACACTCATGAACAGGAGGGCCAGACCCTCACACACCACAGTGCAGCAGTCAATACGAAGGCCTGCTGACATCAATTTTAGGAGAAAAAAAAGAAAAAAGCTGAAGGGGAATGGCAATATAAGAACATCCAATGGCCCCACTAGAAAATAGCCTAGTGGTCAGAACATTGCACTCGCAATCTGACGACCCAGGTTCGAATCCCGTTCAAGGGGATATTTTCCCCTGGAATTAACATTAGTGCAGACTCCACTCTTCCCAAAAGTCCTTTGGATGAGACTATAAACCGAGGCCCCATGTGCAAACACAGGCAGAACATCTTGCACACACTAAAAACCTGCTTTTCGAAAGAGTAGGCCATTGTGTGCCGGTGAGAACAGATGACAAAATTTACAAAACCGTATACACACAGGGACTAGATGTAAAAAAACCACTTGTGTGCTTATTCCATTAGCCTCGATATAAAAGAATAATCAAGTAAATTCTTCAAGACAAAACAGACACACACACACAAAAATGGAGTCTTCTTAATCGAATGCTCAGACAACTACTGTTGGTTATCTGTCACATGACCAAAAATGCTTTGCGCTGCCATTAAGCACCTGATAGTCAGGCCCAGCGCAACAGACTTTGGGGTGAAACAATGGATAGAGAACACCACTGTAGAATAGTCAAAGAAACCCTTCTCAGAGACCCAGGCTTTAGCATGCAACCCACATGAACAGGAGGAATTCAGTGAATAACTCTTTAGTGTGGTGTCCCACTCATTCCAAACAAACCCAAGGAAGGACACCGATCACACTACAACAGAAAGGGGCTGACAACACGTCTCTGAATCACTCCAGTCAGCATCCACAACCTCCAACACGTCTCTGAATCACTCCAGTCAGCATCCACAACCTCCAACACGTCTCTGAATCACTCCAGTCAGCATCCACAACCTCCAACACATCTCTGAATCACTCCAGTCAGCATCCACAACCTCCAACACATCTCTGAATCACTCCAGTCAGCATCCACAACCTCCAACACATCTCTGAATCACTCCAGTCAGCATCCACAACCTCCAACACATCTCTGAATCACTCCAGTCAGCATCCACAACCTCCAACACATCTCTGAATCACACCAGTCAGCATCCACAAGCTCATGGGGTTACCGGCACAACTTTGATCAACAGAAACAACCCAGCTTCTGATCTGCTTTCTTTTAGATTTTAAAAAAAAAAAAGCAAATGACTTCAGCTGTCACCTCTTGCTCTTAATAAATCACAAAAATGGTATTAGGTAAAGGTGTCCCATAACCTATGTGGTTGTAGGGGAGCGAGGCATCAGAGACCTCACTTCTCAAGGGGCCAGCATATTGAGGGTGGTGTCCATTTCCTCACCCTCACTGCTTTACCTTCTCTGACCCTACAGTGGGCAGAAACCCATTTACAGCTGGGTGAACTAGGGAACTGTACTGAAGCCAAGGTGCGCAAACGGTCACCCATCCACTTGGTAACCACGCTTGATGCTGCTTAACATTGGCTGGGGGAAAGTGAGCGCTCTGACCACTGAGCTATCTCGTCCCCCGTTTAAATCACAACACGCAGTTATTTTCACTGACAGTCTACCTTCAGATTTTACCGTCTACTTGAGCCCCAGTTACGCAACAGGTGTTGTAAAATGTCATATTTATAAATTTTATGCCGAACACCCGCCTTTTGTACACAACTGGTCTCCCATGGGAATGCCGGGTCCTTTCAGTATAAGTAGCATCCCCACCTTCTGGAACTTCTGTGCTAGACATTTCCCCTTTTCTATCACTCCTTTTGTTTCTGTCTTTCTCCTCACCTCCCTATCCTCTCCCTCTCATGCCTATTTTCTGCCTACCCCTCCCATTCTCCTGACTCTTTTCATGCAAATCTGAAAACTATTCCTTATCAACTTTCTGATGAACTGCCCTGAAGTGGGAACGTGTGGGCTGAGGCCAGCAGGCAGACCTCCTGCAGAGTTACAAGCACAGGAGAAGACCAGGCTCTACACATTCTACCCAATATTAGGAAACACAGAAGAAAAAAAGAAGAAACAACTGGTCAAATTACAGCAGAAATTTATTTATTTTTAAAGAAAAGACATAACTCAAACTCAAACTCGAACACTTTACTAACTTAAGAAAATTGCTCATGTCACAATGAACAGGAACAGATATGGAAAATGTATGGGGAAAAAAGGCAAGTAAATGTGCCTCCTTTACAGCTGAACAAGAAACAAAATCAAACTATAGAGAGCTACTTGTGAATTGTTAACACCCACACCCACGCACAACTTACACACACACACACACACACAAATTGCACGTATACAAACACGGGCACTCATACACACAAGCACATCAGCCTGGCCCATGCATGTACGCACAAATAAGCACAAAACATATTGCCAATGCGTCTAAGAAAAGACATAAGAAAGAAAGAGGAGATAAACAAAACTAAAACCAGAACCAAGCCGGTGACCTTGTCCTTTCCAGATATGCTTCTTCTTCACTTTTCCTTTTTTTCTCTTTTTTTTTTCTCTTTTAATTATCCCTGCTTACACTTACTTAGTGCTGGCAACCTCCTTGGGTGATACAAAAATAATTAAAGGCAACACTTGTTGAGTGTTGTCAAACCCAGACTGAAGTGACTGACCTCTAGGAGCCTCCATAAAAGCTGCCTCTGGCAAGCCTCTGTAGGGTTCAGCATCCTGCAAACACAGAAACATCCACATGACCAGGACCACACTGCAGGCACAGAGAGGGAGAGACAGGCGAAGACACAAGAACCCCATGAAATAAATCTTTCTTTTTTTTCTTCATTCCCCAGCTAGAGCTCCAACGTTCATCAGCCGTGAAATTCTGAGTATGCGACCTTTTTGCCCCCCACCATGAAGGTAGCTGCATTCTGACTTCAGGGAGGTATGCTGGGTATGTTCATGTTTCCGTAAGCCACCGAACACTGACATGAATTACAGGATCTTTAACATGCATTATTTGATCTTCTGCATGTGTATATACACAAAGGGAATTAAGGCACTGGCAGGTCTGCACTTGAAGTTGGTCTGGGAGATGATAAACATCCCCACACTTATATTACCAGATGCTGCTGAGATTCGAACCCATGACTTCATATATCATGGGACTGATATCAAACTGTCTAAACTACTCTGCTATGGCATCAGTCAAACCAAAACATAATCATTTGACAAATCATTAAAAAATACCAACAATATTGTTATGAAAATAAAACTGTAAACAAAAAAAAACTCCACAAAATCACTGATTTCCAACTACCATAAAAAATCCACCCTAGCATTTAAACTGATCCTAAGACCAATCTATTCAGACAAGCTTTTTCCTTTCCTTTTTACCTGAAGACTGATTTGTGTGTACAAGATTCTGAACCAAGGGCAACAACTCAGACCTTTACAATGTTCTCTATGCAGTTTGCTCCCTTTGATGATTAACCCAGGAAGACTTCACGACAATAATTATTCTGCGTTAAAATGTTGTGTGTACAATGTACAACACTTGAGCACTGATGCAGCTTCAAACCCAGACAAAAGACATCTTGATGTGAAGACTTCTTTCTAACAGCTTTTCAGCTTTCCTCTTTAAGTCGGTGCATCCGTTTCCACCAGGGGGGAGGGAGCTGCAGACAGAAGCACACCCACCCAGTCCTGTCGTGGAAGTGACTGATCAACACCTGACCTCAGCTGTCACACACCCGAGGACTGATCAACACCTGACCTCAGCTGTCACACACCCGAGGGGCGGCATGCACAAAATACAGTGTAAGTCAGGACAGGAGAAGACAAACATGCACCGATGTGTTTCTGATTGAATGTGCCCATTTAAACAAGCATGAATTTGCTTGGTTGTCAACAACAGACCCCTGAACACAAGATTTATCAAACACTTTAAACTGAAAAATATGCAGATAAACATATATATATATATCTTACTGGGTTTTTCCCAAAAAAAATCTATAGCAACACTGTAGAAATTATGCTTTCTTCTAAAGACTACCAAGCACCACATGCTGGAGAAAAAGGCTTTTTCAATTTGATCATGAACGATACAAATAGTTCTCTTTCCCCAAAGCAGTCCCTGCATACATCGGATTTACTCTGCGCCAAATTCTTCTTCTTCTTCAAATGCTCAGATAGCAACTACTTTTTTGGGGGGTCATTTGAGTGAAAATGTGTTGCGCAGCCGTTAAGCACCTGACAAGTCAGGCCCAGCTCATCTGACTTTGGCACGAAACCAATGAAAACAATACAGGACAAACAGATTACAGAAAGTACACTCTTTTTTTTAACTTGTTTAACTACAATGAATGGTGCTACTTACCTTATCTGATGGCTCCAGCTCATAAAATTTTATAGCAATAATGTCATGGTTATCTGGAAAAGAAACCAAAAAACCACTATGAAATGCTCACTGTAGAAAATTACATACAGAGAACATGATCACACACACACACTGATCACACACAAACACATTCTTTGCACATTAACATCAAAAACAAAACATATCCCAAACTTTTTTTTTTCAACAACAAAAAACCCTGCACCCTACGAAAAGAAATAAGGACAACAGCATCCCCCCGAAGAAACAGCAAATGACACAAGAAACTTTGTGTTTACTTAGTGAACGTTAGTGAGGTGTGGTGTGGTGTGGTGTGGTGTGGTTTTTCGTGGGTTTTTTTTATTTTATTCTTTTATATCGAGGATAATGGAATAAGCATTTATGTGCTTTTTTACATCCAGTCCCCGTGTGTATGCAGATTTGTTAATTCTGTCATCTGTTCCCACCGGCACACAATGGCCTACTCATACGAAAAGCGGAACAGGATTTAACGTGTGCGCAAAATGTTCTGCATGCGTTCGCACATGGGACCTCGGTTTATAGTCTCATCCGAAGGACTTTGGGGAAGAGTGGAGTCTGCACTGATGTTAACTCCAGAGGAAAATATCCCCCTTGAACGGGAATCGAACCCAGGTCGTCAGATTGCGTGTGCAATGTTCTGACCACTAGGCTATCCTTGTTGTGTTGTGTTGCGTTGTGTGTGTGTGTGTGTGTAAATCCAAAATATGTTAATCTTTTGTGAACGGTTGCATGCATGTGAATGTTTTGAATGCAAGCGCTTTGATTTGTTCGCTTTACGAGATTCAGCGCTACAGAAATTCCATGTAGTAGTAGTAGCAGTAGCAGTAGTGGTAGTGGTAGAAATTCCATGCAGCAGCAGCAGAAGTAGCAGTAGTTGAGGTCACAGTAGTAGCAGTAGCAGTAGCAGTAGAAGCAGTAGCAGTAGTAGTAGAAGCAGTAGCAGTAGCAGCAGTAGCAGTAGTAGTAGCAGTAGAAGCAGTAGCAGTAGTAGTAGAAGCAGTAGCAGTAGCAGCAGTAGCAGTAGTAGTAGTAGTAGCAGTACCTGCCAGATCTCCGGTGGCAGCCGAGGCCCCGAAATAATAGCCGACAGGCAGCTTGACCCCGTGCACAGTGAAGCACTCCCTCCACCCGTTCTTGTTGTCCACATCCACTGACACCTGCACACACCCCACACCACACACCACCATCACACCACACACCCCACACCACCATCACACCACACACCCCACACCACCACACCACCATCACACCACCATCACACCACATACCCCACACCACCATCACACACCACACCACCACCACACCACCATCACACCACACACCACACACCACCACACCACCATCACACCACACACCACACACCACCACACCACCCATCACACCACCACACCACCACACCACCATCACACCACACACCCCACACCACCACTCACACCACACACCCCACACCACCACCACACCACCATCACACCACATACCCCACACCACCATCACACACCACACCACCACCACACCACCATCACACCACACACACCACAACACCATACCACCATCACACCACACACCACCATACTCCACATCACACCCCACAATACCATACCACCATCACACCACACACCACCATCACACCACCATCACACCACACCACCCACCACCATCACACCACACACACCACCACACCACCATCACACACACAACCCACACCATCACCATCACACCACACCACCATCACACCACACACACCACTACCACCATCACACCACACCCCAAAACCATACACATCACACCATCCACTATGATCACATCATCACAATGATGCCAGATTTGCCTTGTCTGCATACTGGTTGGTGTAAAGTGAGTGAGTGACGGAGGAATGTCCGTGCCTTCTTGCACAGTTCAGCAGAAGGGGAAGGGGAAGGGGAAGGGGAGGGGGGGGGGGGGGGGGGGGGGGGGGGGGGGGGGGGGGGGGGGGAGTCAATTTGCTTGCTTTTTAACAACATTTTTATGAAGTTCAGCAAGTTACTGAAAACCACTTTTCTAACAATCAATGAAGGTTTGGGTTCAATATGCATGCATGCATGTACACACGCATGCATGCATGCACGCACACCACACACACACACACATTAAGCCATTAAGAACATGAGAATCACAATGTATTTCCAACCTAACACATAAATCAAATATGTTTTGTTGCTTTTTTTTTAAATAATGAATGGAGTTACCATCACCTTTGACTGTTCTCATGCCAGTCCTTTGAAATGAAACAGAGTGTAAACTGAGGTTCCTTGCCCTGACAAACACATCACATCTTGTGAACACACTACAACCCCCTCCACCTTTCACAGAAGAGAAGACCAGCCCATTCCACTCCAACCCTGTTGTTTATAGCCCCACCAATGACAGAAGCCATAACAGGGATGTCGCCTCGCAAACTAGACCAGCCATGGTTTGTCGCATAAATGACATGAACATACCCAGCATGCATCCTGCATCCCAAAGAGGGATGGGCTCTGCCCGGTTTGATGTGCATAAGACACACTGCCTGAAAAACTCACAGCAGTGGCCCAAGGACTGACTCACCAAGGGAGAAGTCGGAAGAAGTCTGATCATTCCACTCTGTGCGGACCAACTTTCAGTAAAATCTGCAGCCACATTCTTCTATATTATATACATGTATATATGACTCAGATAAACACACACACAAAAAATCCCTGTTTGAACACGCTGCAGGCTGACACCCTTACCTTGAGGGTACTGTCCTCGTATCTGATGGCCATGTATGTGTCGTAGTCCCTGTTTCTGAACTGAGCTTCGCATCCAGCGATCTGGGTGTGTGTGCCGTCTGTGTCATGGTCGTAGTGCATAGAACCGTTGGTCACCATGGCCGACACGTAGGGATGGTTATGCTGAAAGCGCAGAAATTTACATTACTGAGCTGTGTGATATATGCGTGTGAGTGCATTCAGTGTGTGTGTGTGCACACACGCATGTGCGTGCGTGCATGCATGCATGTGTGCATGTGTGTGAGTGTTTGTAAGTGTGTGTAAGTGTGTGAGTGTGTGTGTGTGTGCATGATGTGCGTGCATGCGTCACCGCTGTCAGTTTCCCTCACTTTTAAGCTGCTCTCAGCTTGCTGTCCATTCCATGCCAGCTGGTGTTAATTACAGCAGGAACTGACCACACTTGGACTAGGTAAAAGGAAAAAAGTATGTTCTTTCGAGCCAGAAGGCCCATAGAGCCGGAGCTTATCCCGGTTTCTGTAGCGTTAAGCGAACTGATGGTTTTTCACCACCCCTGTGACAGGACGCTAGTCTGTCGCCAGATACTTCCCCAGCAGAGCTGGTACCCACTTGTACACCTGGGTGGAGTGAGGAAAATAGGAGTAAAGTGTCTTTCCCAAGGACACAACACCGAGCCGAGCGGGGATCGAACCCGCGACCTCTGTATCACGAGTTGACCGCCTAAACCACTTGACCACGGTGCCTCCAGGTAAAAGGAAGGGGTGCACTAAATTTAGCACTCTTGACAAAATGGTGATGGATTTGCACACTGTGGCGTGTGTGCGTGCATGCGTGCGTGCGAGCAAGCAAGCGAGCGAAAGAGTGTGAGGGGAAGGACAGTATGTATATGTATATGTATGTGTGTGTGTGCATGCGCACGAATGCATGCAAGTGTGGGTGTGTGTGTTTGTGTTTGTGTAAACATACATGCAAAGAAAAGACAGGAAAACACAGACTTAGACAAACTGACAAATGTAAGATAGATGGATAGATATAGGTTTCATGGTCGTAATGCAGAGAACCACAGGTAACCATGGCTGACACATAAGGATCATGGTTAAATGCTGAAAGCACAGAAAAATGCTGTATACATGAACTAGCACAGAAATCTATGGTTGTGCTGAAATCAAAGAATGTCACAAAGGGCAATGAAGTGTCAGAGGGGAGCTAGTGCATTCCAGTTTTCTGAACCTTTTAGTTTGGGTTCATTCTTGCCTAACCTCACTATCAGAAAATGTCTTTCAACAATGCACACACTCCTTTCTCCCAAGAATGCCCGAGATAAAAATTCACAAACTACTTGGGAACATTGTCCTCCTGCTTTTCATGTCACTTCTCAAACACACATCTCACAGAACACTGTTAGCTCCATTCCTGTCTCCACCACCTGAAAATTTCTCATACTGATCAGTGTCCATGTGGCACTGAGGCCCACAAACCCCCCTTCCCTCCCTCCCTCCCAAATCCTGCAGTCCTGCCCCACTTTCAACACTCCAGAGACACCAGTCATGGCTGGTAGAGAGCTCCAGGAGAGGGACTGCCAGGGCTGCTGCTGCTGCAGCAGACTGTCCACTTCACCCTCCACAACGGATTGATGAACATTTAGCAAAGCCAGGGAAAGCAGAAGAAGAAACACAGCTATGTACTGATCACAAAACTAGGCCTGTGACAGAATATAACCCAGAAACAACTTTGACATGAGTGTTCTGACTGTGGGTTTGTGTTTCCAGATAGATAGATAGATATATATTCTATGACTAATGTGTGATGTGGGGGCTTAACATGAAAGCTGAAGAACTCACGTTATGAGGTCCATTGTGATTGCTGTAAGTGTCCAGGAAAATGGCCAGACCGGTGAAATAATCCATGTTTCCAAACACAGGGCCTACACAACACACAGAACAATTCACTATAAAAGCGAGCAGAATCATTTACACTTTTTTTTTCAAGCTCATAATCAGCACAATACTGCTAATGATTTTTTCACAACTTTCACATTTACTTTACCAAGCAGTGTAAATAATACTGTAGTTTTCTCTACTTCCCCCCAAGCCAATAAACAGTACACTATAACCACTGATCTTTTATTTCAAAACAATCTGTCTACCAAGCAACTTCAATTATACTGAATGTCATCACTTTTTTTCCAAGCCCAATAAACAGCTTAAAGCATTTATTACCATTTCAGTTCCCAGTAATTCAATCTTCTCATCTATCAGTTGGTAAACAAACCCTGAGGGAAACAATTCATACCATCCTCTCACTGAGCTGAGGATATGAAAATAAAAATGCCAACATAAACACAAACACACACACACACACACACCCTAAACAAACAAATTAATACCAAAATCCCTCTCCTTTTGTCAATTCTCAGCAATATCATCTTCCATCAACTAATTTCACAGTCCTGAACTATTTACACCAACCAAGTGATACTTGCCCAAAGTGAAGAATACCAACACTCTTACTTACCTAAGCGCATTCGTTCCCGGGTGTACCAAAACGCGAGGCCATCACCAAACAGGTTCTTCCCCCCTCCGTGAACTTTGAACTGTACATGCACCTCCCAGTTTGGTGTGACACATTTCTGAAACAATATAATTACATTTTTTTCTATCTTTATATCAGTAAATGACTAAATCTATCGATAAAAAAAAATATTTCAATGATGTTACAGTTTTGAAAAACTGAAAATTAAGTTTATCTGCCAAAGAAAAAATTTTTTATCAGTGTTATGTTAAAAGTAGGAGATGAAAACTGAAGTGGTATGGATCTGTTTCCCGGTCAGAAGAGCTCGCACAAGACAACCCTGCATGGAAGACAAGGAGAGGAGGACAGAGGAGATGAGAAAGGACACATGTATTATAGATCTAAAAATAGGACAAGCCTGAGGCTGAGGAAAGCACTAGCAGAGGCAGGGGACACAAAGATGGAGAGGCCTGGTTGTCAAGTCACCCAGGGCACCCTTAGCCTATGCTATGGTAGAGAAGACTACTCTCAGGATACATGTATGTAATGTGACATAATACAGCCTTCAAAACTGTACACGGTAAACATCTACTTATCAGGTATACACAATGGACTTTCTTGAAAATGTCAAGTCATACCTACTCATCGTGATCAAGTTTACCAAGTTAACCCTTACAGGTCTACAATACGCTCCATCATGGTCCATGTGATATTGTAATATAGATTATATAATATGGATTCCCTTTAGCCCTCGACTTACAAGATTTTTTTTCTAGTGCATAGGGTTGGGTCTACATGGTAAACTGTGTAGAGAAATATCTGCAGCAAGTGATGCCAGTTCGACTCCGACATTCATGATCACATGTACGATGAAATTTACAATGAAAAGCAGACAAATATTGGTCACGCTCACAGCACTTGATAATTGAAAAAAAAATTTTCAGCACAGTATCTCAAAATGAGAAACTCAAGTACATACAATGTACAAATTTCTTCAGATTCTTTCGAACACTATACACATTACATACTGCACTTACTACGGAAACTTTGCCTCAACACGTATTATAATAAGCATGTGTGCATATATATGTATATCTCATTAGTTTAATTATTAAAATGCAAAAAGCATCAACAAGGAGATGAAGAAGCCTGTCATACCATGTTGTTCCAGATAGCACCCTGTTTACTCTGGTGATCAGGAGTCAGGCGCACATAACTGTTTGTCACCATTGTGCTGCCCAAGAAGTCCCACTGGGGCACAGACATCCCTGACCCTGAAAACACCACATGTATGTATTGTATATATCAATATTAGGAGGAAAATTTAAAGATGCTGAACAACCAAAACAATTTATCCCTAGGTTCTGAAAGCACAAACTGACAAAGATCCTGAAAACTGAAGCAAATGACTCCAGAAAAATTGGCGATGTTCCCCCATACAATGATTTGTGTATACATGGAGCTTCATCTAAGCAGCAAAAACTAACAAACATCTAACTTCCAGGACTTCCCAACATCCACTAAGGCCCCAGAACATTGTTTCCTAATCAGCCCTGCTCAATTATGGCAATATGCCACTGTAACTAGAATGACTACCTAAGTAAAGATTTACATAATAACTTAATAATCTAATTAAATTGTGAATACATACATACAAATATACATGTATACATGTAACTGTGTTAATATGTAGTGAACACAAAGCACTTACTCTACTGTGACTAAGTTAGTGACACTACAGGAAAGAGGATTTCTAAAACCAGTTGATACTTTCCACATCATCAAATGGAGCTTCACTTCTGATCCTCCATAACGATGGTAAATGAACAATGAAAGTCACTAAAGCAGTAAATGTTTTTAACACAAGTGTTTCACCTTCAAGATTTTTTGCTCACTTCAATATGTAAATTAAAACCACAGAAATTACTTGTAAACAAAATAGCCTGAACTTACACCAGCTTACACCAGCTGAGAAATGTAATGGACACTTGCTAAGTTGCTTTAGTCCCTCATTCAAAACAGGCTGAAAATGAAACTTGGAAAGGGGTTGACAGCTGGTGATAAACTTTTAAGTGAATTACTGTAGACTCAGTATACTGTAGACTGTAGTGTATAGCATTACTTCTAAGAGGAAATTTTATTCATTTGTTTAAATAAATTTCTTTTTTCATTTTGTTCCTAGGAACTTTCAATATCACCATCCAAATTTAAGAGAGCTAAACAAAGCTGGAATGGTTTGGGTTTTTTTGTTGGGTTTTTTTTTTTTCTTACTTTGAGGATAATGGAGTAAGCACATGTGCTTTTTAACATCAAGTCCTTGTGTGTATGCAGTTTGCAAATTTTGTCATCCGATCCCACTGGCACACAATGGTCTACTCTTCCGAAAAGTGCAACAGGTTTTAATTTTTAACGTGTGCGCAAGACGTTCTGCATGCGTTCACACCTGGGACCTCTGTTATATAGTCTCATCCGAAGGACTTTTGGAGGGAGTGGAGTCGGCAAATATGCTGAGAAAAAATCCTCTTGAACAAGATTCGAACCCGGGTCAGCAGATCACAAGGCTATCCCTGCCCCCAGGATGAGGATGGTGGCAAAATATACATGTATGTACAGTCATTGAGTCACGCTCCTTTATGATTGCCTCCAGACACAGTGGTTAGTGAATAGGGTTGTTCGCTGGTTATCAGTTCCAATCCCATCAGAGGCACGCATTTATTTTGCAATGCTCAACTTCTCAGAGCTGAGTTTACTTTTCATGATCATGACTCAATGGGGTAAAGTTCAGCCATGATAACAGTATCAGCCAATAAAGTTATGTGTTTCTCACTATTCACAATTAATTTTTTAACACTTATTACAGTGCAGGTGGGGGGGGGGGGGGGGGTGTTAACCTAGCTAAAAAGGTTGAGCTATGGTGTGATTTTTTTTTTTTAAGTATTGGAAATGCACAACTAAGTTTAGTAATTACTATTACTGTATTAGTAGTCTGACTAGTCCCAAACTAAACTGGACTTCAACTATCATCATCAAGTGCTAAAGATCCCCCTCATCAAAAAAAAAAAAAGTAAAAATCATATAGTACTATCACTGACTAATCCCAGTAATCATCATGCAATAAAGGAAAATTATAATTTAAGTATTGCCTCCAACTAGGTGAATGAATCATTGAATATAGATTGATGAATTATAATGATTAACACTAACGGGGTACACAATACATCTCCTGAACATGTTAGGTCTGAACTCTGATCATGTGCAATGTTAAGTATTGAAGATCTCTTTCCTCAAGCATTGTGGCTTCAACTTCAGTTTTTCCTCAAACTGCATGACACTGACTCTGTGACTGGGATAAGATCACATCTGAGCCTTGGCTTTAGAGCCATTAGATTCACGAAAGATTCGAATACTAATTATTACTAATAGGCAAGGTCTGGTGATTGTCTCCATCTTAGTGGCTTGTTGTGTCTCACTTAAATTAACTCAATTTAACAGACTCCCATTTGAGCCACTGTAAACAAAACTGTCACTAGTGTCACCCACTCAGTCACTGACTGGTAAAGGGTTTAGAATGTGATGTCCTGCATATACTGGATTAGAAAAGGCACCATTAAACACCAGTTAAAGGTGGCTGCTGCAATATATGGCCTTTTCTCTTTGATGGTCTGATTTGACATACTTTTCCAGAGGTCCCTTGACCACTCGCCATCAGTCATATGAGTATGACAGTACAAGGCTGGGTGTGGCTATGTGACAGTGTGATGGCAAGATCGAATGAGTGGTGTGAGAACAGCTCTAGCACTAGCTCGTCCTAGAAAGAGAGACAGAGAAAAGAAAGTCTTCCCGCAAGATTGCCTCGAGCGAAAAGCTCAAAATACTACACTACAGTACATACAGTAGTCAGCGCAACACCAATCAGCTTCGCCCAAGACTGAAGTCAAAGTTAAAACGTCTACTTTCATTCATTCCAAATAAAAGTATTCAATATAAAGCTTGGTGGGCTTGTCAGGGAATGTTCCCTCCTCAAAAGTCTTTTGTGTCCTTCGAGACCCACAGACAAGAAAATACAAAAAATACAGGTAGAAATAGCGGAGCGTCTGACTGAAGCTGCCATGTTTCTGTTGGTGTTGTCCCACAAGGCTGCGTTAACCGGAAGTATATCCCGGTTACATGAGCTACATGACAAACTTTTGTTTCGTTTTCAGATTGCTTGTATTTATTCTGTCTGTAGGCCTATACAATTATTGTATATGCTGTTTGTTTGTGAGGGGTGGGTTTATGAAGGGGTGGTGCGTTAGTGGGGTGTTGGTTGTTTGTTCAGTTGTTGGTTTTTTTTTCAAGAGGAGGGATATTTTCTTGTTCTTTTAATTTCTTTTAAAAAGGGGGGGTGGGCGTTTTTTGTTTTCTTTTGTTTGCTTTTTTTGTGGGGGTAGGGGTGTAAGCCTCCATGTTTTTGTATACATATTGACTTTTGTTATTTTTTGTGGAGTTGGGTAGGGTGTAGAGAGGGAGAGAGGGGAGCCTGTTGTTGTTTTGCTTCAGAACTTTTTCCTTTTTTTTCATTTTTTCTTTTTCTTTTTTTTTCTTTTTTTTTTTTTTTTGGGGGGGGGATGGTTTCTATTCTTATTTTATTTGTACATTTAGTTTTAACAGACTTGCATGTGTTTTCTTAAATGCGATCATTTTGCTTTTTGTTGTTTTTTGTGATATTGTTCTTGTTCTTTTGTTGTTATTGTTTCTGTTGTTGTGTTGTTTGAGGGGAGGGGGGGGGGGGAGTATTGCATTGTTTGGTATGAGTGTATTTGTTTCCTTGATGGGGTTTTGCTGATATTGTTATGTGATCAAGTGATTATTTCTTTTCTTTTCTTTTCTTTTCTTTTGTTGGTCGGTAAGGTTCAGCTTGTTAAAACCATGTTAATTTGTAACAAACTTGATCAAACGACCTTTATTTTGTTGTTGTTGTTGTTGTTGTTTGTTTGTTTAAATGTTTAGAAGAATGAATTCGGACATAAAAGAACTCACAGCAACAAGGATTGTCCCTGGCAAATTTCTGTAGGAAAAAAAAGAGCCACTCCCATGGGGAAACAAATTCACCCAGACAGGAGTTTTTGGGTTGTTTGGGGTTGTGTTTTTTTGTTGGTGTTGTTTGTTTATTTGTTAGTTTTTTGTTTTTGTTTGGGTTTGGGTTTTTTTTGTATAATGGGAGGAGCTGCTCTTGTGGTAACATGCTCTCCCCTAGAGTCCCTATGGGGGGACGGGTAGCATGGTGGTTAGAGTGATGCGCTCGTGATCTGCTGACCCGGGTTCAAATCTCGTTTAAGAGGATTTTTCCTCTGGAGTTAACATCAGTGCCGACTCCACTACCCCCAAAAGTCCTTCGGATGAGACTATAAACCGAGTCCGCGCGTGCGAACGTACGCAAAACATCTTGCACACAATTAAAACCCGTTCGGCTTTTCGGAAGAGTAGGCCATTGTGTGCCGTGGGAACGGATGACAAAAGTGACAAAACTACATACACACGGGGACTTGATGTAAAACAAAACACAACAACAAAAATTTAAGCACGTAAGTGCTTATTCCATTATCCTCGAAATTAAAAGGGGGGAAAAAGAAAGAAAGGTGAAGTCACATGTGATAATATTTTGAAGAAACGGAAAACTGTCACTGGTAAGTCAGCATGAAGAAGACAATTCTGGCTGGACACTTCTTCCCATGCAAGTGTACTGTACACCTTTCTTCTTCGTCGAACTCAGACAGCAACTATTATGTATCACATGAGCGAAAATACATTGCACTGCCATTCAGCACCTGACAAGTCAGACCCAGCACATCCAACTCCGGCGCAAGAGAGGATTGTTATATTTATTGTCTTTCTGGAGAAAAGGCAGGAGACTGTACCAAAAAGGCAGAAAAAAGACAAGAAGGTGACAAAAAGAAAAGGAACAAGGCAGAAACAAAGAGAGGGATAGAAAAGAGGAAAATCCTAGCACATAATTTCCAGGAGGTGGGGATGCTATTTATACTGACATTCCCGGGGCATCCCCACAGGGGATGGTACTTTTATCAACAAGTTGGAAGACAGAAACCTCTTTCCATACATGCACCCACTCACGTTTCTGGGCCCAAAGACCTCTTGCTTCCATCTACATGTTAATCAAGGCAATTGTACCAAAGAAGCATGAGGTATGTGTTTTAAAATAACCAGAAAAAGTAAACCCAACAGCATAATTATGAAATACAACGCATATTATTTGATAGAATATTTCAAACTTTTTAGGAAATTCAAAGAATCTAAATGAACATTATATAGAGAGATTTTATTTATTTGGGGGAGTGGGGGGAGGTTGTTTGAGATTTTAATGAAAAAAGCCAGTTCATCAACATATTTCTGCTAATGAGCAGCATAAGAAGTGAAACCTTCAGCAAAATTACAGTTCAATACTGATGGAGGCTAGAGGCGAGTGGCGCCATTTTCCCATGTCCCATGCCACCTTCAAGTGCACACCTGCCAGTGCCTTAATTCCTCTCGTGTATGTACGTATGCAGAAGATAAAATATTCACGTTAAAGATCCCGCAATTCATGGTCAGCTTTCGGTGGGTTACAGAAACACGAACATACCCAGCATACATCCCTGAAGTCGGAATGCGGCTACCTTCATGGTGGGCAGAAAAGGTCACATACACAAAATCTCACCAATGGTGAACCTCGGAGCTCTAGCCGAGGAACGAAACAAAAACTTAAATACTGATAGCTTCTTGTGTAATATGAACTGTCATCCCCCCCCCCCCCCTCTTTTTTTTTCAATTTCATCTGTCTGTCTGTCTGTCATCTGTCTTTTTCTGAGGACCTGAATTTGTTTTCTATCCGTTTGGTTGGGTTGTTTTTGTTTTTTCAAGTGTGTGTGTGTGTGTGTGTGTGTGTGTGTGTGTGTGTGTGTGCGCGCGCGCGCGTGCGTGCGTGCGTGCGTGCGTGTGTGTGTGTGTGTGTTGCTTTTTTTTTTTATGAAGCAGATCATTTCGACGCAGATTTCTGCGAACTTTACTTTGTGGTTGTGACAAAATAGTCTCACTAACAAGAAACCAAACAGAGGGGCGGGCGCTTACATCATGATGGTGGCATGCTATTTGGGGGCAGGCAGTGAGCTACGTTACGGCATCAGACCATGCCATGATGAATGGAGGCAGAGAAGAAGGAAGGAGGGATGGGAGGAAGGAAGGACACAGCGTGCACTGTGAATTATCGATCTCTCGCAGACAGCCAAAACTGGCATCTCTGTGTGAGAGAGAGAGAGAGAGAGAGAGAGAGAGAGAGAGAGAGAGAGAGAGAGGAGAGGGGGGGGGGGGGGGATGCGTTCTCAAGAGAGGAAGTGGGGAGAGATGGGGAGAGGGTCGGGATGCCACAGGAATCAACCCTGCTCTGCTCTGCCAAAAAGGTAGGCCTAGGCTAAGCTATTGCGCGTTGGGTCGCTTCTATTCGGCATGGACGATTCTCATTATTCGGTTTGGATCAAGTGTTGCTCGCTAGGCTAGCCTAGCTATCAACTGATTTGCGGTGATTCTGTCTACCTGTGAGTTTGTTTGAAGACGTAGGAGGCTGTTTTACCGGTAAGGGATTCGTTCAGTCGCGCATTCATTGAGACTCAGCTGATGTCTGTTTGATATTATGACTCTCTCCTGTTGTTTGGAGGGCGAGTGTGTTGCTGGCTCCACACAGCTGAGGACAAGTCTTGTGAAAATGTGAAATAGTGTTAGGCTATGTGTTTTCCGCAACATACCAGTCAGATATCTTCATTCTGTAGCTGCGTTTCTGCATGTTGATAGGAGGGAGGGGAGGGGGGGGGGGGGGTTATGGCTTAGCAGTTGTAAACAACAGTGATTTTTTTTTTCGTCCTGATGTAATGCCCGTGTAAAGAAAGTTTCGATACAACTATAAGCATCGACCCGCTCTGATAGATGAAAGACAGTCTGAAGCCTGGCTCTGTGTGATGAGAATCATCCATCACCAATGCCATGGTCACAGGACTCGTTTGACTGACCTAGAAAAATAACAGAATTATTGTGGATGTCTGTTTACTCAAAGAAGAGCACCCGACCCTCCTCCATCCCTCCCTCCAAAAGTGGGGGAAAGGGTATGGATTTTTGGAAACGTGAGGCCGCGAGCCTTGACATTTCTGTTGCCACGTTATGCCAGGTTCAGAGTGGGTTGCCATTCACAGCCTGCATGACTTAGAGTAGGCCTGTAGTGGTCCCACAGTCACCATTTGTTGCTGTTGCTGTTTGTTGTTTTGGTTGGTTGGTTGTTGTTTTTTTGGTGGGTTTGTTTGGTGTGTTTGTTTTTTTTTGGTGGGGGGTTGTTGTTTTTTCTTTTCTTTCCATGCTCATTCGCTTGGGTGTCTGGCACAGTGAGTCAATGTAATGTAGTGTGTAGTAGATAATTGACCACTCGATACTGTAGAGACTGATTCATCTAGGTTGAAGACTGTAGCAGGTGTCTGGTCTCTCAGTGTTTGCCTATTAATTAACCAGACTTAAGTGAATTAACCAGACTTAAGTGTGGCCCATGAGACAAAGGCACCTACTGTGTTGGCCAGCTATTTGAGCTGCATGACAGTGCAGCCACTTAATCATTGTTTCTTAGAACTGAGGAGGCATAGTCATCGTCACAGTGTGGTCTCCAAAGCCACCGTCACCAGGTCATAGTCACCATCCCATTGGCCTCCATAGCCACCATCACCTGTCTCCACAGTCACGTGTGGTCTCCACAGTCACCGTGTGGTATCCATAGCCACCGTCACCAGGTCATAGTCACCATCACCATTGGCCTCCATAGCCACCATCACCTGTCTCCACAGTCACGTGTGGTCTCCACAGTCACCGTGTGGTATCCATAGCCACCGTCACCAGGTCATAGTCACCATCACCATTGGCCTCCATAGCCACCATCACCTGTCTCCACAGTCACGTGTGGTCTCCACAGTCACCGTGTGGTATCCATAGCCACCGTCACCAGGTCATAGTCACCATCACCATTGGCCTCCATAGCCACCATCACCTGTCTCCACAGTCACCGTGTTGTCTCCACAGTCACCGTGTGGTATCCATAGCCACCACCACCGTCACCGTGTGGTCTCAGTCTTGCACCTGAGCCCACACCATAAAAAGACTCGGGTCAGTGGACGCCCACTGAACGAAACAATAAACAAATAAAACCCATGAAAAATCCCACAACCATGAATTCCGTATCTACTAAATAATTTTGGAATATGCTCAAACTCCCCAGCCCCAGTGCACTGCAACAAGAAGGCGGCCAGTTGGTCGTAGTGTAAGTTATTGGCAAACTCGGCTTGCTTTGGAAAATCTTGTAAACGATCTGAATGTCCTGGTAAGGTGTCTGGGGAAATTTTGATGATGTGTAGGTGAATCATCTTTCATTTGGATTAACTCCATATCCCCTTTGCATAATTTTGGCCGCCCTAGTCGGAATACACGGTAGCATATCCCTAAAGTGTGTGTGCGTGTGTGTGTGTGTGTGTGTGTGTTTAAGCTGCATGCGCCAAACTTATGATGCAGATTCCCCAGTCTATGTGTGTGATGGGAAGGCCTTACTTGTTTATTTGAAGTGAACACATAATTTTAATTATCATCATGGTACACCACTTCTGGAGTTACGTCAGTCCTTCAAATTACTAAAGAAGAGCAGTAGGCCCCTACACGTCAACCGGACGTGAAAAGAAAGTGGAAAGGGGGGGGGGGTTCCAAAAAGACGGTTTTGTAACGAAACTTGCAGTCACTGGCTTAACTATACATGTGTGCACAAGGATGTCTGCTTGACGGAATGATGAAGACTGGTCATATGGGATAGGCTAGTCTACAAAGCCGCCAGAGTTGTGCCCACCTTGTTTTGCTTTTCTTTTTTTCCTCCATCATTGCAGTTTCTAGTTTTACATGATTCAAAACAATTACGTCCGAAGTCGGGCAAACACGGTCACCAAAATTTCACCACTGGTGAATCTCGGAGCTCTACCTGTGGAAGGAAAAAAAAGCGATTATAATATAGATATAGATAGATAGGTAGATAGATTCTTTTCATGTGTAGATCTTTCTCGGCTATTTTTTTTTTTTAACCAGAGCTAATCTTACGTCACAACCCTTTTGACGTTTCTCTGAGTAAACTCGTCAGCCTGAATGTTGTCACTAGTAAGGGGTATTTTTGTTTTCTGTTTTAATGTCCTTCCTGCTGACAACACAGTGACGAGACTGACCTACGACTACAGCCTTCCAACGGAACAGATCTACAATCCACCTGCCAGGGAAAGGAACCTGAACTGTGAAGGTACTGTTGGGCAGTTTTGCCACAGCAGGCAATTTATAATCTATGGTTATGTCAACAACTGACATTGGCTCTTCAACTGAAAGTATGACTGGGGACCCATTGTCCACTACTGCATCAAGTTAAGTATTTGGCAACTCCATCAGCAGCAATAGCCTATACTGGAACTGAACTAAGGACCACCGTTTCTGCCAGCACCCGATTTTAGATCTAACAGAGCGAGACTGTATAGCAAAGCATGTAGACGACATTCGCGATTTGCGACATGTGCTGATGATAGGCCTAGTGAGCAGACGACATTGAACTTGGTGATGTGTGCAGGTGAAATGTGAAGGGAAATGGAGATATCAGGCTGGAAGTCTCTGGATCTGCTCGTGGGAGGTATGATAGCAGCGGGGGTGGCCTTGGGAGTCTACAAGTTTGGTCGTTTGGGGCGGAGAATGGCAGTGGGGGGAGCAACGGTGGTGTCCGATTTGGATGGAACCCATTTTCAGGACTGCATCGCGCTTGCTGGACGACCCAGTGAGTTGGAGGTGGCTGTTCTGCCTCAGGTGAGCCTATGTACTTTCAGGGACATCTCAGGTTGTGGGGGTTCCTCATTTATTTATTTATTTATACCACTTTAAGTCACGAGATTTCTCTGCGTGAAATTCGGGCTGCTCTCCCCGGGGAGAGCACGTCGCCACAAGAGCAGCGCCACCCTTTTTTTTTTTTTTTGGTCTGCAACTGTATTTCTTTCCCTATCAGAGTGGCTTTTTTCCTAAGAATTTTGCCAGGGACAACTCTCTTGTTGCCGTGGGTTCTTTTTCGTGCGCTGCATAATTTTCTGTAACACACGGGACCTCGGTTTATCGTCTCATCCGAAAGACTAGCGCCCAGACCACCACTCATGGTCTAATGGATGGGGGAAAAGTTTGGGCCCAGACGGGATACGAACCACGCACACTTCCGACCCGGACTTTTCGCTTTCTAGACAGGCGCGTTACTTCTAGACCACCGATCCACTCCTCATACACATGTACACGAATGTATGCACGTACGCACACACACAATGCACAGTGCATGCCTGCACACACAATCACTGTAATAAGCAGAGTAAAACATGGAAGTAAACGGTAGCCTAGAGGACAGCTTTGTCATTGGGGGGTAATACTTGTGATCAAATGGTAACTGAAAGCACAAATCCAAGTCTCTGCTATAGGGCCCTGGTAGGGGATATTGATACAGAAATTTGGCCAATACTCCTTCTTTAATAGGGTACCCCAAAGATTCCCCACACAGTAAAGGTAAAAGGAGAATATGTTGATTAGCATCATAATTATTAGTAACTGTAGCCATTGACTCCATACAGCCAGATGCACGGTGCCGGCAGCTGGCCAGCAGCCTGAGAAGATCCATGGAGGAAGCGGGTCAGTCCTCCAGTCAGTGCTCTGTGAGACTGGCCACAGACCGATGTACTGAGGGACTTCCTGAACGCCCTGACATTAACTCTCTACGGCACTTCTTCTCTCACCTATGTGCTGAAACCAAGAAAGAACTACGGGAATTGTTTGGTAAAGTACACACACACACACACACACACACAAATGCAGACATAGGGGCCTAGATCTAAGCATGCATATAATGAGCTTGTGAGCAAAATGTGTATGCTTCAGCACATGCTTGGAATCATGAACAGGGGTTGGGTGAGGCGGGAGGGATGTTGGATACAGAGAACAAAACCTAGTTAGATTGACCAATCAATAAACGGCAAACAAAAAGTATTATAACAAATCAGAGCTGTTTTGATCTTTGTATAAAAAAAATTCCAGCAGTTTATGCATGTCCACTCCTAAGCCTTTAAAAGTTTTGATACTTGAGGAGTGTTCCTTCCCAACCACATGGTAAGCTGCTTAGAGCTTCAGCTTGGTAGGACATGATCAAGGGAAGGAGAATAAGAAGGGGCAGCTAGTGGTGTTTCTTGGGCCATGACTGCTGCTTCAAATTCCAGACCTTTAGAGAGTAAAACCTACATTTTGTAGGGATTCGGGGGAGGATGGGGGGAATAAGATTGAAGACCAGATAGAGGGTGGAGAACCTAGACTTTGGGATTTGAAGATGCCACCAGGGTTCAGTGATGACATTAATAATCATAATAATAAATGGAATTTATATATTACTTGGCTGGGGAACCTCCAGAACTCTGACTGTAAATGGAAGTAAAAACAGTACTTTCTGCCAATTCTGGTGAAAGTTTCCATGTACTGTGGATGATGGGAAAATCATGTTATCTGATGTAGGATTCATGTGGGACTGTTGATAATGGGAAAATCATTTTAAGATATTATCTGATGTAGGATTCATGTGGTACTGTTGATAATGGGAAAATCAATACAGGGTTCCAGCAAGTAATACATGCTGATAAGAACATGTTATTGAATTGACCACCATTGGCATCATAATGACATAAATGGGATGAGGAGACAGTGCTACATGTCTAGAATGAACACTTCCACCGCTGCTTCTACTACTATTGTCATGATAATAAAAGCAGCAGCAACAATAATAACAACAGTAGTAATGATAATGGTCAGAAGAATGATAGTAATGATGATGATAATGTTGATAATGACGATAATGGCCATGCATTTGGCACGGTGTGGTGGCAGACCTGGAGAGGATGGGGGCATCTCCAGACCAGTCTCCCCCCCAGCACCGGCGCTTTCAGCGCGACTCCTTCTTCAGCCCCCTGATGGTGGAGCGCACCCCCCCAGAGCTGACCCGACAGCTGCAGTCCTACAGGGACACACTGGACAGGTGGACCGCCGACACCGAGGCCAAGGTAGGCTGTACTGGGGAGCAAACCGGTAGATTCCTCCTGAAGTCTGATAGCTCACTGCATCTTGCAGTGCTTCCTTTTGAGTGTAAAGGCACTGCTTCTAATTGTATGATTGGTATACCACTTTAAGCCACGGTAGATTTCTCTGCGTGAAATGTGAGTTGCTCTCTTCAGGGAAAGTGCGTTGCCACAAGAGCAGCGCCACCTTTTTTCTTTTCCTGTTTGCGTGTGTATTTGTTTCCCTACTAGAATGGGTTTTTTCTACAGTATTTTGCCAGGGACCTCTTTTATTGCCTTGGGTTCTTTTACGTGCACTGAATGCATGTCGCTTACAGGACCTCAGTTTATTGTCTCATTCAAAAGACTAGTACCCAGATCACCAGTCACGGTTTTGTGAATGGGGGGAAAGTTACAGGCATAAGCAGGGATTGAACCCAGATATTCGTATATACATGATGGGAATTGAGGCATTGGCAGGTCTGCACTTGAAGTTGACCTAGGAGAATAGTAAACATCCCCACCCTTAATTCACCAGAAGCCGCCAAGATTCAAACCTGTGACCTCACGGATCCATAGGATTGAAGTCAAACGGTCTTAACCACTTGGCAATAACGTCAGTCAGGCAGTAGTGTGAAGAAAAAGAAAGTGTGATGTTACAAGAATCAGGCAGTATGGTCGTGTTTTACAGGCCCCAATATAGTTCAGGCACACAGCTTAGGAGCTGTAGTTTTTATTGTGAACTGTCTAGACACATTACTTTTGAGTTTTTTTCTGATTTGTATATGCAGAAGAGTGCCGTGGTTAAAGCATCTGAGAAGTGACTTGATGGTTGGAATGGGTATGAGTCACTGCTGACGTGTCCACTTAAAGGATTTTTCCCCATGGAGTTAGCTCCATTCCCCTGAAAGTCCTTCAGATGACACTATATTCTAAGGTCCTTTTTGTGAAAGTGAACAGAAAATCTTGCACACAACATAACAACCCGCCCATTATTGACAGAAAAGTAGGCTAGGTTGTCTGTGGCCTGAGGTATGGAGGATACAATTGTAGCCTCATGCAGTCTGCCACCTGAAGAGGAATGGGCTTCCCCAGGTTCACCCTGCTCAAGTCACTGCCTGAAAGCGTCACTGAAGTGTTTCAAGGAGTTATGGGAGAGGTCAGGTCAGGTTAAGTCGACCATGGGATCAGCATCAGTTTCTTACAATACAGTATTGATTGTTGTGTCCAAGTCATGTGCTCTCCCTGAATGGCTGTGGTTGCAGTTGGACAAGATAGAAGAGCAGCGCATGTCCCTCACCACAGAGCTGCATATGACACGCGAGGCCTTGCAGACCGAGCGAAGACATCGGGCAGAGGCAGAACAGAGGAGGCAGCGTGCTGAGAACCAGCTCCAGGTCAGCGCAACACACACCAGCCATACAAAGCGTTGTTCCTTTTCCTGGCCAGCCATACTCTTATGGGTAGCCATACACTTCAGAACAGCCATAAGACCCCCATTTCTTCATGAACATTTAATGTTTATAGTCACTTCAGTTTACTGGTATTCATATTTGATGGAGGGGAACATAATTATCTGCAGTTTAAAATGGTAGAAAAACGATTTCAATTTAAATGCTGGAGGTGCAGTTTTGAATCAGGGTTGAGCTGAAGGGTTGAAGGTTTCTCATTGAGTTATTGTTTTTGATGCATTGCCAAGCTTGCCCTTCAGATCAGACAGAAAACTGGAGTTCTGTGTATGTGGATACATGTGTGTCTTGCATACACGTTAATTAAAGCACATCCAGCTTTTGTGAAAGAAGGCCAAATCTTACCATCTCTCCTTTGTTATCCCACCCCACCCCACCCCCAACAACTCACAAATCCAACAAAAATGTGAAAAATGTCTCTGAAATATGAAGACTTTCAAATGTTTTAAATAGATTTCCTAATCTTCTATGGCTGTTGTGCTAGAATGATCAAAGATATAAGCCAGGTATTCACACACACATGCACGCGCATGCACACACACACAGATAGATAGATAGATAGATGGCTTGATTAAAAAAAGCAAATACATTGCTTATTTAGTGTACCATCTGGAAAAAAATGACAAAATTTGGTTTGAGACACACACTATTTCTGTTTTCCACACCATTGCATCAAGTCTTCATGACAAAAAAAAAAGGAACAAACCAACATCACGACTTCTTCCACCAGGAACTAGAAGACAGACTGCAGAAATGCCTGGAGAAGACCAGCCACGTGACGGAGAGGGAGGCGGAGATGCAGAAGTTGGAGCAGCAAGTTCAAGAGATGGAGGAGCAGCTGGAGACGTTGTACGAGCAGAACGTGGTCACCCCACGCCACGCGGTGCACAACAACGTCGTGCAGCAGCAGCAGCTCACCCACCACCTGGAGGAGGCCCAGGAGAAGCTGGAGAACCAGCAGCAAGAGTTGACCGACATGGAGAACGAAGTCATCAACCTGGGCTCCCAGCTCAACAAGGTAGGAACTGCGGTGGTATATACAAAGGTTTGGACTTGTCATCTTCAGGGAGCCTCAAGTGGCTGGTTTGAATCTCAAAGGTGCTTTGCCTTTAGACTTCTGTATTGCCCCTACCGGTCCCTGTTTAAACTTCCTCAGCTGCCTGTACTGGCCCTATCTACCTGTAATAGCATGTCTACATTGTGTCACCTTTAGTTTTGGTTTACATTTCAGGACAGCATTGGTTCTTGTAGTGTTCTTGTTTTGCCAGTCCATCATGTGAATGTGTGTGTGTGTTTAGTGATTATTTTTTGTATGATTGTCAACCCAGACAAAACTTGACATGGCAGAAATGCACAGCGAGCCTGTAGCATACCAGTTGATGAATGACTGAGGTAGGCACCTACTGATGACAAGATTAGTGACAGCAACAACTCAGATGACAATGACTATTGGGAAAGGGGGAGGAGACCAGTCGGTCATATGTCAGGTCAGATGTTGTGTGACTGGATACAGCAATCACAGTGGTCAATGATATCATGACCAAAATTTGTCCTGGATACAGCAATCACAGTGGTCAATGATATCATGACCAAAATTTGTCTGTCTCATTCTATGCATATAACTAAGGGCTGTGCATGCCAAAAGTAAAGTGTCAGACGACAGCAGCCCCAAAGAAACAGCATGTGGATATTCAGATTGTGAATACCATAATATGCATAGTCACCAGTTTTGATTATGAAAAATTTTGGAGGAGTCAGTTGTTTGTGATATGTCTGCCAAGTACAAGAACACTCCTTCCACAATTCAGTTCGCTTAAAAAAAATTTTTTTTTTAAGATTTAAAAAGTCAGTGCCTAGTACATAAAAGAAATGGAAAAAATATGCCAGCAGGCAATGCCAACCAGTAGACAATCATATGAGTGTGTATCTGCCAGGTAGATCTGTGTAAGGATCATGGCTGCTTCCGCTCTTTCCATCAGGAGTAAATAGTCCCCCACACACTCTTTTTAGTTCCATACCTGCCACTGGAATCTTGAGTGCTGTTTGGGACAAGACTTTGTGAACTGACTGAATCTGGGCTGACCAAGTGTGTTCATGTTTAGATCACCTGAATAAGGTTTCAGTGTAATGTAGTCTAATGTCTGGTTTGAAAGTCAGTATTCAGGACTGAAGCCAGGAAAAGATGAGGTGATGGACCATCCTGTCTTGTTGTCCAGATGCGTAAAGACAGCCGTCAGCTGAGTGAGGAAAACACCTTGCTGCAGAAACAGCTACATGCCGCCCACTTGGCCGCCCGACAGCTGGTGGCCGTGCTGTTTGAACGCGCCGCTGGTCAGGAAAATGGCTCTCACCTCACCCAGCTGCTCAACGCCCCTGACAGTGACCTGCCCTTGGATAACTTACTGGAGTGTGTGACGAAACACTTACAGCATTCTTAAGTCCCTCCGCGTATGTGTGTGTGTGAGTGTGTGTGCGCCTTTGTGCATGCATGAGTGTGCCTCTAAGGGTGTGTGACTGTGCGTGTAAAACACGGGTGTATGTCCGAGTGTCAGAACACTAAAGTTTTTGAATGCCCATGTTTCTATTTTTAGGACTGAAGTGATGCTTTAAAATTTTTGAAACTTTTTTTTACTTATTCAACTTGTACATATTTTAATGTTATTTTACTTGTTTTCCATTGGAACTTTATTCCAAAAAATACAAGCTGTTGACAAAGCGTATTTTCAAGGTCTCACTTTGGGTTGAATGTATGCAGTGTTTACTAGTAGTAGTGGTAGTAGTAGTAGTTGTTGTGGTGGTAGAGCCAACTTTTAGAGCCATTTATTATTATTATTACTATTATTACAACAAATCTAACCACTTGTGCTATATCAGCACTGTCATTAAGTTAGTTCCATCAAATCTAAGATAAAAAGACACTATAGGCAATTTAACAAGAGAACGTAATTGATCCTGGTGCTTACGCTTTTACAGACTGATGACTATCAAAAGGAGTCAGGACGGGTACCACATTACACACTGGGGGGAAAAAACGCCAACCAAATAGAAACAGTTCATAAAATTTGGTGATAATGACTTGAAGCACATTCCACAAGTAACTTAGTTATACACATTTTTCTCTAATATATCTATCTTTGTATGTTCCTTGGCCAGAGCTCCGAGGTTCACCAGTGGTGAGATTTTTCCATATGCAACCGTTTGTTTTTTATTCCCTCCCACCATAAGATAGCCACATTCCTACTATTGGGATACAGTTGGGAATTGAACCTACCAATTTTGCCAGGACAGTAAGGAGGTACCATCCTGCTCTTTCTGATTTTGAACTGTCACGGGTTATTTTGGCATGCAAAAGTCCGTAACGACATGGGCTAGAGTGGATTAGCGTCTCCTCTGAAAGACTTGACATTCAGTTTGATTTTTCTGTCAATCTGGGAAGAAAGGGCAAGGCTGGGAATCGAACTCAGAACCTGATGGTTTACTCTTTAGGCTGGTGAAAGTCTTAACTATCCTGCCACCTTCCTTCTTATTTGCTTTTATGAATGTTGTGCATCAATACAAACATGAATAAAATGATGCACTTTCATACATGCTTAAGTGTCTAGTTCATCAACATTGCTCATAGCCCAGCTAACCAATACAGTTCTATCAGAGTAGATTTTTTTTTTTTAATACAATATCAAAGACAGATGAATTTTCTTAAAAGTCTGTTATCATAACAAACAGTGAAAGCGTCTTAAAGCTCTGACAATACACCAGTTTTAGAAAGACAAATCAATCCTTCATGATTTTTAAAAAAAAATTTATATCATGATTTCAAATCAACAAATTCAGAATAAGCATAACAATAAACAATTTTGACAGACACACATATACATGTACAAATGCATAATGTGCACATGATACATATATAATTATATTCACACATACACTTGTATGCACACAATATTCATCAAGCAGTTTCTCTTATTTCCAAAAAATTATAAATGATTTTGATATCAATGTATTACAATGATCTGACATAACAACATTACCAAAAAAATCAATCACGAGCCTCATCAATCATAATTTTTCACTGTACACCTTTCAATGAACAAATCCGCAAGCTCACACTCAAAATCATTCATGCACAGGCTACAATCTATAAACATGAAATAAAGATTAAGAAAAAAAAAATCTCTAGCCACTAGATTTTCATTTCCTCTTCCTAACAGTTTCTCATGTTTATGTTGAGAAACTGACCAAAATGTGCCCCCAAAGCAGCTTTCTCCATCCTCAACCTGCAAAACACGACATCCATTCACATTGCTTCTGCTTGCTGAGTGTCCCCCAGCTAAAGCTCCCTAGGGGTCACCGCCCCCCTCCCCCCAACTCTGATTACATCATAGGCAGTGAAAAGGAAGATGGAAAATACAAACAAAGGCGAAGGTACAAAAAGTCTCAGTCTCCAGAAATCAGCTCAGCACCCACTTGACCAGTGAATCATTCAGTGTGCTGGATACACTTTGAATTTCAACCGATTGGTAAGTCAACATGTGTGAGTGTGCTTGTTATTTTTTTAATCCAAGTGTGAGCACACGCATACGAGTCAGCATTTCTGAACATACCAGTATTGGCATGGTGTATGTGCTTATGTGTGTGCATGCATGCAAGTGTGTACTAAACCTGTGACTGACAAAATATACAATACCAGCACACTGACAAATGGCCTGTCCCATGGAACAGGGAATAAGTCGTGGCTGACATGATTTGTGAAGCCATACCTGGAAGACTAGAGGCAAAGAAAGGAAGGAAGCAGAAGAAAATATGACACTAAGGCAAGTCTCTGTCCACGGCTATCAGCTTGTTCACCACATCCTCAATGGCCGACACTGAAGGAAGCTCCATCGCTGTCTGTCTCTCGCTTGGATTGGACGATAACTTGGTATCAATAGGAATACATCCTGAAAAACCGCAGATCAAGAGTTAATCGTTGAACTATACCAAAAACAATGTTTTTTGTTCTAATACTGATTTCAGTTAACCAATGACTTTTTTTAAACTGCTGCTTGACTGATAATTGAACAATTAGAAAACAAATAACACACATATCATAAGACCCTTTTTTTCAGACAGGAGGGGAGTGGGGGGCTAGATTAGAGCTCCAAGGTTTACAAATGGTGAGATTTTTGCATATGTGACCATTTTTTCTCACCATTATGGTAGCCACATTCCGACTTCAGGGATGACGTCTAAACACAACACCAGTGTGCTTGTTTCTTTTTGTTTTCATCCATTCTTATAGCATGAATAGCCTACTCTTGCAAAAGGCAGAACAGGTTTTAGTTTGGGCACAAGATGTTCTGTGTGCATTTGCACACAGACCTCGGCTTATAGTCTCATCTGAAGGACTTTTTTGGGGGGAGAGGACTTGAGTAACTGTAAATGTAATCTTATAGACTTGTCAACATCAATTACATTATTCATGTTTCCTCTCATCCCCTTTTTTCTGTACATACTTAACATGAATGTACCATTGTCTGAATCACTTTGCAGTGTATGGACACTAAGCTAAGGAGGAGGAGGGGAGTCAGTGTGTGATGTTAGGGGAAAATGCCCTTGAAGGGGCATCTCAGTGGTGGCTCGAACCTGGGCTCGATCCCGCACTGTTGCATTGGGAGCAATCACAAGGCTATCCCACCCCTGCTAAAAGCTGTTTAAAAGATTGATACTTAATATGTATGCCTATTACATATCTTTTGTCTTTCTGGACAATCCTCAGTTCACACCAACTTGCACATCTTGCGCACATGTTAAAACCCATTCCACTTTTCGGAAGAGTAGGCCATTGTGTGCCAGTGGGAACAGATGACAAAATTGTAAAAACTGGCTGCAAAAAGGCACATGAGTGCTTATTCTATTATCCTCGAAATGAAAGAATAAATAAAATGAAATAAACTTACCCAAAAACTGCACGCCAGCTTGCTTGGCCAATGCCTCCCCTCCCCCGCTGGAGAAAATGTTGGTACACTCCTGCAATGACAGCAAACAATCAAGTTTGAACAGTTATAAACAGGGGAAAATGGTATACATCAGTTACCTGCTACAAAGATAATTGTCAATTGTCTGTAATCATCAGAAAAACAAACAATTGAAAGTCATTAGGATGCTTCTCTCTCTGTGAGTGTCTGTGTAGTCTCTTTTATCAGTCATTTCTGGCCGATTAAATAATAATAGTATAGAGCCCAAAGCCCATGATCTTGGGAGTTCACTGAATACAAAATTCCAAAATCATTCATTGTTTTTGTTTGTTACATGATGACATTACTGTCTTGTACAACCCAATCCACTCACAAAATGAGAAAACTAGAGGCAAACACTCACGGTGCAGTGGGGACACTTGTATCCACTCATGTTCTCGATGATGCCGATGACGGGGATGCCTGTTTTACGACAAAAGGTCAGCTCCCTCCTCACATCTCCCACCGCAACTGCCTGAAAAGTCATTGATTCCGCAATTACTTGATGATATATCGCCACTGATAGCAAGGGCCTTTTGCTTTTTGTAGCACCACTACTGAACTGTTTGGTTTAAAGTACTGGTTTGAATAGGATGAAAACGTGTACACTACACACACACAGAGATGCACACACACAGATGCACACACATACACACAGATGCACACAGGTACAAACATACACACAGATAACATCTTGCGCACATTTCAAAACTTGTTCCTCTTTTCAAAAGAGTAGGCCATTGTGTGCTGGTGGGATCAGATGACAAAATGTACAGACTGCATGCACACAGGGACTATAGGTAAAGAAACAACAACCACATGAGTGCTTATTCCATTATCTTCGAAATAAAATAATAATAAAAGAACATATTATAGTCTTTTAATATCTCTGCATACACATGGTAAAACAATCAATCATTTTCCAAATTTTCAACAAAATTCTATCTTTCTGTTGAAAAGCTTTAAACAAAGGAATCGCTGTAAACGTTTCAACATGTGGGGACAGACTTGGCTACGTGTATCATCCATCACCTGGGGAGTGGTGACCAGAATGGCTCCGTCAGGGTTGAAGGCTCGAAGATTCTCCATCACAGTGATGTGTTCGTCAGACGTTCCTGGGGGAGTGTCGATGATCAGGTATTCTGTGTTCTGCCAGTGAACGTCACTCAGGAACTGACGGATCATGGCTGCAGGCAGGAGAGTCACACAGACAGGGAAGGGAGTAAAATAACAATGACAGCGCTTTACACAGGTATGCTTGCATGTGTTCCAACTAGAATACACACCCACACAAGCTTAGACACACACATGCACACACAATAAAACAGAAGACCACATACTCTCTCTTTTTATGTAGTTTTAAAGTACATTAACATTTGTCAACAAAAAGTAAAAACTATTCTTGTACATCTTACTACTTATAATATTTGTTACAAACTAAAAATGTACTACTCTTTTTTTTCCAAGATATGAATAAACTTGACATCAATCTGTTTCATTTACTTCTTGAATTCTCATCTTCATCAGACAGCAACTACTGTTGTCTGTCACATGAGCAAAAGTGCATTGCACTGCCTTTAAGGGGATTGGAATCTACTCCAATGCTGGCCACAAAGTGAAAGTCTCTTACAGCACATCAGCCAAAAGCAGGAATCAAACCCAGAATAAGGTGATAAAATACACTAAATGGGCACAATGATTGGAGTGTTGTGATATAATCCACACTAACAACTAGTCTGTTCCTGGACATCAGTCACTGCTGGTACCTGTTTTCTTGGGTCCGCGCCAAATGACGGCCTCAGTGTTGTTTTCCAGCAGAAAGGCGATGGACATCACTCCCAGCTTTTGTTCTACGTCCACATACACAGGCAACCACCTGGACAATGGGGATCAAAGCCAGGTACATGTCAGTCCATAACAATAACAACAGTAATGATGATGATGATGATGATGATGATGATGGTGGTGGTGGTGGTGGTGGTGATGATGATGATGATGATGATGGTGATGGTGATGATGATGAGCATTTCCTGAGTGCTTTCCTTCCTCTAACAATAACGCACACTACACATGGAGATGTACAGCGGTGATATTTAGAAAATAGTCATGAATAAAAATACACACATGCACTGATACTGACCAAAAATAAACACCACACACACACACGGGGACTGGATGTAAAAAAGCACACAAGTGCTTATTCCAATATACTTGATATAAAAGAATTAAATTAAAATAAAAGCTAATGGAATAAAACAATTTTGCACTAACAACTCACAGAAATGAACCAGGTGATAAAATACACTAAATGCAACAGAAATAAATCAAGAACAAGTATTCAGTTTTTGTTTTGCTGTTGTTTCTCACCTAGAACTCCAAGGTTCACCAAAGGTTAGATTTTGTGTTTGCGATCATTTTTACCCACTATTAAGGCAGCCACATTCTGACTTCAGGGTTGTTTGCTTTTTAAAGATTTCATGATTGCCATGCACCTTACTCACTGTGGTTCCATGAACTGTAGTGTTGTCAGTATAAATCTGCACAGGTGTGGCCATCTTTGGCTTTCAAAATGGGTCCTTTGGTCAGAAAATAAAAGCAATGAATCCATCCCAAAAACAAAGCAACAACAACAAAACCCTCCACAGGTAGTTTTCTATGCACCTTGCATCAGAACCTGCACCACTGGACACACAACACAGACCTGCTCAGGGCCTCTCTTGCCTCACAGCCTTAGAAAGACTAACATTGTTTATTTCCACAGACTGCAGTTATGGAGGTCAATGACCTCGAATGTGGTCAGATCTGGAGAGTGGCATGGTGGCAGCAGCACTGGAAGTAAGGAGAGATGAGGCAATGACTAACTTAAAAAAGAAAGGAAAAAAGATTTACCCTTCAGAACACTGGTGGATGCTCTGGCCCTCCAGGTGAAACATCTGGGGGATGCTGGGTCCACACAGGTCCACATCCAGCAAGCCTACCTGAGGTACACACATATAAACCTTATGGTATAGTATTTATCTTAACAACAACAACAGCAATAATCATCAACACAATGACAAAAATAATAATAGCTAAATCACTGACATCAAAAGCAATATTTAACTGAGCGCTTTGATTTGTTGCTTTACAAGATTCAGCGCTATATAAATTCCATACATTATTATTATTATTAAACACACACACACTATCTCATAGTCTTGTAGACCATTAGGACATCATTGAGGATTTTGCAACCAGCTTCCTACACTACACATAGGACAAAATGAAATAGGCGTTTTGCTGTTTTTCGTTTGCTGATTTTACAAAGGTCATTAACTGTATGTTATCTTTCTGCAAATGCCGTCAGCGCCTGGGCTTTATCACAGTTCTTGATTAAACCATTGACGCTGGGGGCAACAGCAAGGTGAGAGGCTGTATGACCAGTGGCTTTTCCACTCATGGAATTCCACTTTACAGCTTAGTCTTCAGTGATCGACTATGACTCTCTGACTAGGAGGCTTGACTCGGCACAGTCCTATGTGCTGCAGCCCTGGGGGCTGGTTGGCCTTTGGAGAACATCTCCAATGCTGACTGTCCTTATGCCCACTTGGCCGAGAGAGTGGGGATGTGCTGTGGGCAAGGCATCTCCACTATAATCAAATTTCTGCCCAGTTTCCAAAACAGCAGCTGCCTCCTCTGCTGTTTTGGAGGTCATCGTCGGACACGACGGACAAACATACATACACATCTTTCTGCAAGCGTGGGTGTGATCGGACGCCACGCAGAGTTACTGTTACCTTTTTGCCCTTGTTCTTGAGGGCCAGGGCCAGCTGCACGGCCACCGTGCTCTTCCCCACCCCTCCCTTCCCTGACAGCACCACAATCACGTGCTGCACGGACTGCAGGCGCTCCATCACTGCACTGCTGTCTAGAGCTCTGAAACAGACATGTGTCTCCACCATAACTACAGCAAGGCATCATTCTAAGACTCCGCACTGGGCACAACAGGCTAAATCACCACATGTCCACAAAGCTGAAACTTGTTCCTTCTTCCCTGTGTGCCTGTGGCAAAGAAAACCAGACTGGCGAGAACATCCTTCAGAGGTGCACACTATTCAGCGACCTGAGGAAGATTGTGTGGCCAACAGAGGTGGCCCTGTAAACTAATCTGTACGGCCCACGAGAGGAGCTGGAAAGGACTTGCCACTATTTCTCCAAAACACATCTGACGGTGTAAAAAGTGAACAAGAGAAAACTACAGCAACTATGACAACTTTGCCTGAGAAAACATCATTTAGATAAAAAGAAGTGATAATGAGCAGTGGTGTTCTAAGCAGTAATGTCACAAATTCTCCGTTTCATGAGGTTTTGTCTGTGGATATATTTTTAACAGAAAAAACTGAGTCCATAACACATGAAGCCAGGTTAAAAAACAAACAAACTAAACAAAGCACCAAAAGTAAAAGAAAACACAGGGGGTAGCATAGCCTAATTGTTAGCATGTTGCACTTCTGATCTGAGAGCCTGGGATAAAGCCACCAACAAGGCACCCATTCAAGGGGATTTTTCCTTTGGAATTAGCATCAGTGCCGACTACACTGCCCCAAAAGTCCTTCAGATGAGACTATAAACTGAAGTTCCATATGCAAATGCATACAGAACATCTTGTGCACATGTTAAAATCTGTTCCACCTTCCAGAAGAGGAGATCATTGGGTTCTAGTAGGAATGGATGACAAAATATTTCTAAAAATCCTGCATGCACACTGGTGTCATGTATATATATATATATATATATATATATATATATATATATATATATATATATATGTATGTATATATATATATATATATATATATATATATATATATATATACACACACACACATACATATCATCCCCTTGTCAGAATGAGGAGCCACCTTAATGGTAGGCAAAAAACAGAACTACACAAAAATGTCACCATTGGTGAACCCTGAAGCTCTTGCCGAGGATAAAAAGGGGGAAAAAAAAGCACACAACAACCCTCACCCCCACTACGCACACACGCGCATGTGTGCACACACAAAGGAACATAAACAAAAACCTAACACATACACACACACAGAGCTCCTTCAAACCAAACGTCCAAGAAACTCTTGAAGAAACATTTGACGGACAAATTGTAAGTCCACTTTTATACTCAAGGTTATCTTACATCTGGCTACTTTGTTGTTATTCCTACCTTTGTTATTTTGTATTTTCTTCATGTGTTGTATGACTTGAACTTATGTTTTACTGTCTTGGTTTTGTTTGATCTTGCTTTGCGAGTCTTGTTTTTGTTGGTTTTGTTTGTTTGTTTTTTTGTTATTTGGGGGTTTGTTTTTTCCTTCATTTGTCTGTATGACTTAGCTTATGTTATACTGTCTTGATTTGCTTTATCATGTTTTGATAGTATGTATTTATATATATTTTTAAAATCTTCATAGATTTTTTTTCTTCAACATGTGTGAACATTGTATTTTGAATGCTTTTATATGTCAATTTTCTTGGGGGGAGGGGTGGTTATTGTGAGGGCAGGATGAAAAAAAGTTGTCTAAACTTAAACCTTTACCCTAAATAAAGATCATTTTGACTTGACTTGAGTTCACACACATACACAAACACACTCTTAACAACTGCGAAAAGGGACACCATAGATAAGAGCCTATAATGGTGTCAGGCTTAAACTAGTTAAAGCTGAATCATCAAATGTGATCTGAGCTGTTTGGTGTTCTGACCCCACCAAAGCATTGAATTAGAAATTAAAGAACTAGCCTTCTTCTTCTTCATTATCAAATGTGATACTACCAAGAACCATAATTATGATAGAACTCACTTTTCTACAACCCACAATCAATGCTAAATTCAGCAATATACACAAGCTGAAGTGCCTGTGCATCGTGATCTTTGCTGCCAGACACCAGAATTAAGACCGAGTTTATCTTTTACACATATTGTTTATATGAATCCTGTTTATTGTTATTTTCAGCTGTCAATGTTGTACTTACTCTAACTTTGGAAGCTTGTACTTGAATTCTACAGCTTGAACACAGTTTAATGTATGTAGTACAATAAAATGTGAAGATACTATAGTGTATTTGAGAAACAAGTGACGCTAAGAAGTGCTATTTGATAAATAATTAATGAGTGACAATGCTATGTTTCAGTTGATTCAACGTCCTTGGTGCTGTGTGTTTAAATATAATGTTTTGATGGGTATAAACGAGGAATGTATGTGTGTGCGAGTGTGTGTGTGTGCCTGTCCCTCTGTACCCATCATCTACCTGCATGCTATTGAGTCAGAAGAACCACTGACTTTGTTATTCGCACATAAAATGGGGGGAAAGTTATGAACACATATATACATTTGTGTGTTTTGACAACAGAATTATCCACACAATCTACATCAGCAGCTGCCACTATCCCCCTTTTCATGTCCCTCCCCACCCTTTCCCCATGATGTACTTTCCCCAAGTACAATACATCCACATAATTATCAGCCATGGGGGAAAAATTACTCTGCATTTGCCTTCTACTGGATGATATACGAAAAAAATGTGGTTGTGGTAACTAGTTAACATTTGAAGTGTGATCACAGCCAGCAAAATGAATTTTGTAAAGATCAAATTTACCAGACGTAAAATTTTTGTCTTCAGCTTGGTCACGTTTAGCGGTTAGAGTGGTCTCCCTTCACGTTACACCGGATGTTGAGAACGTATTTTGGAACACGTGAAGAGAAACTGTGCAACAAAAATGGGAAAGCCTAAAAAGGTGAAAAGGTCCTTTAATTACAACAAAGATAGGAGGAAACAATGGACGAAAACAAAGAAAACTCCGACGATACATTGGTAAGTTTGTGATGGTCAAGGTTTCTTTAGTTTTTCTTCGTATATGACAGCATGTGAGGACCAGGGTGTTCAAAATGTCTACACAGTAAACAGTGGCACTAGTCCACAGACCACAGCGTAATACTAATACTAGATTTATCTGTATCTCTTAAGACGTTTTCCTTTGATATACTGGCAGCCAGGAGTAATCGAAATAGCTGCCAATGTCGTCCCTTACAGACAAGTCCACGTGCTACACAAACAAAATGATAATTAGGGGCCTCTAGTGCGTCTTTCTTGCTTACAGTCTAACTTTGCAATCATTAATTTTATTTGAAAACGAATTTTGATGTTGTGAATATATGTTTAAATCTCTTACTCTGGGTGGCATACTGGAATGGTAAAAAAAAGAAAATGGTTATAATTATAGAATATAGAAAGCGCTGAAAAATAGGATAGAGTTGGTATTCTGGAATGGTAAAAAAAAAAAGAAGAAAATAACATTGACTATTAGATATTAATGAAAGTATAGTAAAGCTCTGAAAAAAGATAGAGTATTAGACTATTTAAATCATATTGCAATGCTGATGAATGTCAAATTCTTTTGTGTGCAGCAAGCAGATTCGCAATGCCTGGGACGACAAGAAGAGCTTGTCATCCAATTTTCTGGAAATGGGATTATCTGCAGACCCCAACAAAACACTGAGAATCCCAACTGCCAAGGTACAGTGTCCTGTCTGCAGTGTGCCAGTACTGCTTACTAGTACTTCTTAGAAGTTAGAATTCTATTGTTATCTTAAAAATGGTACAAATGGAACTGGCAGCATTGATCCTAAGTATGAGTAGCCTCAGTAGGCCTATATATCAGGATATTGGCTATAATCTGTATAATAATATAAAACTCTGAACATCATCATCATCATCATCAGTCCCGTGACCTTGGTGGTCGTGGAGGAGACACGAGAGACGATGCCGTGGTAAGCCTCCTCCATCCATCTCGGTCCTGGGCTCTGCGCAGTAGTGCCGAGTCATTCATCCTGGTCTATTCTCTGATGTTGTCCATCCATGACTTGTTCTGTCTTCCCCTCTTTCTGCCACCTTCGAGTGTTCCCTGCAGTACTGTTTTTGGCAGAGTGTTGTGGCGGGTGACGTGGCCGAACCATGTCAGCTTTATCTTTGTGACGATGGTGAGAAGGGGTTCCTGTGGAACTGCCAGCCGTGTTATTTGCCTCTTGACAAATTCATTGGTCTTTCGTTCTCTCCAGGATATGCCCAGCAGTTTTCTATGGCATTTTGTTTCAAATGACTGGATTCACTTTGCTGTTTCAGCAGTCAATGTCCAGGTTTCACTTCCATACAGCAGGATAGTCTGAATTAGGGCTTTGTAGAGCTTTAGTTTGATTGGGAAACTGATCTCTTTACTTTTCCATATGGTGGTGAGTTTTGTCATGGAAGATGTTGCCATGGCTAGTCTGACTTTGATTTCTGTCGTCGATCGCCCGTCCTTTGTGAGTGTAGCGCCAAGGTATTTAAAAGCGTCTACCTCCTCCAGTTGCTGGCCATTCATGTAAATTTTAGCAGTGGCGTTGCTTGTGCTGTTCACAAGTACTTTACTTTTCTCTGAGCTCACCTCCATCCCATATGCTCCAGCTCTGTTCTCTAGTCTGGTCGTAAGATCTTGCAGCTCTGTGTTACTTCCACCCATGAGGTCAATGTCATCGGCAAACCGCAAGTTGTTGAGGGGTCTGCCGCCAATGGAGATGGTAGAGTGGAAGTCATGGAGGGTCTCTCTCATAATGTTTTCCAAGAACAGATTAAACAGGACTGGAGATAACAGGCATCCTTGTCGGACCCCAACTGTGGTTTTGAACTAGTGCAAACCATTCAAGCACTATACAACACCGCAAGCAATGCAGTCCTTCTGAACAATCAGGTCGGAGACTACTCTGAAAATAGAAGCAGACAATTTGCATATAATAATATTTATAAATGATGTATCATGTTATAAAGTATGCCTTGTAAAGTTCTGTAAGGTTTGATATTCAATATGGGTGGTGGTGGTGGTGGGTGGGTGGGGGTGTATCTCACTGAGTGTATTGTAATTTGTATACATTATTACATGTGTGTGGATGTGAAAAAGAAGTGCAAGATTCAGTATTTCATAATATATTGTGATTTGATAATATACACTGGTTATCTATTTCTCTAATATCCTCATTTCCTCTGAAGTCTACAGTATGGCTTCTGTGTGGTTAGGTACAAGCGGTCATACAAATTTTACATCCAGTGCTATACAAGTTTTCAGTCTTACACAAGTCACAGTGATTCCCAGAGGGATGAGTAAATCAGAGTGCATGTTCTGGGTGACCTTCATGGTTTTAAGCTGGGCAATATACTTACATCAGTGATATTTTCAATCTCTTCTTTCTGTTTCTCTTAAGTTTCTGTGTGTGTTTGCTCAAGTATGCACATGAAACACACACACACACACAGAGTGACACACGCAAACACACACCTCCTAACACACCTCCCCCCGTGCACACACCTACACTCTGTATACCTAGTGACCTACACACACACACATACACACACACAGTGACACACAAACACACACCTCCAACACAAACACGCACACCCCTCCCCTCCCCCCCCACTCACACACGGTGACACGCGCACGTGTACACACACACATGTACACACTTACACACACCTAGTGACCTACACACTCACACATACAGGGGGGATGGGATAGCCTAGTGGTTAGAACATTGCGCTCGCAATCTGACGACCCGGGTTCGATTCCCATTCAAGGGATATTTTTCCCTCGAGTTAACGTCAGTGCAGACTCCACTCTCCCCAAACGTCCTTTGGATGAGACTATAAACCAAAGCTGCGTGTGCAAACGCATGCATAACATCTTGCACACACGTTAAATCCTGTTCTACTTTTCATAAGAGTAGGCCATTGTGTGCCAGTGGGAACAGCTGACAGAATTTTAAAAACTACATACACATGGGGACTGGATGTCAAAAAGCACATAAGTGCTTATTCCATTATCCTCGATATAAAAGAATAAAATAAATAAAAATAAATTTATAAATAAACACACACACAGTGACACTCGTGACAGGAATGTGTTGTCTTCTAAAAAAAAATGTATTTGAATAAAACAGAGCTGATGCACACTTGGCAAAAATTGCTACTATTGCTGTTTGCAGCTTTGGGATACATACATACACACACATATATAAATGGACTCTGCCCAGTGATAGTTTGATATTGACATTAAAAAAGAAAACTTGTTCTTTGTGTTGTGGCTGTCTAGTAGTAGTTTCTCAGTATCTGTGGTAAACTAGTATGTCATGTACATGTTCTCCATCAAGAATGTAAATTATGTGTCTTTGTATGGTTTGTAGGTGTTTTTTGTTGTTGCTATCTTTCCTTTAGTTTGTTTTAATCGCTTTAAAAAAAATATTGTGATATGAAGAAAAGGCTTGTTGTCAATTTTCAACTGGCAGAGAAACTCAGATAGTGTGTTATATAATATATGAAGAAAAGTGTACAGAATGTTAAAATCTTGCAAGGAATTATGTGTTTTTTTAATTGTCATATTTAACTGAAAGAATGTCTTACTCTGTTTTCAGGAACTGTTGGGTCCAAAGGATGAAGCTGTTGACATCAGCATGAAAGGGAAGAAGAGGAAAGGAAAGAAACTGCATGTGGTGGAAGGTGTGTACTAGTTAACTAAGAGTAATATATATATATATATTTTTAAAATTTATTCTTTTATATCGAGGATAATGGAATAAGCACTCATGTGCTTTTTTACATCCTGTCCCCATGTGTATGCTAGTTTTGTAAATTTTGTCATCTGTTTCCACCAGCACACATTGGCCTACTCTTCCGAAAAGCGGAACAGGATTTAACATGTGTGCAAGATATTCTGCATGCATTCGAACACGGGGCCTCAGTTTATAGTCTCATCCAAAGGACATGTAGTAACTGTGTGTGTCTGAAGGCTTTGGATCTATAGACCTGTGCAAAACAACTTTGTCTCTGGGGTTTGTTCAATGGACTAGGAGATGATGGACCTGTGTGAACACCACCAGAAGCTGATGGGTTGTTTTAATTTCTTTTTGTTGACAGTAATGTGGGTTCGTTTGTTTTTTGTTTGGCTTTGTGTTTGTAGGTTTGGGTTTGGGTTTTTTTTTTTGGGGGGGGGGGGGGGGTGTTTAGGGGATGGTATAACTTTTAGCTTCTGTCTGATGTTGAGTGTGATACAGGCTCAGTGGTGATGATACTGAGACTGCACTGTCAAGCATCATCCACATTTTGGATGTAGAGTCTCTCAGATTATTTGATTAACCCGGCAAGTGTCTGTGCTCTGTATCTCTTGGATGTGGTTCTGATTTAGGAAGCTGACAGCTTTCTGAATGCTGAGGTTGGCCTCATTAATCATCTTACACAGTTTGTGAAAAATTAAATGAATTATAAGGGTTTTCAAGTCTGTGGTGCCTGTTTGCCTGGCACCCTCTGTTTTGACTTTTGATCTTTTTTCTCAAGTCAAGTCAAGTTTAAGTCAAAAACACTTTAATCATCCCATGAAGGGCAATTACAGTACTGACAGGCAGATTGATATGCATCAAAATCTCAAAGACACAAAAAGGCTATATTTCATATTGGTTAAAACATTCCAAAATGAGTTCAAATAAAAATGTCACGAACACAAACACACATGCGCGCATACATAGACACACACATACACACGCATCTCTGCTTTCATTCCTGTGGAGAGTCTGTCACAGTCTTTCAGAGCCTAGTTCAGTTGTTTGTTTGCTTGGGGATTGTTTCTTTTTAGCTGTTCATTTGTTTTCTTGTTTGTTTTGATCCTTTTTTCTGAATTCTTTTCCTCACTGAGCTATTGATAAACAATGATCACAGTGCACTGAGTACAGCACAGCATTGTTATAGGACAACTACTACTAAACTACTCTATCCACGAGTCATCATAATGATGATGTCTTTTGTAATTGAGCTAAGCAATAAGCTTTACACCTGTTGACTGTTGCTATGATGCTGATGGTACACTATAATGTTCTTTTGAAGAAATGTTTGTTTTTAAAAAGCAGATGGTGACTCCTGAGCTTCTCTGTTTTTAAGATATATAATTGATAGTCTTCCAGTTGGTTTGTTGTTTTTTCTCTCAGCGGGATCTAACTGTCACTTACTGTTTGCTGGCTGATTACAGAACTGGAGGCGGAGGCATCACTTCCACAGGAGAGGAGGCTGAAGCTGTCAGAACCAGACGTGGCTTTCTGCATCGCCATGATGGACAAGTATGGGGATGACTACAAGGTCAGCTGTTGTGCCAGTGTTTCCAGTTGATAGTAGTAGCCGGCTTAATATTTAAAATTCAAGTTCTAAACTTTATTTGTATATGGTGTAGACGTGAAACATCCTTTGTCTATTGTGTAGAGGTGAAGCATTCAAATATGTGAAGTTGTTCATATTGTCTTTGCTTCAGGATGTGAATGTGTGTGGATGAGGCTACCAGCTACTTGAGAGGAGAGGGGGGCGGGGGGGGGGGGGGGGGGGGGGATGCATCCTATCATCTTTTTGCACGCATCACTGGCTTCTCTCTCTCTCTCTCTGCCAAAAGCCTTTTTATGACACTTTCAAATCCAGTCTCAAGACATATTTATTTCAAACCTAAGATTTTCCTCTCCTGCTTCATCTCATAACTTTTCCCTGCCTTCAACAGCCGAGATTCTATCACTCTGCTAGGGTGTGTGACCTGTGTGTGTGTGTGTGTGTGCACATTTGCACTTATTGGAACTATTGATTGTTACTGGTTGTATGACTGTGTAAGAATGAGTTGAGTGCAAGCGCTTTGATTTGTTTTTGCAAGATATAGCGCTATATAAATTCCATTTATTATTATCATTGTCTTTGCCTTCATTGTGGCAAAAATGGAGTTTCATTTCTCTGTTACTTTCAAAACTAAGCAAAAAAACCTTTTTACGCATTTTCAACTTTGACATTATAGATCATGAAAATATCACTATCGTCATTGTCATGATTATCACTTTGACCATTTTGATCTTATGCTCAGTTGTAAAATCCAGTGTGTTTTCTTCAGTGTTGGTCCTGTGATAGTGTACAACGCTGTATGCTTGTACGTGAGGTGTATGTCATGGTTGCTACATTGATCGTTACGTGTGGGTTGCAGGCAATGGCCAGGGATGAGGAGAACTATTACCAGGACACCCCTAAACAGATAGCGCGCAAGATCCGGGTTTTCCGCAGCATACCAGAACAGTACAACGCCTACCTGGCTTCCAAATCAACCACATGATGATCACTTCACTTTCATGATCAACAGGAAGAGTGAAGTGACACTGTGTGTGTGTGTGTGTGTGTGTGTGTGTGTGTTGAGAGAGAGAGTGTGAGTGTGCATTATTTTGTTTGTTTGTTGGTACATATGATGAAAGGCATGTCAGAAATTAAGATCCATATGACCACTGAGCACCCACAAAAAATCTGCAGTGTTACCGTTAGCTTCTGGTAAACACATAGAACTTTTACAATGGGCACTGTTATTGCTGTTAACATAAATGAGATTCTAGCAAGAGTGACAACCTTGCCTTAATCAGATGCCATTGTGTTTTCTGCACTAGTGTCAGAACTGATTTAAGTCAGATCTTGAAAGTTTATGATGCGAGTCTTGTCACCTGTGACAAGGTGTATGTTGAATGAGGACTTGGACAGCGATACAACAGATGTTGAATTTTTTTTATTGTGTTAGATTCTTGTTAAAAATAGGGGGAGGGTAACCCGGGACCTTGCCCAGGTCATTTCAAGTTTGCTGACATGGAAAGAGGGTGGCTCAATAAAAAATGTTAAAAGAAGAGCGAAAAAACGTTGTGTTTGTTTAATTTGAAGTTTTGAACATGTGTGATGGAGAGTGTGTTGTTTATCTTTCAACAAAAAGACTAAACCAGAAGTGTAAACAAGAATCTCCTATTTGCGTTATGAAATGAGTTCTAATTGATTCAGTTGATGGGTCAAAGTGACAGGTCTGCACATGGACAAAGAAGCGGTTGCTGCTGAGTTTGACGAAAGTGATTGTGATAGAAAAAAACTGAGACAAGTCATCAAGATGAGATTCTATTATGAGTATACAATAGTATGATTCTGAAATAAAAACAACCAAAAATCTGGTGCAGTACACACATTTTTTTATGCAGAATGTAGGATATATCGTTTTTTGCAGCAAAAGGTATGTGTCTGTGTGTGTGTGTACACTTTTTTCATGTGGCATCCATTGAAATTGATCAAACTTGCTTCCCTTGACATGAAATTTCATAGTGTGATTAGCGTTATGTGACCTGAGGGTAAATGGGCTGATATATTACAAACATTAATATCTGTTTGTGCATTTGTAACAATGTGTTTCCTAATGCTTTTTCTTTTTTATTTGGATCTGCTGTCGCAGCCAAAGCCATAAATTTTATCCATGACTTACTGTTAGTTTAGAGATGCATTTGAATTCTCTCTGGGTTTTTTTGTGTTTTTATTGGGAGGGGGAAGGGGAACTATAATGCTAACTCCTAGCTGAAGAGGATTGGGTTCTGTCAGGTTCCAGTGGCCCACACCACCACACAGCCTGAAAACTTCAGTCAGTGCAGTGCCACAATGGCTTCATGGGGAGTTAAGGGGGGGGGCATCAGGTCAGCGCTGACAGCCTTCACTGGAGTGATTTGATCGGTGGCTAGAGCGTTGTAGGAGCTTGGAAGGATGGGAGTCTGCACTGAATGACAACACACTGAACTGGGCAGTGACAGGGACCTGCAGTTTAATTCACAATTTTTTCAGAGTCCAGGACTTCTTCATCTTAGCTATTCAGATCTTCCTTGATGACTTAAATGCATGAAAAATGACACAAACCATTGGTCTCATACAAACATTTGGTCTCGCACCACACACACACACACACACACAAGTGCCCCCTCTCCTCCCCTTCCCGTCGTCTAATATCACTTTGAGTGAACAGACGTAAAATTGAAGCAACACCACCACCACCACACACACACTGGTCTCATGCACATACACACAGAGAACAGAAACACACTTTTATTGCAGCGAACACAGCAGAGCAAAAACTCTACAGACTGATACAGTGTTTGCATTTAATACTGTCTGTTGGCCATAAGCATAATACTGTTGGACGGAAGACTTGCAGCCATACTTTCCTGTAAAACTCAGAAAGCACAGTTCTGACTTGAAGACATGTGACCATAAGGTAAAGCTGTCATGATTATCAATACCAAAAATAAAATCTCGAAAAACAGTTCAATACTGATAGTGAACAAAGCAAGCCATGGAAGAGAAGCATGATATAAATAGAACAGATTATGTACAATGAAAATACTGTACGGAATATAAAGGCCTAGAGCAAATTGTTTATATATATCACAACAAAAATGACAAAGATACAAGGTTGAATATAAACACAGATCTGAGAATGAAAGCCACACTGTATACATGTTTCTTTGGTAATCTTGAAATGTACGTAGCTGTAGATCATCAAACAACATTTTACACACATTAAAATGCCTGCTTACAGCACAGCTGATTTACTAATACTGTACAAGAAGCCGGAAGAAGAATAAATAATAAAAAGACACCCACAATTTCTCAAGCAATAGCAGAGATTCTACAATCACAACTCATTAGCGTAAAATTATTTAGACTCATAATTTTATAGGGAATCTAAACTAGAGCTTTTGCTAAGTACACTGTAGCTGATTATATCAAATAAAGGGCTTTGGAAAGAGCATTGTGTAAACTACATGCTCTATAACCTTATCTTTTTTCTTTGTCAGGTCATGAATTCTTTTCTGTGGTTAATATCTGTAGAGGTACAGGTCATAGTCTGAACTAAACTTTTGATGAACTTGACCCTGAATTCGGATGTATTGCTCAGGTTGTCAGTCTGCATGTGCAGATTTCTTCCTTCTGCTCCCTAACCTTACTCACGCCCCTCTCTGTCTTGTCTGTCACAGTGTGTCCTTGTACCCCCCCCCCCCCCTCCTCCCCCAACAAAAAGAAAATAGGAAGAAAACATGATTGTCTGCAGCTATATTAAAGAATCAATGATCTGACAATCGGAAAGTGAAGTAAAACTTGTAAAATGACCAGTTCAGATTAATTTCTCTGGCATACCTATCCACCCTTTACCTGAAAATAAAAAATATATATACAAAACACAAACTCACTCAGGCATGCAAGTGGTCTCCCTTACCCCTCACATTCTAACCATTCATAAGTTCTGTAAAAAAATGTTTTTTTAAAATAAATAAATAAATTTAAGACCCAACACTTCCAAATAATGATTCTCAAAATGTGAACAGTATCACAGTCCATTTTTCCACACAATGAAGAAAAGCTTCAAATGTGTACAATTTCAAATCTGTGATAGACAGAAATGAGCATTACAAAATTGGACAATAATTTTTTTTTTAAATAAATTTTTTTTTCAATTAGCCAGTTGGGTCAAATACAACTGTCTACTACACTGACATGATTATCAAAACCTATTTTGATCACTGTGTTTGAAAAGGAATGTTTAAGAGTTTATATTAAGCATGTAACATCATTATAATTCTGAAATATTTCTAATCTGGAAGTTTTATATACAAAAAAGTAGTGTAAACTGAATATGTCCCACCCTTATTTCTGATTGGGAATGGTCATACGAAAGCAATGTAAACTGAATACTCACAATCAGAAATGATGGGGGTGGCAAGATTTGATACTCCTTTATTTTGGTTCCCGGTAGTCATTCATGCTTTTTAAAAAAAAAGTCAGCACGACACACAATCAGTACCAACAAATATTTAGTAACTTTACAATATTTTTATTTTTATTTTATGCCACCTTAAGTCATGAGATTTCTCTGCATGAAATTCGGGCTGCTCTCCCCGGGGAGAGCGCGTCGCCACAAGAACAGCGCCATCCATTATTTTGTTTTTTTGTTGACTGCATCTGTATTTGTTTCCCTATAAGAGTGGCTTTTTTCTAGGAATTTTGCCAGGAACAACTCTCTTGTTGCCATGGGTTCTTTTACGTGCGCTGAATAATTTTGTGTAACACACGGGACCTCAGTTTATCGTCTCATCCGAAAGACTAGCGCCCAGACCACCACTCATGGTCTAATGGATGGGGGAAAAGTTTCGGGCCCAAATGGGATTCGAACCCCCGCACACTTTCAACCCGGACTTTTCATATTCTAGACAGGCGCGTTACCTCTAGACCACCAATCCAAAGATTATATCAGTGTTAAGATAGTGTTGAATAACATTTGTGTTAAAGGAGAAATACTCGGAAAAGGCATGGTGACATACATGGAACTACACAGTTTAGCAACAAGGCCTTGCACAAAACAATAACAGAATTCCAAGCAAACACGTCCCTCTCCACCAAATGTGAAAATGAATGATGAAAAAATACACTCTGCTGAAAAGCATACTGTGGTCACTCACTATAGTACTTCTGTCTGTCTTCCAGCCTTATTAGCCATCTTTGAATCAGAAAGTGATATTCGAAAAAGTCATTTTCGGTTGAATATGTGCAGTTTTTCTCTGAGAAAATTGAGAGTCATGTACACTGGGAAACTGTTTGCTGTATTAGCATGAACATAAGGAGACACCTATATCCCTGCCAAAATAACTTTCTACCCCTTGGTTCAAAGCTAACTAAAAAAAAACACTTGAAAAGGAGTCATGAGCCAGACAGTGGCCTTGATAAACTCTGTAAGAGACTGTAGTTGTTATACTGACATATAACACATTCCAATACATACAAAAATGCTTACCTATGTGTATAACACAAACTATAAAATTTCCTTTTTTCTTCACTCTGCTACTTGCACTACTTTTTAGAATCAGTAGATTTGAGTTGATGTCCTTTTGATGCTAGAGATTCTCAGTTCTTTATCGAAGTTCATTTTTCTTGTCCACAGCCAAAGAACTCTTTCTATTCAAATTTTTTGGAGTGCCACAATTTTTTTTAAAATTAAAAAAAACCCCAACAACACAGCCACTAACAAACGTCCATTCTGTAATGGATCCAAGCTGTCAACTTGAAATGTAAAGTGAATAAACATGAGTCCCCAGTCACACTAGGATATTTTTGCTTTTTGTTTTTGACTGAGATGAAGATGAAACCAGAAACAAGTTTAAACAATGAACAAGAAAGTGAATTTTTATTCCTCCTAAAATGGGCAAAGGCACATCATGTCAAGCCAATATTATTGCTACCCTCTTGCACCAGTCAACAAGCATATTAAAAAAAAAAAGGGCTAATGGGAACGAAGGGAAACTCCTTCAAAACTAACCAAAAAATAACCCAGTGCTATTTTTCAATATAAAAAAGGAATGACTGATCATATTTCCTTCCATTTGTTCCCCTCCATGACATAGAAACTGCTCATGGAAGGGGGATTTGGGGGCAAAAGGGGGAGGGGGGCATTAGAAACTGAGACTAGGGATTTCAAGATATATATATATATACCAAAACTTTATAAAGGGATCCAGTGTCAGTGTTTTTATCAGGAAGCTTCCACAGAAGCATCTGTCAACTCAAAATTATTTCCTGATGGAAAATGTATGATAATTTAGTGGAGGAGTCCTCTTTGAAGCTAACAAGGCAATTGTGAAACTTGTGCACACACATAGCAAAGAAGGGAGGGTGCCAGTAACCAAGAACCCTACTGTAATTTATCCGTATGTCTGTTATCTCTGTACACTAACTTACAGAAAGCCTAAACATCCGAGGCTTCACATGACATGCCTTTTGTAAGGAAACAAAAGAGACTCTCTTCGTTCACTGTTTCTAAAACCCACACATGCAGTAGCCGTGCACGTCATCCAAATTATCTGTTGATGGGCTGGGCCAGCTCCTCGATGCGGCGCGGGATGCCCCCCTTCAGGGCAGACTCCTTTACGGCAAAGGCGTTGGGGTTGAACTGCAGGTGGTCCATGCTGGCACGACTGATGGGCCGGGCCAGTTCGATCAGACGCCCCGAGGCTTGGGCACGTTTGGCCGCCTTGGAAACCGGCCACTCTATTTCCCGGGCGTGTTGGAAACCTTCCGCCAGAGGCTTGGCTCTGGCCAGCTCCATACAGCGCGTTGAGGCCACTGCTGATTTGGCTTGGTCAGACACCTGCACGAACACGTAACAGCATCAAAATGTGTGTGTGTCATCTGGATTTGCATCACAGTGTTCCCCTCTGTTGTGTTTTTATAATTAACCCTCTTGTTGTTGGATTCTACAGAGCTAAACTGCCTGTAGATTTTGAATTCTTTGAAGGTTTTCTACCTCCATTTGACTTACTTTACTTCTAAGACAATTGTGTGTGTGCATGACAAGTTATCAAGCTGAAATTTTGTCACAAGCTAGGTATGTCTTTGTACTTCCATTTAGGCGCAAGTTTATGTGTCTGGTCACCAGATGTCTTGTCATTGTCACCTTATTTGTCACCAATCATAGGTAAAAATATGGTATATATGAGAAAACAGCAAATCCTGCATGGATTTGACAATAGTTCAAGCATGTTAGTGTCGAATTAGGAAGTGATACCCAGCTGATGTGTTTACCAATGGTTATGTGCAATAGTACTTCAAGGATGTGTCACACAATGTCCCCATAGCACATGTTGTTTTATGGTATGTCTTGAGGAGACAGAAGTTTTGTTTAACTATTTTTTCTTTTGAAAACAAGTCACATTCAATCAACATGTGACCTTTATACTGCACTTCATATCTGCGTGTGCTACCACATGTTTGTTAAGTGTACAGAAGTGTATTATTGTACATTACTGTCACACTGTCACCAGTGTCACAGCACAGGTGTGACAAATTCGAAACAACACAGAACTTCTGTAACCCTACAAAATTTTAATGTTGGTAGTCTCTAAAGTAGTCGTAGTGGTGGCACAGGGTCACATCACATCACAAAAGCACAAATTATGGATGTGTGTGTGTGTGGGGGGGGGGGGGGGGGGGGTGTACCCATTGCTCTCACCTGTCAACCTTGGCAGACGGGAGTCCTATTTTCTTGCTATTTTCATTATCGGCATATCTGTTCGTTTCTGCCATTGCAGTTTCAAAGCAAAAGTGTAATAATGAGAAAACAGTCAAAAGGCATCGTTTTCAGGCGTCTTGCCGCGGACCAGCCAGGAGGTCAAATTTCTCCACAGTTGTGTGTGTAGCACAGGTCAGGAATGTGCCCTGTAGCACATTATTTTCTGGCTCACTCTTCTCCCTAACTGCAGCATTTCCTTCCTCCTCTTCCTCATAAGCGTTTAATATCGGACTCACTTAACAATTCTCGTTCAAATGTTTCTACTTCCAAGAAAATAACATTCAATTTATCGTCTCGCTAATCAGATGAATCGTCTGCTTCTAAAGAAAACGCCATTTTTTTCCACCACACTGCACCATTGAAAAGCGTTCCGGTGGCTGGCTGTTATTTCTTCCTTCCCTCCCCACTACACGCATGTTAGTGGTCTAAATTTATCCCTGGCACCATCTGACACCCTCCCTGCATCGCCCCACCAATTTTCAGACACATTGTGTGAAAACCACGAGATCTGTGTGTGATGGAAAAGTACTGCCCACGTGGCAGCACCAACTGTCGGCTGCGGTCGTATTGGAATCTAGCGGCAGCCTCCGTTACTGTCGGCTGCGGCCGGATCGGGGACAAGAGGGTTAAGATTTGGAACAAAACGGATTGAAAATTTTTTATAGTAGCATGTGCAGGACAAAACAGATGGAAATTTTTTTTATGGTAGCATGTGTTATTCAGTCAACAACACATTCATGTATATGTTTGCCTCCAGACATAAAGACCCACACTTTTATTACACCATAAGAACAGAGCTTTGTTCAGCTTCCCAAGATGTCGTAGTGCTGACTGTTCTATGAATACTACACTAACTGCTAAGAATACTTGTTCTAAATCAGTACACTGATAAACCTGGCATGCACACTAGAATGTAATTTTGCTCCTCAAGAAACACTTACATTTATCAAGGGACTTTTAATGTGCATATTTACCCTGTGTAAACACACAAAAGGGACTGGGGCATGACTAGGTCTGCACTTCCGCTGATCTGGAAGATCATGGAATTCTCCATCCTTCATACAAAGTAAACATCTCGTTTTGAACCCCAAAGTCCAGAGGTCTTACTTTACCTGAAGTCAAATGCCTCTTTACAGCCAGACTTATGGTAACAAACATGGTGCAGCTACCAAAACACCAGACCACTAATATGCAGACTGACAAAAGCATCCAGGTGGCTTGACCCCCTTTTCCTGAGTGCTTTGGTTTGAAAAACAAAGGGCGTGCTCAGTACACAGAAAAACAGCCACAAAGAGAGAAGTACAAACAGAAAATCCTGACGCCCACACACACGCAGCACTCACCGGCCACTGAGGTTCGCGGAAAGGCCCGTCAGGCCGTGTTTTGGGGTTGGCAAGGTTGGAAACGTATTCGGAGGGTCTGGCCAGGCGGGCAGCAGCGCTGACCACGCTCTGGACCGGCCGCTCCCCCTGGAACTCCGGGTGGTACTTCCTGTGCTCGGCCAGGGCGGTGGTGCGTGGGCGTTCGGAGCTCTGCATGGCGCCCTCAGACACCGTCCAGATAGGGCTCTGCCGACCACAGCTGTAGTAGAACTGCGGCCTGCAGTGGGAAAACAGGCCACTGTTTGTTACTCGTGGGGAAACAGGATTTCTAGTATCTGTGGATATGTGTCTGTTACTTATGTAAATCATACAGATCACGGTTTGTTACTCATGGGAAAACAGGATTTCTAGCATCTGTGGATATGTGTCTGTTACTTTATGTAAATCATACAGGTCACTGTTTGTTACTCGTGGGGAAACAGGATTTCTAGCATCTGTGGATATGTGTCTGTTACTTTATGTAAATCATACAGGTCACTGTTTGTTACATGTGGGGAAACAGGATTTCTAGTATCTGTTTATTTTTATTTATTTTATTTTATTCTTTTATACTGAGGATAATGTGGATATGTCTGTTACTTTATGTAAATCATACAGGTCACTGTTTGTTACATGTGGGGAAACAAGATTTCTAGTATCTGTGGATATGTGTCTGTTACTTTATGTAAATCATACAGGTCACTGTTTGTTACATGTGGGGAAACAGGATTTCTAGTATCTGTGGATATGTGTCTGTTACTTCATGTAAATCATACAGGTCACTGTTTGTTACATGTGGGGAAACAGGATTTCTAGTATCTGTGGATATGTCTGTTACTTTATGTAAATCATATAGGTCACTGTTACTTTTGAGGAAGCAGGATTTCTAGTGTCTGGAGATATGTGTTTGTTACTTCATGTAAATCAAGTAAGTTTGAAAACAACATTGGTCAGCATTTGCTTGTTATCATGGCATACTCATAAAATTAGGGTTTATATATAGATTTGGCTGTTTCTGAGATTACTTAAGGAATGGCAGCATGAATGCATTCACACACACACACAACACACACACCACGCACACACAATACTTCACCAATATCATCATCAAGTATCTGATTTTTAAACAAATATAGTGCGTGTGTTCATGTGTGCATATGTGTGTCCACGCACGTGTGTGTACTTGTGTAGGTGCATGTGTGTGTGTACATGCACATGAGTGTGTGCATGCATGCTTCTGCGAGTGTGTGTGCACAAACAAACATACACTCACACATACACACACACTAATGCATTCATGTATGTGTGTGTATAAAATAGACATGTAACGACAGCACAACTCAGTCAGGAAGACAGCTCAGCTGTTGTAGGCGGCCTGACTTACCTATGTAAGCGGGGTTCAGGGCTGAAGCATTTTTTGGGCTGAGCCAAGATCTGAACTCGCTCACTGGCCGACCCCTGCATGGCGTCATCAGACACTGTCCAGATCACTGACGCCCGCCCTGCGCTGTAGTAGTACTGAGGCCTGCACACACAGATACATGTATGTACACACACATACACACATGCGTGCATGCGCACACACACACATGCAGGCACGCACACACATGCATGCATGCACGTGTACACACACACACACCACCACCACCACCACCAACCAACAACAGTTTTGTTAAGATTGTAATGAAGATGAGGTTGACGATAATGATAATGACGATAATAATGACACTTCCACTACTTTACTATAATTACTACTGCAAACACTTCTAGTACTTTTACTACTACTACTTCTAGTACTTTTACTGCTTCTACTGAATCTGCTACTACTACCGCTACTACTACTACTGCTGCTGCTGCTAACACTACTACTACCTTACTACTACTACTTCTCCAATGACTAGGATGTTTAATGTTGTACTGCCCCTCATCCCAGTATAGTAGTTTTCAATCACAAAGTATACAAAGATGTGCACTGGCATATCTCCGCTCATACACTGTACCTGCTACATTCTGCCTAAATCCCTGTTTGCAGCAAAATACCATGATGCATCTCATTCAGTATTTCAATGTGTGCGCATTATTTATCTATTTTAATTTTTATTCATTCTTTTATTTCGAGAATAATGGAATAAGCATTCATGTGCTTTTTTTCATCCAGTCCCTGTGTGTGTGCAGTTTTGTAAATTTTGTTCTCTGTTCCCACCAGCACACAACGGCCTACTCTTCCGATAAAACTGAACAGGTTTTAACGTGTGTGCAAGATGAACATTCTGCATGTGTTCACATAGGGGACTTCGGTTTATAGTCTCATCCGAAGGACTTTTGGGGAGAGTGGAGTCAGCACTTATGTTAACTCCAGAGGAAAATCCTTTTGAACAAGAATCGGACCCGGGTCAGCAGATCACAAATACATCACTCTAGCCACCAGGCTATCCCGTCCCCCTGCATGCACGCACACACGCATGTGCATGGACACACACACAGAGGTAAACACACATGCATAAAATATATCTCAGCCAATGTAACATGCACTTACACAGACACACACACATGCACATACACACATGTGCACACACACACACACACAGAGGCAAGCTTTCAAGATGGACTTGCCTGCCTTCATGCACTGTGCCTTTCTGGAAGTCTTTTTTGGGGGTGGCCAGGGTTTCCACGCGGGGCGTAGCGCTCCCCTTCATGGCGTTGGGGGACACTGGCCACAGCATTTCCTGTGTCCCCCACATTACACGGGGTCTGAAATGGGGTCACATACACCAGGGTCAAACATCACACCACATCATGTGAACCTTTCACACATCACACTGTGCCGGTATGGACATGTGTGCATCCATGCTTCAGCATAGATAGATAGATAGATAGATAGATAAAGATAGATAGATAGACAGACAGACAGACAGATAGATAGATAGACAGACAGACAGACAGACAGATAGATAGATAGATAGACAGACAGATAGATAGATAGATAGATAGATAGATAGATAGACAGACAGACAGACAGATAGATAGATAGATAGATAGATAAATAGATAGATGGATAGATTTTAAAAAAATAATTCTTTTATATCGAGGATAATGGAATAAGCACTTTTGTACTTTTTTACATCCAGTCCCTGTGTGTATGCGGTTTTGTAAATTCTGTCATCTGGATATATGTACATCCATGCGTGAGCACACACACACACACATGCACACACACAGAGCTCTCTTTTGACAAGTGAGCGCTTTGATTTGTTGCTTTACAAGATTCAGCGCTATATATAAATTCCATACATTATTATTATTATTATTATTAAGTGAGTGAAAGGGGAGGAACCACTGTACAGGTCTCCTCTGTGGGGATGCCGGGAGCCTGTCAGTATAATATCATCCCCATCTTCTGGAAATTCTGTACGGGAATTCCCTCTTTTCTATCCCTCTCTCTTTTTCTTGTTTTTTTTCTTCCTGTCACCTTCTTGTCTATTTTCTGCCTTCTTGGTCCATTCTCCTGCCTTTTTTCCAGAAAGGCTTAAAAGATAACAATTATCTCCCATGCCGAAGTCATATGCGCTGAACCTGACATGTCAAGTCCTTAATGGCAGCACAACACATTTTCGCTCAAATGACAGACAACAGTAGCTGCTGTCTGAGTGTGTAAAGAAGAAGGCTGCATTGATGATCTTTCAAATGACGTCAACTTACCCCACACATGTGTGGAATGCTATCTTTGGTTCCTTGTGTTTGGCCAGCTCTTGCAGACGAAGCCTGCAGACAAAGAACAGACACAGTGGCAGACTGGAATGATGGCACTATTTTTGTCTTCAGAAACTTGTACACTTTCTCTGTTGTTGTTTGGAACAGCACATCACTGTTGTTGTATACTATGCAAAAATGTGTGTGTGTGTGAGTGTGTGTGTGTGTGTGTGTGTAAAGTTACATTAAAACATAAGCACATATGGTTTTACCCAATTCAAGTAAACTCTATTTTCTTACGAGTCCAGGTATAATGGACTGAGGTCAGTCTCAAGATTAATGCATCTTGTGAAACTGGACAGGATCTGGATAGAAACGGAACAATGAGCAGCAAATGAAAAGATTGGATGAAAGAAGACAAAGGGGAGGAAACAAGAAGATAAGGGAGGGGGTCAAAATAGAGGAGGAGGGGGGGGGGGGGGGGGTAGGGGGGGGAGGGAGGGGGGGGAGGGGGGGGGGGGGTAGGGGAGAGAGATGAGAGGAGGGGAGGGGGGCATTCTGTGGATGTGTCATTGAAAACAAATATAAAGACAGCATTTTTAATGAGAGAGTGGGTGAGTTAGAAAAGAAGACAGAAACCAGGAGACAGAATGCAAGAATCTTCAATCAGTTGCAAGAGTCAGATAGAGACCAAGATTCTTAGACCCCCCCCCCCCCCCCCCTTAACTTTGTGTTGCAATCGTGTTCATTGTTACGGTTTATCACAACACACACACACACACACACGCAGAGGTTACCCACAGTATGCACACAACATATATGCATGTACACATAATTAGGTACCCCATGCCTCCTCTCTAAAGCATACATATATTCACTTTCCTTTATGCTTGTGGGTGTGCATGCACAAGTGTACATGCACAAGCTTGTATACATGTGCATATACACAGTTTATCATGGCATGTACACACATACGTACACACACACACCCTAAGTAAAAATTTCTTTTAATATAATTAAGTAATGTGTCATAATGAGTGCGCACCACACCAGAAAGTTCTCTTTTTGAATTTGTATACACC
>CM054139.1:74434603-74447103 GCA_028751875.1 Rapana venosa
GCAGTGTTGAGAGTGTTGTTCAAAATACCTCATCAACACTGCAGGCGTCTGTATCTCTCAGGCCCAGTTGATGCTGGTATATATCATGGTAGTAAGCAGACAATAAATCATCAGCAATATCAATACGGGTGTATATATACCACCTTTGGATGAAATTATAAACTAATGTCCTGTGTACAAATATACACACAGAACATCTCGCACACATGTTAAAACCTGCTCCACCTTTCAAAAGAGTAGGCCATTATGTGCCAGTGGGAATGAATGATAAAATTTTCAAAACGATATGCACACAGGCACTGCATGTAAAAATAAAAAATTAAAAGAGCACACAAGTGTGTATCCATTTTTCTCAAAATAAGATTAAAAAAAAAAAAATCAAATGTATGTATGTAGCTGCACATGATTCATGGGGGAAAATGTTAACAGTAAGAGAGACAGACAGAGAAGGGGAGGAGATGTGTGTGTGTGTGTGCGTGCGTGCATGCACACAGGGGTGGGGGACTCTGAAGATAATATAGAAAAATGTGTGTGTGTCACTGCATTCATATATCCACAGCTTTGTTTCTATTTTTTGCACTGTGGTTGTGATGCCATTGTTAAGTCTGTGTTTGTCTAACTTTGTTTCTATTTTTTGCACTGTGGTTGTGATGCCATTGTTAAGTCTGTGTTTGTCTAACTTTGTTTCTATTTTTTGCACTGTGGTTGTGATGCCATTGTTAAGTCTGTGTTTGTCTAAGGGGAGTATTACAATGGCATTAACCTCAGCCATGTTTTGTTTATCTTTCCTTAGCTTACAAGTTCCATGCCCCCCACCCCCTCCTCCCTCATCCACTGAAATGAAAAGTTTTAAACTGGTCACTTTCCCCAGGATATAGGACGATGACATCAAAATCATGCTTGATCTTATCTTAAGTGCTTTCTTTGGCATTTGAGAATGACAGTAACCATTAATTTGTTTTTATGCATGCTGATCTGTAGATTTTTTTCCATAACAGGAAAACATCATTAACAGCCCTGTGAAACTGGTAACAGTACGACGGTCAAAAGTGATACACTTTATGACTGCGTGGTGTGCAACAGGTGTCAGCTGACTCACTGTTCTCATGTCAAGCGCTTCAATTTGTTTTACAAGATTCAGCGCTATATAAATTCCATATATTATTATTATTATTATTAAAATGTATGAACAAACAAAGAAAACCTAGCTGTACATATCACTGGAGGTCCTTTTAGAGCTAAAAGAGAGGAGCTTTCAGCGTGTCTTTGAAACAGGTGGGTTATGTGTGCAGAGAGACAAGGTACTTACATCAATAGATCAATTCTATAGGTTTTGTTTTGATGTGTTGGTTTGTTTGCTTCTGTGTGTTTGGTTTGTTTGCTTCTGTGTGTTTGGTTTGTTTGCTTCTGTGTGTTGGTTTGTTTGCTTCTGTGTGTTTGGTTTACTTTGTTCTTGCCTTTCTTGTGACATTTTCTTGTTGCTTCTCTCATGGTGCACACCCTGACCTCATCACACACACAGCCACACTAAGACTCCTGTCACATCATCAGAACCAGTAGTTCACAGGGAAAATGAATGTTGGGCTGCCATGAAACAACCAACAAGAAGAGGTTCTGCTCTGGTGATGAATCACTTCTGTAGTAACAATTTAATTCATGATTGAGGCTATGCCTAAAACTAAGCTGTCCCAGTGACTCAAGTATTGAAGTTTAGTTTGCCTCAACGATCGTCTCTCTTTCAAAAATCAAAACAGAAAATCATAACAATGCAATATAAATGTTTATTTCTGACTTAAACTTCTGTCTGAAGTAAATTTTTAGAATTTTAAATCTTCAACATATTCAAGTTAAAATCTCCCTCCCTCCCTCCCCCAACTTCTGTCTGAAGTTAAAAAAACAATCTTCAACATATTCAAGTTAAGATCTCCCTCCCTCCCTCCCCCCTCTCTCTTTAATCCTCACAACTTAACCACCCCTCTTCCCTACCCCCAACCCCCAAATATGTAGATTACCTCATTCACACTGTCTCAGTTGTTCATTTCTTTTCCAAGCATCAAACATGTTTTTCCATGAAGAAAGCGAGTCTTTATGTAAGTATTAGCAACAATTTTTTTTTTTAAACTACAGTATATCAAATTCTGCTTCGTTCTAAACACAAAAAAGACACCACCACCCCTTCCCCCTAAAAAAACAACTGCAACAAGAAAAAACAACATGGTAACACTAATTACATTAGGCATACCAGTGCTATTGCATGGTTGTCTTTTTTCATTTTTATATAGAATCAAACCTATGACATCAACACACACACACACACCTCTCTCTCTCTCTCTCACACTCTCTCTCTCTCACTAACACACACACACACACACACACACACACACACACACACACACACCACACACACACACATGCACTGTTAAGCAATTCTGAATGCTCCCAAAAGGCATCAGAATAATATATTATTTGCATATGATAGTTTGTAACATACTATCATTCATTATATGTATTATCACAAAAATATATATATATATACATACATACATACACACACACAAATATATATATATTATATATATAGATAGATATATATATATATATATTATATATATATATATATATATATTATATATATATATATATATATATATATATATATGATTTCAGCTGATCCAAAATGTCAAAGGAAGTATGAAAAAAAACTTTTAAAAAAAACATTTGAACTTCACACAAAATAATGCCAAAGAAAGGATGAAAGAGCTGTTTTTTTTAAAAATCAGAAAATAAAATTCCACAACGAAACAAATACTGAAATAGCCACATAATATAACATAATATGATATAATATCATATAATATAATAAACTATGATATGATATGATATAATATAATATAGTATAGTATATATGACATGGTACGCTGTAAAATACAACAGAATAGAACAGAATATCACATAATAACATCAGACCTGCCTACCCCAGCAAATGAAAAATAGTATTTGAACTGGCCAAAAATAGTTTTTTGACAGCAAAAATAGTATTTACAATCTTTCTTGCTCTCGATGTATTCTTATAATCAATGTTTATTTGGTGGTTCCAGTTATGGCTTTGGTTCCTTTGCAGCGCTCTGCTTTTATGAAGAAGAGTGTGTTTTCAGAAAACTTACCATCTTCTTGCATTTGAGTGAGTGAGTGAGCGAGTGGAGTGTGTGTGTGTGTGTGTGTGAGTGAGTGAGTGAGTGTGTGTGTGTGCTGTGTAGTGTGTGTGTGTGTGTGTGTGTTGTGTGAGTGAGTGAGTGAGTGGTGTGTTGTGTGTGTGTGTGTGTGTGTGTGTGTGTGTGTGTGCCTGTGTAAGTGTGTGTGTGTGTGTGTGCCTGTGTAAGTGTGTGTGTGTGCGTGTGAGAGAGAGAGAATATATTATATATATACTAGGGAAGTATGAGGATGCTGATTTAAAGAAACACAGAAAATGACAAGAAAGGGGGTGAAGTGGGGAAATGGCATAAAAACAGATCGACAGACTATCTGACAGAGATTGGCAAAGGGAGGGACAGTGACAGAGACAGATGACATTCCTAATGGAGAGAGGGGTGAAAAAGGGGGAGGGGGTGTTGAAATACCCTCCCCCCAAAAAAAAACCAAAAAAGGAGGAAAAGGTATAAATGAAGTAAGACAAAATCATGCTCAGTCTTCCAAACAGAAGTGTGTGAGAGACAGAGACAGAGACAGTCACAAAGAGAGAGAGGGGAGGAGAGAGAGAGAGAGAGTGTTTTGTGTGTGTGTGTGTGTGTGTGTGTGTGTGTGTGTGGTGTGTGTGTGAGTATGTGTGTGTGTGTGTATATGAGAGTGTGTGTGTGAGTATGTCTGTCTGTGAGGATTTTTGAGGACCTCAGTTCCTGTTGTAAAGGACCTTCTTCAAAAAAATCATTTAATCGAAACAAAGTTCAGAAAGTTTAAAGCTGAAAATAAAACAATATGTTCAGCTATTTTATGTCATCTTCTTCATAAGAAATCAATATTTTTGCTGTTATTAATCCTAAAATGAAATTTGACTCAGAGTAATCCAATTAGCAAAGAATGCTACACACTAAAACTAAGTGATCATGAAAGCTCACCTGTCTATTCATTGTATCTCTTGCTTCTCAAATTCTAAATAAGTTTAGAGCTCTGTGAGTATTATCCCCCCCATCCTTTTTTTTTCTCAGGACACCGTTTTCAATATCAGTGATACTACTACTCAGTGATAAACAGCAAAGTTTCTTCCCACTGGGTAACAGGTGGGGGGGGGGGGGGGGGGGGGGGGGGGGGGGATGGGTAGTGGAGAGGGAGGAAGGCTGACACTAAGGGCACAGATTTTAACATTCCAAGGGCAGCCACAGTGGATGAAAACAATTTTTGTAAGAATGAGAGAACACAGTGTGTGTGTGTGTGTGTGTGTGTGTGTGTGTGTGATGTGTGTGTGGTATGTGTTTATGTGAAAGTGTGTGTGTGTGTGTGAAAGTGTGTGTGGTGTGTTGAAGGTGTGACGAGGGTGTGTGTGCGCGAGTGTGTGAATGAAAGAAAGAGGAGAGGGAGGAGAGAGGTGTGTGTGTGTGTGTGAGAGAGAGGGAGAGAGCAAGAGAAAGTGTGTATGTGTGTGAGAGAGAGAGAGAGGGAGAAAGAGAGAGAGTGCACATGTGTGTGTGAGAGAGAGTGTGCATGTGTGTGCATGAGAGAGAGAGAGAGCGTGCATGTGTGTGTGTGAGAGATAGTGCATGTGTGTAAGTGAGAGAGAGCATGTGTGTGTGAGAGAGAGAGAAAGTGGGGGGGGGGGGGGGGGGGGGGGAGAGAAGGTAGAGAGAGAGAGTGTGTGTGTGTGAGAGGAAGAGAGTGTGCATGTGAGAGAGGGAGGGAGGGAGGGAGGGAAGGGGTGGGGGAGCTGTCCATGGAAAAAGAAGGGGAAGCTGGTAGGCCTGCTATATAAACATCACTTTGACAGAGGATAACAGTTGCTGTAGAGCCCCTTGCACTCTGACCCACACATGGCTGTGAAAGTCCCCCATCCCTATCTCCTACCAACCCTCTTCACCCATCTGCCTTGCAATTTGTATATATATAGAGAGAGAGCTTGCAGGCCCATCCCTTTCTTGAAATCCCATACTCATGGTTGATACTTTCCACGTGGCCCCCCTTCTTTCAACAGATAAAAGTTCACTTGCTAGGAGTAATGACTGGCGACCTAACCAAGACAAGGGAAGTAATCGGCATGGAAGAGTTACATCCCTTAAACCCTTTGTGTAGTTTCACTTTTTTCTCCCATCCTTTTTTTTTTTTTCTTGTGGCTGTCAAAATCGTATTTTTATCAGTAATATCATATTTGGGTAAAAAAATTGTCAAAATACGATAAAATCGTAGGGGTAGGCAGGTCTGTAACATGTAATACTAACAGACATCAGGACCTCCCAGGCCGTCCCAAACCTCACAATGGAGGTACTCTTCACACAGATTTTCTTTATGAACAGGCTTATCAATAATGTCATATCAAGGTTGAAAACATCACTTTTTTTTTAATCAGAAATTTTAAACTCCACAAGAAAGAAATAACAGCCCTTTTCAAAACAAAAAGATTAATTAAAAATCAAGATATGTCAGCCAATCAAATTAAATGAAAAACAGTCTATTGCAAATTCTCATTCAATGTAAACACAGGAGAAAAGCTACCACAGATTCTGACTGAAACTCTTCCCATTGTTTCAAACTGATAGGATATTTACTTGGCTTTCTGAATCAAAACCATACAATTTCATCCAGAATTCTTCTGCAGCAGCTTTGCTTATCTAAGGCTGCTTTTTTAAAGTTTTATATTATGTCACCTGACATAAAGAGAGGACAGAAATATTTCCCTTTCTTTAAATGTGAAATTGGAAGGGGGAGGGGGACGGGGAGTGCAGGACAGCCTTGTGGTTAGAGTGTTGCACTTGTGGCCTGGCGGCCAAGGATCAAGCCGCCACGGAGGCACTCATTTTAGATGGAATTTTACCCTGAGGTTAACAACAGTACTGACTTCTTTCCTCTAAAAGTCCTTTGAATGAGACTATAAACCAAGGCCCTGTGTTTATGCAGAACATCTTGAGCACACATTAAAAATGCATTTCGCCTTTCAGGAGAAGAGGCCATTTCGTTCCAGTAGAAACGAATGTTAAAATGTTAAAAACACATGTACACAGGTGTCATTTTCATACACCATCCCCAAAATTGGAATGTGGCGGCTACCTTAATGGTGGATAAAAAGGATCGCAGACACAAAACCTCCCCACTGGTGCACCGAACCTTGGAGCTCTGTCCAAGGAACAGAAAAATAAGTGACATGATAGTATTGATTGTCTCCCTTGAGGAATTTGCGCTGCATACTATCAGAGAATTTGATATAAGCACATCAACCGCACCATTTGCTTGTGGATCAGTTTCATTTTCTTTTTCTGTAGAGCGAGTGCTCACCTTCACAGATAACACCACTGTAGTGTGGGCTGTGCCAAAAGCCAGAAAAGACTGATATTTCAGAAAAGACCAATATTTATTACAGAGAAGACTGGTATGCAATATACCAATCCTTCAGATTTCAAGCTCCTGATGCAGGACAAGTGACAGACAGTCTCTACACAGTCAGCATCGTCACCAAGAGACTCAGCCATTCTAACCTACACTGGGTACCACAAGAAAGATTTAAAAACAACAACAACAAACAAAGAAAAGACAACAAACCAAAACACCCAAGGAACAGCTGATAGCTACACAGTAGGAAGGCGTGGAAGGGGAGTTCAATGGCTCATTACAGCTTCACTTTCTGTCTACACTCCACAGTAAGGTGATTTTTTAAAAGGATCATGCAATGTGGAAGTATTTTCTTCCCTTCAAAATGTCTTCTCTTTAGAATAATGAGTATTTAGGCTATTCTCTTCAAGATTTTAAGTGATTGTGCAATATCAACTTCTTAGTGTCTTTTCTTTGGAAACATGTTGTACTGTCCAACTCTTTTTTTTTCTCTCTTTTTTTTTTATTTTTTTTTTTTTACAAATCCCTTCCCTTTAAAATGATTATACACCATGAAAACATTTCCCTGTGTATCTTTTTAATGCCTTCTTTCAAACTGATCGTGCAGTATAAAAGCATCAGCCTATCTTCTAAATCAACGTTTTCTCTTTTGAAATGATGAAACCACTTCAGCAGTGCAAAAGCATTGTTGTAACCTCTTACTGTGCCATTTCTTTTTAAATGATTATGGAATACAACATTCATTTTAGTAATATCTCTCTAACCATTAACTACACATGTTGACTTAACAGGTATGCAATGTAAAACCAGTTTCTAACCATCCCTTTAGCTATCAGCAATGCATGTCCATTAATAATTGTGCCATACAAAAATATGTTCCTAATGCCTCTCTAATCAGCAACAATGCACGTCCATTAATGATTCCATATACAAACATATCTTCCTAATGTCTCTCTCTCTCCGCCATGACTAGCACCAATGCATGTCGACAAAGTGCTGTCGGCTCTGGAAGAGTTCTCCCCACACCTGGCGCTCTGTGCTGGACACGCCAGCCTCGGGCTGCGCCATCTCCCCGGCAACACACTCCAACAGCAGTGAACTGGTCACACTCTGGCGGCACTTCTCTTTGCCTCCAGTACTGCACACCGCAACTTCTGGTGCTGCTTTCTTTGGTGCTGCTTTCTTCTGCCTGCAACACAAGTTCACCATCCGTAGAGTTGTGCTGATTTGAACAGGAGTGTTTTAGGGATTGTTATAGCAGTCTATTAAAATGTATATCCTCTGAGTTTCTCACTGCCCACCCCCCCCCTTCCTCTCTCAATCCTGTTACAGAGTTACTTTTATTGGTTTACCACTTTATTTATGTTAAGGCAGATGTCTCTCTTGAAATTCAGGCTGCTCTTCTCAGTACAGAGAGAGTGTCACCACAAGAGAGGCACCACCCATTCTAAAACATTTTTTATCTGAATGTGGTTTTTTCCCTATAAGAATGGCTTTTTCCCTACAGAACTTTGCCAGGAACACCTCTCGTTGCTGTGGGCTCTTTTACATGCACCGAATGTGTGTTGCATGTGGGACCTCAGTTTACTGACTCACTTGAAAGATGAGCACCCAGACCACAACTCAAGACAATGGGTAGAAGTTTTGGGCACAAATGGGGATCAAAGATTCAAACCCACACTTCTCACTTTCTTGGCAGGTGTGTTACCTCTAGACCACCCATGTCTTCAGCCTAACCTTTGCTTGGTTGGGGTATGTTTGCATATCTTCTTGACGATTCATTCATTCTGGTCATCATTCATAAATTCTTGGATGCATATATTATAATGTCCACCCACTCCTTCATGAGGGGCAAAAGCCCTATAATTTAAAAAAAAATTTTTAACCCAATGGAATCCAAACCGGAATCTCTCTCACTCACAGACTCACTTGCCCACTCACTAATTTGTACACACATGATTTTCCAAGAAGCAAGTGGATTACACACACATGATACACCTATTCTACCAGAGCCACAGGAAAAGCAAACCATGGTCAACATACAATAAAACATTAAAAGAGATCAAAAGCATAAAAAGAAATCACTAAACAGACCAGTCTGTCTATACCTTGGAACAGATGCCTGTTCAGAGGATCCATCCCTCTCAGGAGCCGTCCCCACCATCTTTGTGAATCCTCGTCACCCGGCCAACCCTGCAATCCTGGTCTCTGGAGCTCTTGTTTGTTAGTACTGTCTGCTGATCACTGACTGTTCAGAGACACATGCAGTGGACAGAGTTCAAACAAAACAACAAACAACTTATACACTATATCTGAATGCTTCTGGCATTACACTGCAGTTAGCACGTGGGAAACATTGGAATCAAAAGTCTATTCAGCACAGTATACAGCAGCTTTTGAAAAGTTCTGTTCACGTGTAAACTATGGACAAAAACCAGTACATTAGCAGTCTTGTTCACGTGTAAACTATGGACAAAAACCAGTACATTAACAGTCTTCTTCTCGTGCACGGAAGCTCTGAATACATTCACATCTGACGTTGCTCAGTGTGTGCCTACAACAAGTCTGTACAGTACTTTCCTCTGTCTTGCAGACGTCAAATAATCAAGTTTTGTTGTCCAGCACGCTGCGGAAGGTCTCCTGGTCAGGGATGCAGGGGAAGGCGGCGTTGAGGTCTCTGAGCACTTCAGCCTTCAGCTTGCTGCACAGGATGGCCAGGACAAAGTCTTGTGTGGCCGTGCAGCTGGCCTTCAGTTGGCGGCGCTGCAGCAGCAGAGCATGGAGGTCCTGGTCTTCCTCCTGTGGCTGGGGACGGGGGAGAGCGGCGATGCCACACAGGGGGGTGGCACCGTCATGAAGTGGGCTGCTTCCGCTGTGATCCAGTGTCACCAAGTACAGGTCTCACTGCAACACCACACACAGAAACTGATGCATAATGCTTCCCCCAATGAAATATGCATGATGTTTGTTTGTCGGTTTTTTGTTAGGAAGGTGGGGGTCAGGGGTTCTGTGTGTGTGTGTGTGTGTGCGCTACTTCTATCAACACTGATGTACCTTTCCTGCTGTTCACAAGCCAATCGTACTATAATAAAACCACAACACATGGACATCAACCACATGAGGCTCTCCACTGCTGCTGGGTCACTTCACCAATGTTCAGTGATGTCTGTCTGTTCTGATCCAAGGCATACAGTACACTGTCTCTATGTCTGCCACCTTGTAAACCCTCTGCTCATGATAACTCATTAACTTATTCAAGTTATTGCTTTCAAGAATAAAAAACCAGACTGGGTCAGACACCCACCCTGAGATTAAAGACTAAATCCTAAATGACACTTGACAGGGATATTTGAGTTGATTGTATTATTATTAATATTAGAACCCCAGTGGAATTATCTGATTTAGGGACTGTACCATCAACCAGCCATCACCCCTGTCAGTGTTCAGCACTATCATCCCACTATGACAAGGATCCACTCTTCATTTCCCTACAGAATATCTTGGTGTCAATCAGGCCTAGGCCTTTTTGATCAACTAATGTGAGCAGTGCCAGTTCTCAGAGAGGTAGACATGTATTAATAATTAAATCCCCACCTCCCCACAGAGCTCACACCAAAGGGCAATCTCAGCCTGTCTGGGCAGAAGCCTGGCTGCCTCTGATGAGACTTGAACCCATGACCCCAGCTCCAGCCAGGAGCCAACTGCACTGGCTACCACCTCACAAAGACTACTTCATACATCATGTTTCTAGGAATAACAAAATTAATGATGACAAGATCACACTGACAATTATTGATATGATTTCAAGAGGAAATGCATAATAATGTGACAATAACAATGATAAGTTATAATATGACAGGGCAAATGCTAATTTATATGTTCATTATATATTATGCCATATTGCTTATTTAAAATGGTATGCATTTCTATAGTAATGCATCATGACTTGAAAATCCCAGCTGGCAAAATAAACACATGTTTTAAAGTATACTTTATAAACTATACGTTATACCTTTTTTCCCCTTTCTTCTTATATCTTTTTAATTCTATAGATTTTGAAAATGTTTAGAGAATAGGTTCACAGCTCCATACACTATCAAATGCTCACGATTAGACTTAGTGCCATACCCAACAGATATTTTTTCAGCCCCCACCCTCTCTCTCTCTCACCATATGGAGCACAGTACTGTAGGGCCAGTTCTCCCTGTGATGCTTTCACTGTACAAACTGACACAGACAGTCACTAGGCCTATTGTATTAGTATAACTTAGTGTTGTGTTGACCGACTCAGTCCCTGTGGATGGACCTTGGACTATGGCATGGGCCTGGTGGATCCAGACAGAGGACTTGACTGATAACCTACATCTTGTTTAAAGACAAATTCTGATAAAGAATGACGGCCATATACATGTATACATACAAGCTCAAAGTGTGAGTGTGTCTGGCTATGTACAGAGTGTGTGTGTGAGTGTGTGTGTGTGTGTGTGAGTCGAGTGTGTGTGTGTGTGATATTATTGGTGCTTTTTTCCCTGACATGCAGCATCATAGTATAACTGAGACTGATTTTCATGCAATAGTGACCATCACTAATTGCAAGCATTCAGTTATAAGTTCTTGAACTTGGGTGGATTCTTTCAAGGGATAATCAGCTAGATCAGCCCTTTCCCTTTAGCTGAAATCAATGGCCACAACACGAAAACAAAGAACAACGAACAACACATACCTGCACAAAGAGAAATCATGCAGTCTTCACTGAACACTGGAGAAAATGTGCTGAGCCAGACACTACTACACCACAGCTGATGTATCCACTTGCCTAGCCTATAGTAAGGTATGTACTATCAGTACTAGGCTAAACTCCGTTAGGCTGCCACAAAACACAGCAAGTCTTATGCCAGACGAAAAGGATGGAGATTCTATTCTGATCAGGTCAATGTCTTTTTAAAGGTTTTTATTTTTAACACAGTAGTGATGATAATCCAGTTACTAGTCGTCTGTGGTCGACGTGACGACAATCACAGAACATGTCATGCTGATGCAGAAGGGAGCACGCTCTAGGAATACTACTCGTGGGCTCAAGGTCAAGGCCTTATATTGGGGGGGGGGGGGGGTGGGGGGGGGGGGGAACCCGCTGTCTAGGTTAATCCTTTTGGGCGTAGTTCAGTCAAGAAGGCTGCCCTTGGGTATGCCAATTTTGCATCTCTCTCTCTCTCTCTCTCTCTCTCTCTCTCTCTCCCTCCCTCGCTCTGTTGCTTCCCATAAAAGCACAATGAATTTGTTGACGTTTCTTTCTGTTAGCCAAAATGATACTATTTACGTGGTTTGTTATCCTTTATATTATGGAGGTTTTGCTTTGTTTGCTTCTGGTTTGGAGGGGGGATTGTTTGATTGTCCCCTTTCCCCTTGTTGTTGTTGCTGCTTTTGTTTTGTTCTTGGTTTCTTTGCTATTTTTTCGGTGGTTTCTGTGTTTTCTGTTTTGCTTTCTTCCTTACTTGTTACTACTCCCCCCCCCCCCCCCCCCCCCCCCCTTTTGAGGGGATTTTTGTGGGGATTTTTTTCCCGTATACCGGGACTGGATGTAAAAAATAAAAGAATTTGTCATTCTCTCTCTCTCTCTCTCTCTCTCTCTCTCTCTCTTCTCTCTCTCTCTCTCTCTCTCTCTCTCTCTTCGGTGATTTTTGTGAAGGCTTTTGAGTACATATTTTGCATTCTCTCTCTCTCTCTCTCTCTCTCTCTCTCTCTCTCTCTCTCTCTCTCTCTCTCTCTCCGGGCGGGGACTGGATGTAAAAAGCACATGAGTACTTATTCATTATCCTGGAAAAAAAAGAATTTGTCTCTATTACTTACAATGTGTAGATGTTCTTTTTATGACTTTATTGGGGTTTCCCCCCTCTTTGTTGTGTGAGTGTATGGGTATTGCACTTATTTTTATTATCATGACATTCAATTTGTATGAGTATAATTAAAAAGTG
>CM054139.1:74449603-74504603 GCA_028751875.1 Rapana venosa
CTTTCTTTTCTGGGGTGAGGTGGGGGCATTGTACTGCTCCAGGGCTCAACACTGGTCATTCAGACAATCACTAGCAGGAAGATCACAGGCTGGGTATGTTCATTCAGCCAGATTGCAAGCTGGATGTGTTCATTCAGTCAGATCACAGGCTGGATGTGTTCATTCAGCCAGATCACAGGCTGGATGTGTGCATCCGGGCATATTACAGTCTGGATGTGTTCATTCAGGCAGATCACAGGCTGGATGTGTACATTCAGGCAGATCACAGGCTGGATGTGTGCATTCAGGCATATTACAGGCTGGATGTGTTCATTCAGGCAGATTGCAGGCTGGTGTGTTTCAATCAATCATCAGACTGTGAGTTCATTTAGGCAGATCATATACTGGATATGTTCATTAAGACAGATTGCAGGCTGAATGTGTTCATTCAGGCAGATTGCAGGCTGGATATTTTCATTCAGGCAGATTGCATGCTGGGTGTGTTCATTCAGGCAGATTGCAGCCTGGATGTTTTCATTCAGGCAGATTGCAGGCTGGGTGTGTTCATTCAGGCAGATTGCATGCTGGGTGTGTTCATGCCATCCATACCACCAGCCATAGCTGCCTACTCTACTTCTGAAGATGGTTCAAAGCAGGGAAGAGAAGTAGTCATTCCAGACAGTAGTTGTTCTTTTTTCTTTTTAAACAAGAAAAAAAAGAGATGATTATAAGCATCCAACAGCAGTAGTCATCCCAGACAGTAGTTGTACTTTTAACGACATAATACTAAAATCAGTTTTGCCCAAATGTCCTTGGGTGTGATTTATTGGGGAGTAGAGGGGAAGGGGGATTAGGGTGCTTAAAATGTCAGACATGTGATCTGACATATCAGGGATGAGTAGGTCAGAGTCACCTCCTAGCTGTTTGAGGGGTTTGTTTTTTCCTCCAATCTATTGTCTTACAACTCCAATGAAGGAGAAGAAATTTGAGGTCCCTTGCATGACCATCCATGCACCCTGACATAACACATCAATATGAGCCATAGGTGTTTTGTAAAAGGTGAGGCCAGCTATGGGGGTTGATGTGGATGACATGAGCCTTGCCTGTCCTGTGTGATCAGCAGATGAATTCTGCCAGCTTCAGCTTGTGAGCAGGGGAGTGAGGGTTCTGACCAGGGGAGTGTGGGTTCTGACCAGGGGAGTGTGACCAGGGGAGTGAGGGTTCTGACCAGGGGAGTGTGGGTTCTGACCAGGGGAGTGTGACCAGGGGAGTGAGGGTGAGGGTTCTGACCAGGGGAGTGTGGGTTCTGACCAGGGGAGTGTGGGTTCTGACCAGGGGAGTGAGGGTTCTGACCAGGGGAGTGAGGGTTCTGACCAGGGGAAGGATAGATTTTGGCAGCTTCAGCAGAGTTGATATGTGTGTATGTGTTTTTGTGTGTGCATGTGTGAGTACCAGCTATAAAACTGAAGTATCATCGGTACAAGTGTAACGCATCACAAAATTCTGTCTGCACATGTGTGAGTGTGAGCACACACACACACACACACACACACACAGACACACACACACACACACCACACAACACACACACACACACACACACACACACACACACACACATACTTGCTTGCAAGTGGCACATCAGTGCATTAGCCACACTATCTACAGTGTGTACTTCTGATCCTAGAGATGTCATGTCATCAAGCTGCCAAGACACTACATTAAAATGCTCCTATACTTTTAAATGCTGTATAGCCTTCATCCATGATGACCTCTTGGTAAAGCAACTTCTTCTCTCCAGTACAGGACCCCCCCAAAAAAATCACTGAAGTTGGAGTATGGCTGCCTGTGTGGTGAAGTACTTCCATAATTATGTACAAACTTGTTGTCCAGTGTGTACTGAAGGTCTCAAAGTGGTTCCCCGGTGTGATGAGTGTGGCCAAATGCATATTCTGGGTGACCCCTAGGGTGTCAAGCTGGGGAATGTCCAACACGAACCACAGCCTATCAAGGTGAACAGACTAACGTGGAGTTGCCAGGATCGGTGAGAAAGATCACCCCACTCTGCAAGAATGGAGGGTTTTTTTCTGTTACAAAATGATCGCTGCTTACAGATGACTCCAAGCATTTTAACGATAGTTTGTGTTGTTTGGTGGAGAAAGGACAACAGAGCTGACTGGGTGAGACTTTGTGTCTCTTGGGAGTCAACTTCACTTTAGATTCCATTTTTCTGTAAATCTTTTGGAGAAAGACTACAATCACAGATACCACGTGGAAGTGTAGGCGTGACATCTTTCAGACATGCATGTTAAAATTCTGTGGAAAAGAAAATTGATTTTGTTGCTGGTGTAAAAAAAGATGTTTATATGTAGCGTGCACAAGTTAGTGTGACAGTCCTCACCTAGCTGCAGCTGATCCATAAAACCACTAGAACAGAACAATTAAGGGCGGAGTGTGGTAAATATGGTGGGGACAGGGAGTGGGGGGGGGGGGGGGGGGGGGGGGGGGGTGAGGCATTTTGGTGTAGGTCACACTCTGGAGTGCCAATCCATGCTATCAATTACACTCTTGCCCTCTTTTTTTTGTTTTTGTTATCACCACAGTAAGATTTTATCCCACTTTATTTTGATGATCAAGCACTTATGCTAAAGTTCTGAGTGCACAGCAAAATTCTCTTATTTAAAAATGCTGTATGTGTGTAAATGCATACATGATACAAATGCATGCATGCACTCACACACACACACGCGCACACACACACCAAATTTCTCAAACATATGACAGTAAAGCAATGACAGAGAGACAGACAGAGATTGAGGATAGTACCAAACAGAGAAACAATGAGGGAAAGGTGAACGAAAACAAAACAAACAGACCAAATGAAGTTTGCACAAAGTATGAACAAGTACAAAACATTAAAGAAACACAAACATGTCTATTGTGTAACACAAATCATTACCATAATTATACAACAGCATCAGTTTGTTGTAATGAAACTGCGCTGTCCCAGTAATGATAGCACACACACACACAAAGAGCTGAGGTCAACTTGTTGTCATCTATTTTGATCCATATTTGTATGAAAATTCAGACAGACGCTCGCTATAGCCGAGTGGTTAAGACCATTCCACTTCAATCCCATGGGCCCATGCAGCCATAGGTTTGAATCTCGGCAGCATCTGGTGAATTAAGGGTGGGGATATTTACAATATCCCAGGTCAACTTCTAGTGCAGACCTGTCAGTGCTTTATTTCCCGTAATGTATATACACATGCAGATGATCAAATATGCACATTAAATATCATGTACAACACGTCAGCATTTGGAGGGTTACATAAAAACAAACACACCCAGCATATGTCCCAAAATGCAGCTAGCTACCCTGGTGGTGGGCAAAACCAGCTGCACATACACACACAAAGTCTTGGAGCTCTTCTAGCCAAGGAATGGAAAGACAACAACAACAACAAAAGGAAAGAAAAGAAACGTCATGATAACAAATCGTGAGGAGGGCGATCTTCAACAGCAGGCACACAGCACAGCTCTGACAGGAGAAAGTATGAAGCTGTTCAGCACAAACTGTCCACAGAAAAATCCCCAAAACAACTGGAGACAAATTACACCTGCTATCACTCTCACTCCCCCCCCCCTCCCCCCTCACATTCACGCACATTTGCTCCCAACAAAGAGTATGCCTTAAAAAAACCCTAAAAAAACACAACTCACATACATATATTCCCCCCAAAAAAAATGTATCTGAAAAAAACACCCCAATGTGAAGTTCAAAATCAAAAGTATTTATTTTCATGATCTGATAAAAATCATATATATATAACAGAGCATGTTTAAAACAGCAACACATAAAACAGTTAGAAATCTCCAAGAATGAGTATGTTGACTGAAGAACATAACAAAACTAGAGGTATGCTTCGGCACACAGACACACAAAAAAGAGATTTATTACCTGGTACATTTTTATCAGTTAAAATTCTTGCTTCTCTTATGTGATTAAAAAAAATGCAAACAAAAACAAACAGTACACACACACACGCGCGCGCGCACTCACACACAGAAAACGCAACCTATAATTCACATAAGCACACATGTACACACAATCAGTATGAATCCATGAACAATCCAATCCCCCCCCCCCCCTCCCCCAACTTATTTTTTCATATTTTGTATGTGCATTTGCACACCAGATGTGTGTATGTGTGAGTGTGCATGCATTCAACACAAAATAATAACAGACAACAGAAGAAGTCTCTTCAAACATTCTCTTTCAATGGAAGAACACCATAGAATCTGATATCCTTTGCAGGTAGTCCTTGAGCATTTTAGACTAGTATCTTCAGATTTTTGCTTCTGTCTACATATAATCATGACTTGTTTCCTTCACTTGTTAACTGGTTGTTTTTTTTAGCCCTATCAAATTTATCATCACTGTTTTTTAATAATTCATTTGATAATGCAGTGGATTTGTCATCTCCTGCAATGGTAAAGAAGACTACAATGAAGATCTCAGAAAACTACTTCTTTTTAAACTTCACTGGTTTTCAAAATAATGTGATTATTTCACAAAACACACACACACACACACACACACACACACACACACACACACACACACACACACACACACACAGTAGTTGTCACACAAAATACTATATAAAGACTGAGTCTGGAGTGATATTTCCTTCCTATTGTAGTCTGTCAGGTTTCACTGGACCAAGGCTTGCATGGCTCTGATATATACATTTGAAGATGGATGACATTGTCACAGGCAGCATGGAATGCATCACATTGCAGTCATGTAGGGCTCCTGTGATCTCAGAGAATCTCAGTTGATTGACCAGCAGCAGGGAAACTTAGAGACACAACACACACTGAAGGAACTGAAACAGAAGACACAAATAATCCAATTCAGCACCTAGTTTTGGTCAGTGCAAAGACTGGACATTCATTTTATCTTTACCTAAATCAAGAAAAGAGCAAAATGAGGAGCAAGTGTGATGTGTTATGGTGCAAGTAATGTTTTTCTCAACATCTCCATTCAAAAGGTTTCAAACAACACAATGCCATGCTTAATAAATACATAATTTTCTGTAACCAGCTCAAAACAATGTGGTTCAAACATGATACAATTTCCAACAAAACATGACACTTGCACCATCAACTTCATAGAAATGATAAAAATTACACAATTATCATAATGTTTGAAATGATGTATGAAAGGCATATTTTCAGGAGTAACAAGGAGAAAAACACCAATCACTTACATCATCATACTTAAAGGTACATGCCCCAGTCTCCATGCCATGCTCAAGCCCGTCACGCTTTCGGAAAGCATCTGGATCAGACAGAGTTCAGTGTGCAGTGGGTTATGCGTGCAGAGTGAAGACATCAGAATAATAAAACAACAAACCAAACAAATAACTTGATAACAACTTCTGCAAACCTGAGAAGACTGAAAAAACAAAAACATTGTTATTCTGCTGAATGAAACAGAGAGAGTCAATTACAGTTTTTTTTTGTTTTAGTATGTTAAGCCTGTGAAACTCATTAGAAACTCATTTGAAAACTCTGGCAGTCTTTTTTTTGTTATTTTGATTTGTTCCTTGGCTAGATCCCTGAGGTTTACCAACTGGTGAAAGTTTGTGTATGTGACAATTTTTGCCCGCCAGTAAGGTAGCCACATTCTGACTTCAGGGATTAGCTCTCATTGACTTGTAAGACAAGATGCTAGCTGAGTGAAAAGTGTCAGTGACTGTAGCTTGAACTAGCAATGTGCTTTTATTTAGACCTGAGTGGCTTGTTTCTCCTTTGAACTGCCAAGGAAGGACTGGCCTTTTTTCATTGTATGATTCCAAACAAAGACAGCTGGTGAGAGTACCCAACCCTTTACACACGATCCGTTTCTGTTAAAATCATCTCAAAGAGACCTGCCAAAACTGTTGTCCATACAGAAAACAGTGTAAAAATGTAGCAAACTATGGACTGACTCTCTATGTCCTAACATTCCAAATTGGAAATTTTAAAGATAGGAAATGTTTGTCACCCACCTATTTTGTACCGACATCTGGATACGAGCTCTGACATTTTTATTTAAAAATAGAGTAAAACTTCATAGGTACAATGTTATAGTGACATTAAAAGCTAATACTAGCTATGTTGGAGTATTTCTCCATCAAAAACAACAGTCAGAGCAGGCTTCTGTGGCCAATGTGTGTTTATCAGGTGTATAGCTGACCTGACCATCACTGCATCTCGTCGACATAAAAGAAATTGTGTGTTTATCAGGTGTATAGCTGACCTGACCATCACTGTATCTTGTCAACATCAAAGAAATTGTGATGCCTTTCCCTGTCACCACAAGCTGAAATATGAAGGCAGGGAAACCTTGTATTTCGACACCAGCTCACTCAATTTGTTATCAGCCTGCTTTGAAAATGTAATTAACTAACTTGCGGTAACTGTTGTGAGGGACGAGGGAGGGAGGGAGGTTTGATTCAGCTTTAACTATGGGCATGGCTGAGAAGCGGAAGCCAGGTGCCTACCTGTATATGCACGAAGACGCACACAGAGGGCGACAAAGTCATCAAAAGCCATGACGCATTGACCGTTGGGAGGTATGACACGGGAGTAGCGCTTCAATATTGTCGTCATGGTGGCCTGCTGAATCTGAAAGCCTGAAACATTTCACCAACACATAATGTTAAAATATTCCACAATCACGCTTTGTGCAGGAAAGCTATATTAAGATTTATTTCAGAGCAGAAAATGGTGATGACAATGGTGACAAAAGTGTATTGCAGACTGTCTACAGAGAGCAGAAAATGGTGATGACAATGGTGACAAAAATGTATTGCAGTCTGTCTACAGAGAGTAGAAAATGGTGATGACAATGGTGACAAAAGTGTATTGCAGTCTGTCTACAGAGAGCAGAAAATGGTGATGACAATGGTGACAAAAGTGTATTGCAGTCTGTCTACAGAGAGCAGAAAATGGTGATGACAATGGTGACAAAAGTGTATTGCAGTCTGTCTACAGAGAGCAGAAAATGGTGATGACAATGGTGACAAAAGTGTATTGCAGTCTGTCTACAGAGAGCAGAAAATGGTGATGACAATGGTGACAAAAATGTATTGCAGTCTGTCTAGAGAGAGCAGAAAATGGTGATGACAATGGTGTCAACCATGTTTTCTAGTCTGTCTATAGACACCTCTCTGTCAGCCACACCTGTTTCAGGGTCCGCCAAACAAAAATGCCCTAGCTTCCTAAACCAGACAGGAAGAGGAAATTGGATGGCGCTGCATTCACTTCACTGGCTATCCCTGAAAGCGGAATGTGGCTACCTTCAAGGTGAGCAAAATGGTCACATACACAAAATCTCACCATTGGTGAACTTTGTAGCACTATCCGAGGGAAAAAAAGCAAAACAAAAACAACAACAAAAACCCCACCCTCAGTGGCTTGCCTCACTGCCCTTGGGAAGACCATGACCATTGCAATTTTCAAACAGAGAAATCTGCTGTGACTCTGATATACAGTACAGTTCAGTGCAGTGCAGTACATTACAGTGCAGCACAGTGCAGTTCAGTACAGTACAGTGCAATAAAAGATGACATGGTATGCTAACAATTCATCACAACACAATATAAGTAAACTACACAACAGCACAATGCAATACAAGTAGCTTACTTCAACTATCCAAAAATAATCAAGTATAAATAGAATAAAAGAAAAAAATGAAAGAAAGAAAACAGCTTAATTTTCACAGTGTTTATTTTTAGGTCATTTTCAGTCGGTCATTACATTATCATCATCACTATTATCTTATCTTTAATTACCATTAACCTTATTATTTTTTTATTACAGCATTTTCTGCCAGTCAAAATGTGACAGTAAAACTGTAAAAGCTCTTCACCAGAATGAGTGTGCAACTTTTTGTTTTCCTTTGTATTGCCTGATTGAACAGGACCAACACATTGTTCACCTTTTCCAAATGGCAGAGTTGGAGGATGAACACACAAAACATAAAACACACACAAAACACACACAAAAAATACACACACACACACACACACACACACACACACTGAAAGCAGAGACTAACCAAACAGCTGCCGGATGACATTGATGAGTTCCTTAGCGTCCATGAGCCCTGACCCATCGCTGTCATGCTGCCGGAACACGTTGAACCAGGCGATCAGACACTGCTGCAGCTCCATGAACTCTTCAAACTGCATGAAGCCGTCTTTGGATCGCTGGACTCGCTTAAGGAACTGGCCATTGTTGTGTTGGTTTGTGCTGTGCTGTGCAGCGCTGCGCTATAGTGCTACAACCTCGTGGTTTGTACTGTGTTATATTGCTATAATATTGTGAAATTAACCCCCCAAAACGTAAAAAGAAGGGAAAAACGAAGGACTATGATCGTGTGTAAAGTAGGTAAGAAAGAGAACAACGAAAGAAGAGAAAGAAAGTCAGAAACAAAATTCAGTGAAATGTTGAAGTTGGGCACTCCTTAGCTTGACACCCTGGGGTGAGGTTCCGGTCACCCAGAATCTGTCTGCATTCAGTCTCTTTCATCGTACCAGGGAATAGCTGTTAGGCCATGAGTACATACTGGATATCAAACTTATAGTTTGTTTATTTATATATATATATATATATACAGAGATAGATACAGAGATAGATACAGAGATAGATAGATATTGACACTTGTGGCTGTTTTCAAGTATACTGAATCAAAGTACAGGCACTGATATTCATATTGTGTATAAAATGTTTTCTTTATTTTTTATTTAATTCTTTTACATCAAGGATAATGGAATGAGCACTTATTAGCTTTTTTTACATCCAGTCCCCGTGTGTATGCAGTTTTGTAAATTTGTCATCTGTTCCCATGGCACACAATGGCATACTCTTACGAAAAGCGGAACAGGATTTTACGTGTGCGCAAGATGTTCTGCATGCGTTCGCACACAGGGCCTCGGTTTTATTGTCTCATCGGAAGGACTTTTGGGGAGAGTGGAGTCTGCACTGATGTTAACTCCAGGGGAAAATATCCCCTTGAATGGGATTCAAACCCAGGTCATCAGATTGTGAGTGCAATGTTCTAACCATTAGGCTATCCCGTCCCCCAGAACATGATCCTTCTAGAGTAGAATCTATAGCAATAATATGTAGCATATAAACAGCAACAACCGGTCCACCCTCACCCCTCCTCTCCACCCCCTTCCCACCCCCACCCCCCTGCCCATGCCAATGAAAGGATACATCAAGCATTGCCAGCATGATGCTGAAAAAGAAAAGTGCATTTGTTACAATAACACACAATGATTTTCATACTCATCATCATGAAGCATATGCTTTCACATTCTTTTTGAATTTACTGACAAACTTTAGGAAGGAAAAAACCACTTAAATCTGCTATCATCGAAAAGATTCAATGGAACACAACACAATATGACACAATGCACTTGTTTAAATTATTACTTTTTTTAGTCAGTGGCTACTGTGCAAAGACAGGCAGACAGATAGAGGCTTGTTCACACACACACACACACAACACACAACACACACACACACACACACACACACACGCGCAGGTGTTCTTTTTCTTTTTCCAAGAAGATTTTATCCAACAATAATTATGTCTAAAGGAAAGTATCAAGTGTGCTGGGGGTACACTCTGTTCTCGTCATTGCTTTCACTAATGGATCAGGATGTTTTGAAGTAAATTGTAATGAGTCAGAAGTTTCCACGGAAACGTAGTCTTAAGCTGTTTGGGGATCTTTTGTTCCTGGGCTAGCTAGAGCCTTGAGCTGAGACTTTGTGCATGTGACCCTAAGTGTCAACCATGAAGGTAGCCACACTCCAACTTTGGGGATGTAAACTGGTTTCAGGGCAACTTTAACCTCTTAACTGCCCAGTGCAAGTGCACCCTATATGCCGGGGAATAAAATTCTTATGTACCACTGCTATGTTTATATCCCTCTTATTCAGAAACTCCTGCATGAATATTCCTGATAGTCTGCCCAGTGACAGTATATCTATTGTAGATGACTTTGAAGCAAACTCAAATTAGTTAGCATGATATTTCACTGCGAAAATATTTTAAAAATGTAAAAAAATTGACCAAAAATATGATTTCTTTATCACCACTGTCATTCTGAGTACCCCATGATCTCAATAACGTCAAACATAAGTCTAGGCCAAATCTCATTCTTTTTTTTTTAATGCACGATCAGCTGAATCATACACCATCGTTTTCATCACTGTTAGGTAAATCTACAGTTTTATTTGCCAGTTTTACAGCTGTGTAAAGTTATTTATGCCTTCAACAAGAAGTGTTAGCCATTTTGAACACAAACTTCCCAGGCAGTCATGCAAAAAAACACAAAATACGAGCTAAAAAACGATCGTTTGTTTTTGCAGCTGGATGTTGCCAAGCAACAGGAGAGTGACCTCCATAAATTTTGGAGTTCTTTCCCTTTAACTGTAGTCAAGGAAGTAGGCTTGTTTACTTCGGTTCGACACCCCGGAAATTTTTCGGGTTGTAGGCGTATAGGGTGCACGTTTAGCCCCGGAAAATTTCCGGGGTAAGGCAGTCTAGTGGTTAAATAAACTCAACTAGAAATAGATCAATGAATGAAAAGACAGAAAACACAAACAAACCTGCACATCTCTCTGCTCCAGTTAACTGAAACAAACAAAGAAAAGAACTGAATGTCATTTCTATTTATTTGTTACAAGGCTTATACACGTACATTTATTTCAAAATGGAAGACAACGCTGCTGCTGTAAAAACACTGAAACATTGTGCTTTGGCATAGAGTTGACAGCATTCACCCGTCAACGCCACCATGTAAGCAGTAAGCACTTAAAATTTTTTTTTATTTTTTACTATTCCTCAGCTAGAGCTCCAAGGTTCACCAATAGTGAGATTTTACGAATGCGACCGTGTTGCCCGCCATGAAGGTTGTCACATTCCGACTTAAGGGTTGAGTGCCGGGTATGTATATATATATATATATATATATACAGGTATACGAGATACGGGTATATGAGATTTACGGGTATATGAGGTTTATCTTCCTTTGCACCTGTCGGCAGCACTGTGTGTGGCTCTATGTTTGAATGCTGGATGTGTGTGTTTTTCTGCTTCCTTTCCAGAAATTTTTACATCTTCTTGTTCGTGTTTTCACACTGAGTTATTTGGTCAGAACATTTTTCTTTGTTATTATCTATATTTTTAGATATTTCAATTTATAATTTTCATCTTTGTTTGAATTGTTCAAAATTTCGATTCGACTTATGAATTGTGTTTACCTGACTGTGCTGGCCTTTGTGACCCATTTTAATTTTACCCTACTGCCATTCAACAAATTGCACGTGATTCACGAACTGACACCACCCCCATCAATCAAGTCTAGTGTGTGTTGTTCTGCTACCATGGCAGTGAGAGCCGCGGACATTAGAGCTATGCTCGCACCTGAGAATTGTCAAAAAAAGTACACGCTTGCTCCTGATATAAAGCAGCATATAACACACTTAGGCATTTATCGCCGCAAAACCAGATGGGAACACGGGCAGGCCGACGTCATCGCCAGTGGTGGGCTTCCCTCTCCCGTGTCTCCCCCCTCACCTCTGACATCACTTCTGTTACCCCTGACAACGCTTCTTCCCCATGCTGCCGTCCACCCGCCCCTTCAGCTGTTCACTGTTCTGTTGTTTGTGACTCTGATAATGTTTTTTTGTTCTGATGATGATGATGTATATCATGATGTGTTTCAACCACAGAATCCCCTGATTAGCACAGTTCTTTCACCATCTTCTACTCCTGATTCACCATCCAAATTCTTGTCTGTTCTTCCACTAGCCGCATCTCCCCATCGCCTTCGCTCTCTTCCTCTGATGCTTGTCCAAACTCACCACTTTCATCTTCAACCTCTCCACCTCCTTCAGATCTCCTTCAAGTTTGTTTGTTCAATGTGCAGTCTGTCTGTCCAAATGGAAAAGCCGACTACATTTCTGATTTTATCTCTGAAAAAAAACATTGACTTAACCTTCCTCACCGAAACTTGGCTTAAACCACATGGCCATGAACCAAAAATAAAACAGCTGACTCCTCCTGGATATAAAACTATTTCTTTCCCCCGACTCTCTCGAGGAGGTGGGATTGCCATCATTCTCAAAGACATATTCGAACCGTCTCTTTCTTTCAGTCACAACCTTCAATTCTCACATGAATCTTTTGAAGTTTGTGAAATCAATCTCAACCTACCTGGCCACTCTATTACTATCTGCTGCCTTTACCATCCACCTCCCAGCCGTAAAAACAACCTAACATCTCTTTTTCACCAAGAATTCCAGTCACTCCTCAACCACTACAGCCTCTCTCCCACTAAACTTATAATTCTTGGTGACTTCAACTTCCATTTCGACAACCAGTCTTCTCCAGATGTCAAACGTCTTTCTCTTTCTCTGTCCAATCATTCTCTCTCTCAACTGGTAAACGAAGCAACACACAGATCTGGTCATATTTTAGACTGGCTGATTACTAATGCTTCATTTAATCTTGTCACATCTGTTTCTGTCACCCACGAACTGCATTCTGATCATTCCGCCATTCTTTTCCATCTTAACATCACAAAACCTGTCAGAAAGAAGAAATATGTTACTCGTCGCAATCTTAAGGCCTTAGACATTCATACCTTCTCTTCACAAGCTTCCGAACGTTTTTCACAAACCTCTGACCACACTGACCTCTCTGATCACTATAACACTATTCTCCTCCAACTGCTTGATGAGCATGCACCTCCTACTGACCATCTCCTCCCTGACAGACCCTGTGCGCCATGGTATACCCAAGACATCTTGATAGCAAAGCGCAAACGCCGGCAACTAGAACGGCAGTGGCGGAAGTCAAAAACCGAAATCAACAAACAGCTTTTCCGAAAACAAATAAACAAAGTCAAACTCTTAATCCATTCAGCAAAGACAGACTACTACTCTTCCCAAGTTCTCTGTGCTACATCCATAAAATCTCTTTTTTCCCTCACCTCAAATCTCCTTGGATCTGCAAAAACAACTCCTCTGCCTAACACCCACAGCCTGTCTGAACTTCCATCCATATTTTCTGCCTTCTTTTCAGACAAAGTTCGAAACATACGCTCCAGACTGGATCAGACTCAATTCCTGCCTGCGCCTCCTGATCCCCAGTTCACTGGCACTCCTCTCTTTTCCTTCCATCCCACAAGTGAAAAAGAAATCATGACAATTCTGAAGGAAATGACTATAAAATCATGCGACCTTGATCCCATACCTGCTCCTGTTTTCTCACAATGCCTTCCACAACTTGTACCTATTATCACTAAAATAGTAAGCTCATCTCTTGTGGCAGGAAATTTTCCATCAGCTCTTAAAACAGCAATAGTCACACCTCCACTGAAAAAGCACGACCTCGATCCCAACATTCTGAAGAATTATAGGCCTGTCTCAAACTTACCCTTTGTCTCTAAAGTACTAGAAAAAGTCGTTCTCAAACAGCTCAACAGTTACCTTCATTCCAATGATCTCCTTCCCACTTTTCAATCTGCCTATCGCCCCAACCACAGCACCGAAACCACCCTAGTCCACACTTTAGATACACTTCTACTTGCTTCTGATGCAGGAAAAATCTCCCTCCTCACTCTTCTTGACTTATCTGCAGCCTTTGATACCATAGATCACTCAATTCTTCTTTCTCGCCTCCAAAATACATTGGTATTAATGGCACAGCCCTCACCTGGTTTACTTCATACCTCACAGACAGGTTCCAGAAAGTTATTGTAAACAAAATTCAATCAAAACCTGTCAAAATGGAATGTGGAGTCCCGCAGGGATCAGTCCTGGGCCCTGTTCTCTTTACTCTCTACACTGCTCCACTCTCACATATAATAAACAACCACCATATTGATCATCATTTCTATGCCGATGATACTCAGCTTCAGTGCAGTGATACTGTTGAAAACTTGCCTTCCCTCCTGACAAATATGTCCTATTGCCTTCATGACATTCAAAACTGGATGACTCAGAACAAGTTACAACTTAATGCCGATAAAACCAAAGCCATGCTCATAGGGACCCAACATAAACTTTCCTCTATCGCAAAAACTTCAATAGAATTCGGCAATACATCAGTTTCTTTGTCCAACTCTGTGAAGTATTTAGGAGTAGTTCTTGACAACACACTCTCTATGAAAAAATTCATCACCCAGACCTGTCAGTCTTGCTACTATCAATTACGGCGCATAAGCACGATTCGCAAGTATCTGTCCACTGATGCAACTTTCAAGCTTGTCACATCTCTCATTCTTTCACGTTTAGACTACTGTAATTCTCTTTTGGCTGGCCTACCAGCATCATCTATCCACTCTCTTTGACGCATACAAAACTCTGCAGCTCGACTGGTCCTAAGAAAGAAAAAATCTGAACACATCACTCCTCTTCTGCGATCTCTTCACTGGCTGCCTGTCTCATAAAGACTGGAGTATAAAATCAATACCCTCTGTTTCAAATGTCTCCACAAATCTGCACCCCCTTATCTCTGTAACTGTCTTCATCTGTACACTCCATCCCGTTCCCTTCGTTCAGCCGCAGATACTTTGTGCTTTCGAACACCCAGATTCAAACAAACCACTGTTGGCCGTCACTCCTTCTCTGTTCTGGTCCATCCACCTGGAATGACCTCCCTCTTTCACTTTGCCAAAAGCCTTCACTTGATACCTTCAAATCCAGCCTCAAAACACACTTATTTCCTACCTGAGACTTTCCCCCCAAATATCTGTCCCTAATTTTCAACAGCATCTTTCACCTTCTCAGTGTCGTTCCGAGTGTGTTTGTGTGTGTGTGTGTGTGTGTGTGTGTGCGTGTGTGTGCGTGCATGCATGCATACGTGCGCATGCATGATTTTGAAATCTGTTGTTCATTATGTTTAAGGAGAGTTGCATTGCCTGTAAATGATTGAGTGCAAGCGCTTCGATTTGTTTTTTTTTTTACAAGATTCAGCGCTATATAAATTCCATATATTATTATTATTATTATTATTGTTTGTGTTTCTGTCACTCATTGAATGCTGACAATGATTATGGGATCTTTCATGTGCACATTTGATCGTCTGCATGTAGACATATACAAAGGGAATTAAGGCACAGGCAGGTCTGCATATGAAGTTAACTTTGGAGATAGTAAAAATTTCCGCCCTTAATTCACCAGATGCTGCCAAGATGTGAACCAACGACTTCAAGGGCCCATGGGATTGCAGTCATGCTGTCTTAACCACTCAGTTATAGCGTCTGTCAGCTAGCGCTGAACACTATTTATGTCAGCAGACCTCAACTAGCACACATTTCAATGTCTTTTCCAGGCCAGACAATTTCAGTTTCTGATTCGGACTCTTAAACTCTGAGAAGGAGTTAGTGGTGATGAAGAAGACCATAATGAATTCTGCAACATAATATCTTATATACTTGCTCAAAGTTTCAAGAGAAATAAAGATCACCTTACTTTTAAAAAAGTTCCGGATGGATGGTGTGTTGTTCAAAACGTTCATAAGGTCCTCTGATTGAATTGCATTCCTCATCTGCACAAGCATCAAATGATGTTGAAATCATGGCAAAGGCTTTTGACAGCTACATTTAATGATTAACATGTCTGATCAAAAGACAAACAGATAAAATAAACTTTCACAGGTTTTTAAACAAAACACAAGATAATTAATTGTTCATTCCTCTCAAAACTATTTGACCACTAGCCATGGTACAGCTAAATGACAGGTCTTGGGAAACAAGTGACATTCTTGTAGCACAGAGAAAGCAAAAGAGTATTCCAGGTCTGTCTGAGACACACCACAGAAATTTGCTCCAGTGATCAAACTTAATGTATGCCTCCCTCCCTTCTCTGTGTCCTTATTTTCTTCTAATTTCTTCTTCCTTGGGCATTACTCATAACCAGACACAAATACACATGCATGTATGCATGCGCGTGCGCACACACACACACACACACACTCAAACCATGGAAGGCTCAGATTAAGACAGAATACATAATTATCTTACCGCATTCTCTGGGTTTTGCCTCATGACGCCAAAGAAGACATTTTCCAGGTCTCCTGGACTCCCAAACTGGTAGGCCTGAAGGTCAGACAATGGTCAGTAACTTTAAAAATCACATCAAGAAAGATAACATCTGATGGTTGAACTCATGACTCATACATATATATAAGCAAAGTCTATACAATTTCCTATCTCTGCACAACTTGAAGTGATTAATAATAATAAATGGAATTTATATAGTGCTATATCTTGCAAAAACAAATCAAAGCGCTTGCATTCATCCTACTCTAACACATGTAGCAAGTTACAATTAATTGTTTTCACAAATTTGAATGTATACACACACGCTCACGCATGCCAAAACACACACACACACACACACACACACACACACACACACACACACACACACACACACACACACACACACAGAGGTTGTGCACCTTGGCAGGGTGATGGGGGTTTTGGCTGTTGAGGGCAAGGACAGAAATGAGATGAAACAAGAGGGGAAAGTCTTAAGTTTTAAATAAATGTGTTTTGAGGCTGGATTTAAAAGTGTCATAAGTAGGCTTTTGGCGAAGGGAAAGAGGGAGATCATTCCAGATCGATGGACCAGAAATAGAGAAAGAGTGATGGCCAACAGTGGACTGGTTGAATCTAGGTATTCGTAAGGACAAGGTATCTGCAGCAGAGCAGAGGGAATGAGAAGTGCACAGGTGAAGACATTCACAGAGTGAAGGTATGAAGGTGGCTTTTTGGGAGGACATTTGTAACAGAAGGTACTGATTTATGTTAACTCTGTGACACAGGCCTGTGGAAAAGGATCACAGGAGAGGGAGTAATATGCCAGATTTTTCTTATCGAGGGACTAGTTGGCGGTATTTAGAGGTTTTGTTACGTGAGGGAGTGCTTGAAAGGCTGGCAGACCAGCCAGAAGAGAAATGCAATAGTCAGACAGGAGAATGAGAGTCATAACTAGTTTGGATGTTGATCAGTGGACAGGTACTTTCAAACTGCACTAATAACCGTAATCGATAGAGCATGATGTGAGAGGAGAGAAGGAGAGGAAACTGATAGAGACAGAGAGAAGAGAGAGAGAGAGAGGAGAGAGAGAGAGAAGAGGAAGAGGCTGACAGACAGACAGAGACAGAGAGAGAGAGAGAGGGGCTGGTATCAGTCTGAAGCCCAAGAAGTACAGTCAGGCTTATGGTGTTCTGTATTTCTTCAGCTGTCATAACCCCCCCCCCCCCCCCCCTTTTTTCCCGGGATGCCAGGGGCCTGTCAGTATATTAGCACCCTCACCCTCTGGAAATTCTGTGCTAAGAATTCCCTCTTTTCTATCCCTCTCTTTGTTTCTGCTTTGTTCCTTTTCTTCCTGTTATCTCCTTGTCTATTTTCTGCCTTCTTGGCCCATTCTCTTTCCTTTTTTTCCAGAAAGACTTAAAAGATAACAGTTCTCTCTCCCACGCCTAAGTCAGATGTGCTGGGCCTTACATGTCAGGCGCTTAACAGCAGAGCAACATATTTTCACTCATTTGATATAAAATAGTAGTTGCTGTCTGAGTGTTTGAAGAAGAAGGAGGAGGAGGAGGAGGAAAAGAAGAAGACGGAAAAGAAGAAGACGGAAAAGAAGAAGATGAAAAAGAAGAAGAGCAAGAAATCTGCCCTGCACTTCTTTAAGTGGCAGACAGCCAGGTGTCCCCTCACTCACCTGCCAGGCATTGACGGAGAAGACGTTCTCGCGGTAGAACTGGCCGTAGCCGCCATAGTGCTGGCTGGCCTGCTGGTAGTGCTGGTAGTACTGGTTGCGCTGTTGCTGGTACATGCCCATCTGGAACTGGGCCTGCTGCTGCTGCATGGCAAACTGCTGCTGCTGGTAGTTCTGCTGCTGGTGTCCAGGGAATCCCTGCTGCCCCATAGGGTAGCCCGAGCCGTACATCTCTGCTGGATTTGATTTCAACTTTCTGACTCTGCCACCTGAAATATACTATTTACCATCATAGGGTAGCCTGACCGTACATTTGGGATTGATTTAACTTGACTCACCTGATACTATCACCATCACATTAAAACACACCCCTCCCCCCAAAAAAATCCACACACAAAATTTCCCCCTCCCCTTTCCAAAAATGTGTAAAAAACAACAACAAACAAACCTTTGTTGGCAAAGAAACTTTCCCATTCTGATAAGCTAAGCTCAAAACTTAAAGCTTAGGTTGAACTTAACTTAAAGCTCAAAGCTTAGGTTGAATGCATGTGCTTTGATTTGTCTTTGCTATATAAGTTCCATCTATTATTATTATTATTATTATTAAAACAGGAAATGTGTGTGTGTGTGTGTGTGTGTGTGTGTGTGTGTGTGTGTGTGTGTGTGTGTGTGTGTGTGTGTGTGTGAACTGTTGTTGTTAAAAACTGAAGATGAAAGTTAAATGTACTCTTTACATCAATAAGTTGGGGGGAAAAAAATGCAATACCTGATTTCTCTTCAGTCTGCTCTTCAGCAGTATTGCAGCCGCTTAAGACTTTCAGTTTCTTGCACAACAACCAAATTTCGCAACAGTTTCTGCTTCTTAATCCGAGATCATGGGCGATTATTGCGGTTCTTGTTCTCACACTGACTGTAAACAATAGTGGCTCCAAGGAAGTGTGCTCTTTCGGCTCTTTCTTTCTTCAAAGAGTTAAGACAAGGGACTTAATTGTGCATAGTTTCTGTCAGTCAAAAAGTCACAAAGGTGGTGGGGCTGAGGGGTGGGGAGCAAACGCCGACGCACGCACGCGTGCATACCACAGACATCCTATGCAACTAGAGTGTAGCCGGGCGCGCGCGCGCACACACACACACACACACACACCACATTGTTATTATTGTATCTATTATAATAATCATTATCTTATTTGACTTATCTTGCTTGTTTGATAGTTATTGCGTGAATATATTATTTTTAAAAAGCGCTATTTGAAGAGTATGAGCACGCATAAGCACACATTTGCTGGGTGGAGGAGGAGAGGAGGGAGGTCATTGAAGGCAATATTGTCAGTAATGACTCAATGAATGCCTAGTATTTTCTAACGTTCTGTTCATGTACCTTTTTATTATCTAAAGTATAAACGTGAAAGAATGGATGATATAGTAGGTGAAATAATTTGTTTGACGTTTTATGATTTTATTTGTTTAATTCTTAAAACATCCTTTATTTAAGTGTGTGTGTGTGTGTGTGCGTGAGTGTGTGTGTGTGTGTGGCGCGCGCGCGTGAGCACGCACGCGCCCAGGTGTGTATGAGTATGTGTGTGCGCGTGTATGTATATGTGTGTAATTTGTATTTTCCAATGTATTATCTTGTCGATTTTCCTCTTTTAACTAGTTTAATTTAATGGTAAAGGTTGCAATAATGTAGTATTTCAGTATAATCATTAAGAAATGTGTTCTTAGATAGATGGCTTGATGAAAAAAAAGCAAATGCATTGCTTATTCAACGTACCATCTGGAAATAAAAATTTGACTTGACTTCACACACACACACACACACACACACGCATTGCGCGACACAGACATCCTACAGAAACTAGAGAATATTTATAGCTCAGCACACACACACACACACACACATACACGCACACGCGTGCGCGCGCATGCATGCATGCATTCTTTTATTTTTAATCTTTCATTTCGAGGATGATGGAATAAGCACTCACGTGCTTTTTTTCCCCCAGTCCCCATGTGTATGCAGTTTTGTAAATTTTATCATATGTTCCCACCGGCACACAATGGTCTACTCTTCCGAAAAGCTGAACGGGTTTGTAACGTGTGTGCAAGATATTCTGCGTGCGTTCGCACAGTCCTCCGCTCTACCAACTGAGCTATCACGGGATCTGCGTGCGTTCGCACACGGGGGACCTCAGTTTATAGTCTCAACCGAAGGACTAGGGTGTGTGTGTGTGGGGGGGGTAGAGTCTGTACTGATATTAGGCGAACTCCAGGGGAACATATTCCCTTGAACAGGTGCATGCGGGCGCGAGCAGGCAGAAGACACAATTTAAGTTTGTTTTTAACAATTATGAAAAAAGAGAGAGACCGGATTACATTAGGGCCGATGCTCCAAAAGATGCTCCAAAAGGTCATTTACGTCAGGGAATAATTCAGTATCCCTAACTTGCTGTTTGTGTGTGTGCATGCATGCATGCATGCATGCTGTGTGTGTGAGTGTGTGTGTGTGTGTGTGTTTGCGCGAGTTCACTTGTAAGCGCTCACGCACGCGTGTGGCGGACATCTACATTAGCCATTAACCCAGTGACATATACAAAATCTGGCAAAGCTTTTTTGCACACTACTGTTATATGTTTACCAAAAGTAGGCTAGGCCTAGTCTTGTCCTACTGTTCAAGGAAGACAACTCTGCGAAAGTTTACACGTCGAGGAAAAGAAATGATGAAAAGCACATGTATTATCAGTATATCTTGAAAAAAAAAACAACATATATCTAACGGTAAGTTGAACGATTTTCGATTTCTTTGCAAACTATTCATAGAAATATTATATCCCTATCGAAATGTACCGCAGATGTTGGTCAGTTGGTAAGGTGAGGTTCTCTTCTGCTTCGGGGAGGATAAAACCCTCGCGTGTTTTGTGTTGTGTGGGTGTACACACGAAGGTGTAGGATTAGTTGTTGTTTGTTTCCGGGTGAATGTCAAAGAATAGTTTTAACAAGTGATGGTTTTAACTATATCTTTGGTAAGTGTTACATTACGTTTCAGTTTGTGTTTAGATGATTAGCTAATTAGTAACAATTTGGAAAAGGGGGGGGGGGGGGGGGGGGTTAGTGCACCAGTGTTCCAACCGCAAAGAAGAAGGCATTGGTGTAGCAGTTTTGTTTAAACTGATAAAAGAGACATTTGAAAGAACCCATTTTACAGTTAGAACTGTTTATACTGATGTATTGGTAAATCCTCAGCACACAATTTAGTTTCTATAGAAACTGATGAAAAGGATTGTTGGTCAAGTGCCATGGTGATGCATAGATCATAGATGGTTTGTTAGACACATCTTGTGGCTTGATTAGTTGGATGGAATGGCAAGGATTAATAATAATAATAATAATAATAATAATAATAATAAATGGAACTTGTATAGCGCTATATCTTGCAAAGACAAATCATCCGGTTACCTGGATCTTGCAGCTCATCACAAGGCAGAGTTGTCTTTGGCAGTCTACTCTAGTGTCCTCATGCAAAGCCAAGATTGTTTACAAAATGGTGGTGGTGGTCTACTTTCAGTGACTGACAGGAAATGTGAACTTCCAGGTGTAGGGTCTGGTCCATGTTTCAGGATGGTATTGTCACAATATCAAAGCTGTGAGTGTGACTCTAGCCAGGTGTTTAAATCATTTTGTCGTCAAAGTCCATACAGTTTTACTTTTTCCTGGGGGGGGGGGGGGGGGGGGGGGGGCAGGGCTGGTAGTTACAGAGTATTACTGTCTGCTTTGACTTTTTGTTTTTAATGTTTCTAGACCTCCACTACATAAATTCATAATGTCCAATATAAGGTGGTCTTGTGAAGAACACTGAACTGTGAACAGAACTGTCCCTCTGACTCTGTACCAGTGTCTCTGTGTGAGTGTGTCACTGCCTCTATCTCTCTGTATCTGCCTGTTTCTCTGTGTGTGTGTGTGTGTGTTGTGTGTGTGTCTTTTCTCTCTCTCTCTCTCTCTCTCTCTCTCTCTCTCTCTCTCTCTCTCTCTCTCTCTCTCTCTCTCTCTCTCTCTGCAATACGCCAATAAGCAGTTTTCAGTAACAGCTTTAAAGTCAGCAGAAACTGAGTGAAAATCAAGGGATGGATTGGTGGTCTAGAAAGCGAAAATTTCCGGGTTGGAAGTGTGCAGTGGTTTGAATCCCGTTTGGATCCAAAACTTTCCCCCATCCATTAGACCATGAGTGGTGGTCTGGGTGCTAGACTTTTGGATAAGATGATAAACCGAGGTCCTGTGTGTTACACAAAATTATTTAGTGCATGTAAAAGAACCCCTGGCAACAAGAGAGTTGCCCCTGACACAATTCTGTAGAAAAAAGCCACTCTGATAGGGGAACAAATACAGTTGCAGACAGAAAAACAAAGAAAAAAAAAGGGTGACGCTGCTCTTGTGGCAACGCGCTCTCCCAAGGGAGAAATGGAGAAATCTGCCATGACTTAAAATGTGGTATAAAATAAAATAAGATAACATAAATAGAATAAAAAAAGAAAGCATACACACTTGACTGCAAAGAAAAGGCACTTTTTATTATATATGAATATATTACATAACTTGAATAAACATGATTAGCTTAAAACTTCAAAATCTGGATAGTCAGCATTCTTCTTCTCTTAGTTGTTTTCTTCGTTTTGTTGTGTTTTCTTTTGTTTTTGTTGGGGGGGGGGGGGGGGGGGTGTGGTTTTTGTTTTTTTAGGAGGGGGTTCTAAAGTGAAAACTTTTCTTTCTCATCATTTTGAAAATCTAAAATGCTTCAAACTTCTTTACCCTTTTTGGAAGTTCGACATTTGACAGACGTTACCAAATAAAAATGAGGCAGTTTTCTGAAGGCTACCAATGATAGTCGATTGATGTTGAACCTGACGAATGCAAAACCATGATCGTGGCCCATTACAGTTTACCGGAAAGCCACAACCGTGGATCATTGTGCCGTACGGGTTAACATTTTTTTGATGATATAAAGTTAATTACTCTGAAACTGATGTGCAGGTACAGTTGGGGTGGAGAAGCACTGACCAAGCCATGGAGCAAAGGTACTCAAGGTTTATTCGCCCCTTGCTGCCAACCATCATCGGCCTGTGTTTGGGTGTGGCCATGAGCATGATGTACGCCCCCTTCAGTGACGACAGCTGTGAAACCTTCCTGTCCAAACAAGACCCCCAGCAGCTGGTTCACATGCGCAACACCAAGTCGCTGACCTCTCAGGAGGAGGAAAGTTTTGAACCTCGCATTGTGCCTCCCATGAAACAGTCCTCAGACAACGATGAGGTGATTGGTGCATCAAAATCCAAACTAATTCGACCTCGCTATGCATCCACAGAGCTGGGTATTCGTGAGAAATTGTTTGTGGGTGTGGTGACTTCTGACCGCACCATCAATTCATTAGGGGTGGCATTGAACAAAACGCTGAGTAGTTATGTCACTAGACTAGTGTATTTTCTGGACAACAAGGGACCAACAGTTCCATCAGGAATGACCATTGTCAACTTCAAGGACAACCATCCGCATCTCACCCCCGTGCACATGTTGAAGTACGTGGCAGAGCAGTACCTGGACACGTTTGACTACTACATGTTTCTGACAGACCACACCTACGTGCGAGGTGAGCGTCTCTTCAACCTGGTGAGCCACATCAGCGTCAGCCAGCATGTTCACATGGGAGCTGTCAAGTCCACAGAGGCTGGCAAAACCTTCTGCCACCTGGAGGGAGGCATCGTGTTGTCACAGGTCTGTCCATCTCTGCACTTTTATGGTTATGTCACGTGCAGTGTTTTTGTCTAAAATATCTTTTCTGAAACATCAAACAGCTTTGGGAAAGACTGTACTTTCATACTGATTCACAACTGCTCCGTCAGAATGGTGTTGTAACACTATTTATTTTTCAGTTAACTGAAATTGGCATTTGGTACATATTCAGTATATAATCTATTTCAGTGTTGTTGTTTTTATTGGTTTTGAGCACCTCATTTTATATGATACATGCAATTGTTGATGTGTGCTAGACTTGCATTTTTTAAATGGCTGTTCAGCTTCTAATAGTTGTATTTATTTATTAGTTTACTGATTATACTTTACGAATGAGTATTGGTTAAATGTTGAATTTTTGTTTTAATTGTTTCCCCGGCTAGAGCTATGAGGTTCACCAATGATGAGATTTTGTTTGTGACCACTTTTGCCCACCATTAAGATGGTGTCTTAAACTCGGGTCATCAGATCACGATAACAGCATTCTAACCACTAGGCTATAGTATTCCACCCCTGAATTTGTAAATAATTGTTTGACTTAATCTTTTGTTCAGCTATTGAGTTAGTACTGGTCAACCATCTGATGGTATATGTTTTAACTTCGTAACCACACACACAGACATTCACACAGACTCTCCTTCCCCCTCCCCCCCCCCAATACACAATCTCTCACTCAAGAACTGTTTGAATTAGCAAGAACTGCTGATATTAATAATAGTTACTAATACTGTAATAGTAATATGAGTATGATTGATAGTAATAACTTTTTTTGTTAATAGTAGTAATGATAAAAGTGATGATGATAGTGATGATGGAGATAATCATACAATAAAAATATTTAATAAGAGTAAGAATAGAATATAGAATAACTCGTTGAATAAAACTGAAAGCCAGTAAATCCTGGGTGATTTGTCTTGTGATCATTTTTCAGGTATTTCAGACTTTGTTGTCATTGCTGCTGTTGTTGTTATTATTATTACTATTAATAATAATGTGATATCATTACTGCTATTATAATTGTCATCATCACTATCATTGTTACCATTATTTTCAGTCCCTGCTGGCCCAAGTCAGCGCCCACATGGAGTGGTGCCTGGCCAAGTGTCACCACAATGACCAGAGCCTCAACTTTGGCAAGTGTCTGATTCATGCCACAGACATGGCCTGCTCTGACCGCGGTGGGGTGAGTCCTGCTTGGCTGTAGTGCAACAGTGTGTGTCAAAGGAAAGCAAACAGATCTGCAACAAGTAAGCACCCTACTAAAGACATAAATTAAACCTCTGCACTGGCAACTGACATGTATACACACATGACACTGAGGTTGAATGTCTCCCTTTTGAATAACTAAGGCAGAAACTGAGACTAAACAGTCCTCAGTGTCTGCTTCTGAAGCTTTCCTGTCATGTCTGTCTGTCTTGTCTGTCTGTCTCTCACTCACGGTTGGACTTTTGGGGGATCTATTTATCTCTCTGTCTTTGACTCTCAGTCTCATGTTTCTGTTGTTGCACACAAATGCACACACTCATAGTCATACATGCACACTCACCCACATACGCAGACACTCACTCACACATGAGACAATAAATCGAGGTCCCATGTGTTACACATATTCATTTAGTGCATGTAAAAGAACCCATGGCAACGAGGGTGTTGTTCCTGGCAAAATTCTGTAGAAAAAAATCCAGTCTGATAGGGAAACAAATACAGTTGCAGACAGGAAAATAAAAAATAAAATGGGTGGTGCTGCTCCTGTGTCGACCTGAATTTCACGCAGAGAAATCTGCCATGACTTTAAAGTGCTATACAATACAGTACAATACAATACAATATAATACACAACGCATCCATCATCGGTACTCTCTCCCCTTCAAAATCTTCTTGTTTGCTTATTCACCATGAAGTTGTTTCCCATCAAACATAAGCAGCTGTGCAGGGTCCCCTCATGGATGGTGGCTGATGGTGGCTAAACACTGATTATCAATGTAGACAATTGGTTCTGAGGCATGACAGAATGTGTGGTTGTCTGGAATGAGTGGCATGGATTAGAACTGTGTTGTCTTCGAGTTACAGGCAGCCAGATAAGTAAATGAATAGATAATATATTTTTGGAAAGGTAGGATGGGATATTACAGTTATATTGCAGTTCTTACTTACATGATTGTCTATTGTGTTTGATGATAACAGGCCAAGCAAATGAAGGCATATCAGGTGAAGTCCTTCACTTTTGATACCATCCACAAGCTGTCTGTGATACCAGAGTTCAACAGCTCTCACACTGTCTTCCCAATGCCAGATGACACCAACCACTACAAACTGCACAGGTGAGTCCTTGTCCTGCCTGTGGATGGACCAACAGCTGTAGAACTTTACAAAGGGAACATCAGTTTCAGCTTTCCGCCCACATATAGATAGATACATTCTCAGCAACGTTGAGGGCTTCAAGTCATTGCTTTGCTCATTAACTTAAGCCTGTATCTCCTTAGTGAGCAGACAGATATGATATAACTGAGTGGTAAAGATGTTGTACTTCAATCCCGTTTCATATCTTGGCAGCGACATCTGGAGAATTAAGGTAGGGGATTTTTACAATCTCCTAGGTCAAATTTAAGTGCAGACGTGCCAGTGCCTTAATTTCCTTCATTCATATACACATGCAGAAGATCAGATAGGCTCATTAAAGCTCCTTTGATTCATGTCAGCCTTTGATGGTTTGTACATTCGAACATACCATTATGCATCCTGCACAAGAAGTGAGCAGCTCTGAAGTCAGAATGTGTGGGCTGAGGCCAGCAGGAAGGCCTGCAGGGTTACAAGCACAGGAGAAGACCAGGCATGTACAGCCCACCTTTCCAAGGGAAGGCAGAGAGCAAAGAAAAGACGAAAGCTGTCAGCGAGCATCAATATGATATTAAATAAGTTTCCATCCAGCTATATGCTGGGCAATCTTCACAACTTTATTCCAGTGTACCAGCTCTCTTCCACTCTTGCTTCAGATTCTTATCTCCAGATGAACTCTGGTGTGCCTCTTCCTCGCCTCTCTGTGGGTTTTATTTGAGAGCTGATCTGGGAATGTTGTTAAAACGTTTTCTGTTGTTGTCATCTATCTGTCAGTGTCGACATTTTGTTTATCTCACTTTGCTGTGCTATTGATCTAATGGTAAGAGAGATATCTGGCTCTAGGATTTGGTTTCACAGTCTGTGTGTATGTAGTAGGAATTGGAATGGTCAAAAAGGGCCATGTATGGTGGTAAAAGTGACATGATTATCTTTTTTTTTAATCCCATATAGTTTGATATTGAGTAAGTACTGTCAGAGCTATTGCAATTCATCAGTATCTTTTACATCTTTACTTGTTTGTGAGGAATTGTAAGAAAATCAAAATCATTATGTGATGGTGCGGTAATTAGATTACCTCCCATGCGATCACAGCGATGTGTTACTATTTAGGGACACACCTGCAGCGCTCTCTCTCTTGGGTGGTAGTTGAACGCCGTCCATTGCATGCACTTCGCCTACATGGTAAAATGGAGTATTTATGCAGCCTCTTCATAAAGACCACATCCTAACTGTGAGACATCACATATGTCCACTCTATTACAATTAGATGACTGAGCGGTAAATAAATCAGATGCATGTGTGTGTGTGCCTGCATGTGTGTATGTGCAAAATATACAGTAAGGAAAGGAAACTGTTGAAAGGGTGTCTCTTCTTTATGGCAAGTTTGTGCATGGTTTCAGGTATTTCTGTGAACATGACCTGAACACAACTCGCCAAGAGATAGAGAAGATGAAGGACAACATTCTGTACATGAGTCAGTACGCCCCCGGGGGACTGGACAGCATCTCCTGGCCCATAGGTGAGTTTGGGGTCCCCATGGTCACCTGCACACGGCATGTGGCTGCCCTTGTTTGCCCTGTCAGAACTACACTTCAGTTTGCTGTTTGCTTGTCAATGATTCTACCCTGTGGACAACCACAACAAAATGAAAGAAGGGAAGACCAGAATTAAACACAATAGCAAAACGTTCCTTTTAGATATGCACTTTATTTGCTGCTCCACCTACATGTTTGATAAAAGCCAGTTTTGCTTTGTGATCAGTAGAAATAAAGTGCTTGTACTGTTCACATGTATCTGCATGGCTGCTGTGTCAATAGCCATGACTGAAGCACCTTGGTCAATCAGAAACATCTTTGGCTTGAACTGACAGGTCATCAGGGCAGAGTGCATAGCAATGTTTGGCTGAGTTTGAAATTTAAGACATTGAAAACAAGTCCCTTTTTATTCTCATGAATTGTGTGTGATGCCTGGCTTTGACAGGTTAATCTCTTTTTTCGTCTTTGTTTTTAACTAGCATTTTTCTCAGTCGAGCATTTATGAGCAGTTTGCAGTCTCATCATCATTGTTGTTGTTGTTATTGTTGTTGTACCAGGTGTGCCAGAGCCCTACAAAGCCAAGAACCGCTTTGATGTCATCAGGTGGGAGTACTTCACAGAGACCCTCATTTACCTGCAGGATGACTTCACTAATGTCAAACCCCTGAAAGGTCAGTTTTAGTGCATGTGTGTGTGTGTGTCTGCCTGTCTGTTGTATGTGTGTGTGCGTGTGTGGCTTTGTGTGTGTGTGTGCACGCATGTGTGCGTATGCATCATGTTTGAATGTGTGTGTATGCATGTTTCTTTCTGCCTGTGTTGTGTGTGTGTGTTGGGAGAAGGAGGTGGAGGGGAGGGTTAAGATCAGATCAGCCTTTTTGTGGCAATGCAGAATGATCATGTATGACCATGCTTTGAAAAGTCCATGGTGTATTTGCCATCTATTTCAGTAGAACTTATTTTTAGCCTTCCACCTTCCCGTCACAATTTTGAACTGATTTTATGACCAGATTTTGGTTTGGGATGATAACTGTCTTGGTTCTTGGTCATCGTTTTTGCATTTGTTATTAACACTTTTAATAATAATAATAATAATATATGGAATTTATATAGCGCTTTTGTCTGTCTGCTTACATTTAAAGAAAAGTGTTCGCCATAAGATAATGCCAGCTGTGATATGGTTGTTGTGATTGGCTGTACAAATAATGAAAATGATGACACCATCAGTAATAACGCACAGGAGCGGACAAGGTGGATATCCAGGAGGTGGTGAAGGTGTCGGTGGAGAGGCTGAACGCCAAGCACAACAACATCTTCCTCTACTCCGGCCTCAACAACGGCTATCGGCGCTTCGACCCCCAGCGGGGCATGGAGTACGTGCTGGACATCACCATGCGCGACACCTCCAACGGCAACCAGGAGGTGCAGAAGCGGGTGCAGCTGGTGCGACCTTTGGGCCAGGTGAGGAGCGCTGCCTGGGAGGCGGGGGCGGGCTGGCTGATGTTATTTTTGATAAGTATCATGTACACGTGTTGTGTCATTTTGTTTTTGATAAGTATCCTGTACACGTGTTGTGCCATTCCAAGGGGGAAATACAATTCTGGCTGGCTGATGACATCTGACGTTGTTTTTGATAAGTATCATGTACACATGTTGTGTCATTCCAAGGGGGAAATACAATTCTGGCTGGCTGATGACATCTGACGTTGTTTTTGATAATTATCATGTACACATGTTGTGTCATTCCAAGGGGAAAATACAATTCTGGCTGGCTGATGACATCTGACTGTTTTTGATAAGTATCATGTACACGTGTTGTGTCATTTTGTTTTTGATAAGTATCATTCTCGCTGTGTGATGACATCTGTTTTTGATAAGTATCATGTACACGTGTTGTGTCATTTTGTTTTTGATAAGTATCATGTACACGTGTTGTGTCATTTTGTTTTTGATAAGTATCATGTACACGTGTTGTGTCATTCCAAGGGAAAAATACAATTCTGGCTGGCTGATGACATCTGACTGTTTTTGATAAGTATCATGTACACATGTTGTGTCATTCCAAGGGGAAAATACAATTCTGGCTGGCTGATGACATCTGACTGTTTTTGATAAGTATCATGTACACATGTGTCATTCCAAGGGGAAAATACAATTCAAAAGATTGAGGGATGAAAGATGTTTTTGATTTTTTTTCAGGGGGGGTGTTCCATCTCCCTCCCCCTCCCATACACACATTTTTTCTCACAGAAAATGCACTTGCACTCGCAGACAGAATGACTGTGACCATGCCTGCATATTTGTGTGCTTGCATGTGTATAAACCTGAGTATACATGCATTGAATTCCATGCATGCACTTGTGCATACATTCCTACATCATACAAACACACAAGCATATATATATGTATATATATATGTATATATATATGTATATATATATATTATGTATATATATCTCATATATGTATGTATGTATATAGACACACACACACACACATCAGCATGTGCCAGTCGCTTGTTCTGCCACAGGTGGAAATTGTCCCCATGCCCTACGTGACGGAGACCACCACCATCCACCTGATTTTGCCGGTGGGGGAGGAGGACAAGGAGGGGGTGGGGACATTCCTGGACGACTACGCCCACATCTGCCTGGATGCTCAGGAGAACACGGAGCTGCTGGTGATCTTCATCTACCACCACATGCCCCTGCCACACCAGGACGACACCTTCTCCGTCCTCAAGTAAACACCACCTTTAAAGTGTTTGTTTGTTTTGTATCTTCAGATAGATCTGAATGGAAGTTATGAAGACTTCTTACCTGACTCTGCCAATGTCCTTCTTCTACTACTACTGTGTTCCCTCATTGGGTGGAATGCGTAGTGCCTGATTATCTTCTCCTGTGTTTGTAAATCTGCAGGAGGTGTGCCTGCTGGCCTCAGTTAACATGCTCAGACCTCAGGGCAACTCTTCAGAAAGTTCAACAAAGATTTTCAGATTTGCATGAAAAAGGCATAATGGGCTGGGTAAGCAGGAAATAAGCACGGGAAAGAAAGAAAAACACACACAAAAGGAGTGATAGAAAAGGGGAAATTTCTAAAACAGAATTTCCAAAAAATGGGGATGTTATTTATACTGAAAGGGTCCTTGGCATTCCTACTGAAGGTGCCAGTGTACATATTGGTGTTGTTGCCTGTACTGCCCGTTACCCAGCTTAACTCCCTGGGGGTCAACCAGACCATGTGTTCTGACACACTCATCCTGCTTGGCCAGTGTGATGTACACACTGGATGAACAGTTGGTGTGTATGATACTGTAAGTACACACTGGATGAACAGTTGGTGTGTATGATACTGTAAGTACACACTGGATGAACAGTTGGTGTGTATGATACTGTAAGTACACACTGGATGAGTTTGTGTGTATGATACTGTAAGTACATGCTGGATGAGAAGTTGGTGTGTATGATACTGTAAGTACACACTGGATAAGTTGGTGTGTATGATACTGTAAGTACACACTGAATGAGAAGTTGGTGTGTATGCCTGTTTTCAAGTATCTCACCCTGTAGATATCTATTATCTGACCTTACCTTTACAGCATAACAACGATGTAATGTAGGCCGTGGCACTTAGCTTGCATCAGTAACTGACAGAAATGTTGGCCAGGGCCGGGTTCATAGTTATACATTTTGTAGTGAAGGAAAATGGGGTTGATAGAACGCCTGAAAATATCCTGACCTCAAGGTGTCATCATAGCTTTAGAAGAGAAGGGAATTAAAGAGAGGTGCAAGATGTTCTGCATGTGTTGGTGCACAGGATCTTGGTCTGTAGTCTCAGCTGAAAGACTTTCTTCAGGGGAGTGGAGTAGGCTCTGAGTCAACAGCACGGAGAGAACTCCCTCCAGTGATGGCTTCAGTGGAGAGAGTGACAGGAGGAACTCCAGGGCCTCTGCTGCTGGACGATCAGCAGGGTGATGCTAGGTTGTCTCCCCTCCCATACCATTGTTTTGATTGATAGGCTTCCACTAAATTGGGGGTGTGTGTGTTTACATGTGTGTGTGTGTGATAAAGTATTTTTGACCAAACTTGACTCATTTGATGTCTTCAGTGTAGATACAGAAGGAGTGATGTTATCTGTGCCAACTCCTGTCCTCTGCTTTCAGGTCCATGATAGCCTACTACAACAAGAAGTATGCCGACAGTGCTGCCAAGATTGAGTGGATTTCCCTACAGAGCAACGGCTCCTTTCTGTCGGAGTTTTACCTGATGGAGGCGGTCACCCACAAGATCCCCCCCGACTCCCTCGTCCTCTTCTGCTCCGTGGGGATGGAGCTGGCCACCGACTTTTTCAACCGGGTGCGCATGAACACCATTCCTGAGTGGCAGGTGGGTTGTTGACTTTGCCTTAGTTGTCTGTTGGGCTTTTTAAAAAAATATTGTGGATATGGCTTAAAGCTTAGCCTTAGAGCTGGGATGGAGGGGTGGGGGTGGAGGATTAAAACAACAAGAAAAGCCATACCATTTTTTTCTTCTTTTTCAATGTATGTATTGAGATTTTTCATTTATGATGATGTTTTAACTAGAATGTGTCTAACATGAACACTATTGTCATTTGGTCTCCCAGTGATATTGGCTCCAGTGATATTGGCTGTAAGTCTAATCATTAAACAATTTTGAGTACTGTCATTTGGTGATTGCTGGCTCGGTAGATAGGATGTCAAGCGCTTGCTCTACGGGTCATGGGTTCCATTCTCACTGTCAACTGTTAGGTTGGGAAAAACTTTCACTTTGGGACCAACATTTGTGCAGACCCTGGTTCACTGTCAATTTTTCAGATGATGGCAAGTGAGTAGCGAGCAAATCATCGCCAGAAAAAAATGCAAGTAAAGCCAGTATAGTTCTTCAGATGAGACTTTAAGCTGGGATCTCATTTGTGAACCCATGCATCTTTAGACATTTTCACCTGTCTTTCATAAAAACAGACGTCTAAGCCATTGTGTGCCAGTGTAATTACATGTGTGCACACTAATATTACATTCAGACGTCACCCCTGAAGTTGACGTGGGATGGTCTCTATGACAGGAAAACAGTGGAAACAGAACAGTCTCACCAGCGGCACTTCTAGCTGAGGAAGGAAGGAAGAAAACCAAGGTGCAGGCAGGTTGTGCAGAGAGCAGGCATCCAGCAGGTCATTGTTCAGTCAGGTAGTTTTCCCCTGCCTGCCTGAGGTTGTGCAGGCATCAGACAGGTCGTTGTTCAGTCAGGTAGTTTTCCCCTGCCTGCCTGAGGTTGAGCAGGCATCAGGCAGGTCGTTGTTCAGTCAGGTAGTTTTCCCCTGCCTGCCTGAGGTTGTGCAGGCATCAGGCAGATCGTTGTTCAGTCAGGTAGTTTTCCCCTGCCTGCCTGAGGTTGTGCAGGCATCAGGCAGGTCGTTGTTCAGTCAGGTAGTTTTCCCCTGCCTGCCTGAGGTTGTGCAGGCATCAGGCAGGTCGTTGTTCAGTCAGGTAGTTTTCCCCTGCCTGCCTGAGGTTGTGCAGGCATCAGGCAGGTCGTTGTTCAGTCAGGTAGTTTTCCCCTGCCTGCCTGAGGTTGTGCAGGCATCAGGCAGGTCGTTGTTCAGTCAGGTAGTTTTCCCCTGCCTGCATCATCAGCTAGAGTGGCTGCAAACGGACAGCTGTGTGGAAAAAGGAGGATGGCTGTATCTGACACGAGTGTGTAACATGTCATCTTCTTCTTTCTTCCTTTTCTTTGTCCCCTCCATCTCTGCTCTGACACCGTTCCTCTCTTCTGTCATCTGTGTTTTCTGTTGCAGATGCTTTTCCTGTTTTTGTGTGTTTGTTGTTGTTGTTTTTTGGAGGGGATATTTTTGTTCCTGCCATCGTTTTTCTTTCTCCTTTGTGGGGTTCTTTTGTTCATCCTTTTCTGTCATGTTGAAGATATATTGATTGATGTGTGCAGTGTAAATGATTTGGTTGGGTTTCTTTCCTAGGTCTGTACACATGCATATATAATTATCATACTCAACTAACCACGTTCTCTTTCTGTGTGTCATCAGGTGTTCTTCCCAGTTGGCTTCTGGCAGTACAAGCCTAACCTGATATACGACAAGAAGCCGTACCCCACCACCATAGAGCTGAACAACCGGGTGGGCCACTACGACTCCCTGTCCTTCGAACACTCCAGCTTCTACATCTCCGACTACATCAGTGCCCGACAGCTCATGTTGCCGGATGATGTGGCCAGTGCAGACCTCTTTGATATGTTTGTCAAGTACAGGTGAGTGTATGTCTGTGGTTATTCGGGTTGTATTGTGTTGTACCATGATGTTCTGCATGTATACTATTTTTGCCATAATTCACTGTGTTGTACTGTTTTGCACTGTATTGTATTCTTCTTCATCTCTTCTCTCGTTCGCTTTTTATAGTAATAATAATAATAATAATATATGGAATTTATATAGCGCTGAATCTTGTAAAAAACAAACAAATCGTCAGATGTGTTTGGGCAAAAATCATGGCATGTCCTCTCCAGCTTCTCTCATGGGCCGTACAGCTTGGTTTGCAGGGTTATCTCCGTCAGCCACACAATCTTCCTCAGGTCGCTGAATAGCGTGCACCTCTGAAGGATGTGCTCACCAGTCTGGTTTTCTTTACCACAGAGGAGAAGGAACGAGTTTTAGCTTTGTGGACATGTGGTGATTTAGCCTGTTGTGCCCACAGTGCAGAGTCTAGAATTATGACTTGTTCTTCTCTTTTGAGATAGTGGTAGTACTGTATTGTATTATATTGTGTTGTATAGCATTAGGGTTTCAATTTTTTTGACTGAAATGTAGCTTGCCGTTGGGTGCAGAGAGTGGGGTGCTGTCATTGTAGCGTGTAGCTTTCTATCACAGCAGATTTCTTTTGCCTGAAATACAGGCTTTTCTCTTGGGATAGATGTGTATTCTGATAACGTGACGTGATATCAGTCAGAAGGGCCTTGTATTAATTAAAGGATTTATCTCGCACATACACACACAATATGCATGTATATGCGCACACTCTGTCTGTCTCACTGTTTCTGTCTCTGTATCTCTCCCTCTCTGTCTCTGTCTCTCTGTCGCTTTCTCTCTTTCTTTCTTTCTTTCTTTCTCTTACACACACACACACCACACACACACACACACGTCATGTAATACAAACATTTGAAAAAGAAACCCATCATACTCATAATGCATTTTTACAATAGATCTTAGATAAAAAGTTGCCAAACCTCTGACTTGAACTGTTAATTTTTCCTTATTTTGGTACCATCCTCATACAACTGATATGTGTGTTGGTTCTTATATTGTTGTCATTCTCTTACAACTGATATATATGTGTGTTGGTTCTTATATTGTTGTCATTCCTGTATAACTTATATATGTGATGGTTCTTACTTTGGTATCATTTTCCTATAACTGATACATGTGTTGGTATATTTCAGCAAACTGCATGTTTATGTATTTTCAGTAAACAGTAAACGGCATGTTGGTATGTTTTCAGCAAGCTACATGTTTATATGTTTTCAGTAAGCTGCATGTTTATATGTTTTCAGTAAACTGCATGTTTATATGTTTTCAGTAAACTGCATGTTTATATGTTTTCAGTAAACTGCATGTTTATATGTTTTCAGTAAGCTGCATATTTATGTGTTTTCAGCAAGCTGCAGGTTTATAAGTTTTCAGCAAGCTGCATGTTTATATGTTTTCAGCAAGCTGCATGTTTATATGTTTTCAGTAAACTGCATGTTTATATGTTTTCAGCAAGCTGCATGTTTATATGTTTTCAGCAAGCTGCATGTTGACATGTTTTCAGCAAGCTGCATGTTGACATGTTTTCAGCAAGCTGCATGTTGACATGTTTCAGCAAGCTGCATGTTGACATGTTTTCAGCAAGCTGCATGTTGACATGTTTTCAGCAAGCTGCATGTTGACATGTTTCAGCAAGCTCCATGTTGACATGTTTCAGCAAGCTGCATGTTGACATTATGTTTTCAGCCAGCTGCATGTTGACATTATGTTTTCAGCAAGCTGCACGTTGACATGTTTCAGCCAGCTGTATGTTGACATTATGTTTCAGCAAGCTGCACGTGTTCCGCGCGGTGGAGCCAGCCCTGAAGCACCGCTACAAGCACTTCACCTGCCAGACCTCCTCCCCCCCTCACCACTACCAGCGCTGCGTGGATCGCCGCGCGCACGGCCTGGCCACCCGCGCCCAGCTGGCCAAGCTCATCTTTGACCACCAGGACAAGATGCCCTCTGCCTCCCACAGGCGACCCCGGTAGAGAGGGGACGGCCGACAAGTGTACAGTGTGGTGGGGAGTTCAGAGGGCTCGTTTGGCCCACTGCTGGGAATGTCAGCTTGGTGAGTGAGGGAAGCATGTAACAGAACTCGTGGCAAGAAGAGGGTCATCCTATTCAACATTCTGTGCGGGGGGGAAAAGCCACTCTCAGTTTGGGAAACAAAGACACATGCAGACAGGAAAATTGAAAAAAACAGCAAAGAGTGGCATTGCTTTTGTGAGGATGTGCTCTCCCCATGGAGTGCTGCCCAAATTTCAAGCAGGGAAATCTGCTGTGACTGAAAGTAGTGTACAGTACAATTCCAGCTGAAAACATCAGGTCAGCTGCAATATGTAACGGTTGTGTGTGTTTAGTTTACCTTAGTTTATCATGGGGGCAGGGGGTGTTGTAGACAAACATGTGAAAATGACCATAACAGATTCAGCGGAAAACATTCTCACATGGGAAAAGTCGTCATTGTGAATGACTTGTTGACAGGGATGTTCAATTTTGGTAATATTATTTGTAGAACATTTTTGGTCAGGGGAAAACAAGGTACTGCAACCTGGTTCAGAAACAGTGGTCTGTGTTTGTTTATCTGGACCGTGCTTTTTCCCTGCAGCAGCATCTTGAGGTCCGTCTTCATGTCCCTCTCTGGGGGAAGGGATTGGTAGGATGTCTGATGTTTAATTTGGCATTGTCATGTAACCCTTACAGTGTGTGTGTGTGTGTGTGTGTGTGATGTTTGCACATTGGTTTTTTTACAACATTCTGCTGAGATTCACAGCTGTTTTGAGTATGTATGTGTGTTGTGTGTTTGTGGGGTTTTTTTGGTGACAGTGTTCAGTGCTGGGATTTGCAGCAGACACTAGTATTGGTCTTATCTGCAGCTGAATGTTACATCACATTTTAACTTCCCACAGGTAACAGAAAGGGTCTTTTTGTCCTGGTCAGAAGCCTTGTGCGCTATCACCATTTTGTCAGTGATTTTGGTTCTTGATTATTGTCACATACCTTGAAATTGTGGTGCAATTATGTCTGTAGCACCAAATGCTTGAATTATGAAGAATTGATTATTTTGGGGGGTCATTCATTTGTAGTTGTGGTGTAACACCAAGACTTGTGAGATAAAGAGCTTTACATATAACTGTTGGATCTTTGCTTGGTTCCCAACTTTGGGACTCTTTATGATTCTTTTCCAATGTTTTTTTGGTAAAGGTGACTGACACTTGGCAGTTGTCTTTACTTCTGTGTCCTTCACCTTATTTTATCCCTACTTCTGTCCACACTGGAAAACTTAAACTCTGTCTCTCTCCAAAGAGGGATTTTGTTGCTTCTCCTGGAAAAGCTAGCTGTGGAGATCCCCATTTGGGTTGTTTCCACAGAGATGTTTTTATGTTCGGAGTCTGTCAATAATCCATATATGTAGTTCATGGCCTGATATTGGTCCCCATGGACTTCAGACCTTGAGATAACAGCATAACAAGCCTAGACTTGGCTGAATGGAGAGATCAGGATGAGTGGTGTGGGAACAGCAGGACAGAAAGCTATGTATGTCACAATAGATTGGACAGTAAAAGAAAAGAAATCCATTTGTGATCAAGAATTCATATCCCGTTTTTGTAATCAGTGAGGGATTTTCTTCCATGATCTTCCATTGTTTCTTCTGGATGCTAAGGTTCTGTGTGTTTTGCACAGAGATTGAATGACAGAGTGTTTGCAATATATCCTCATCAGGAGCTGACTGTTGATGCTGGTGCTTTTTTCACCCTGGTGTCCATAGTCTTCCACTTTTCCTATGCAGCCAGTGTTGAATTATTGATCACTGTAAAGCCTTGACTTGTGTGCCTTAACAATGGTCTTGTGAAATATGAAGTATCCTTGGACTGTAATATATTGAAGTATTTACATCCACACAGAAATCCAAATGAATCTTTTCACATCTCTCAATGATATATAGCGTAATACATGTTATGTTTGGAGAGAAAGTTTGTGATGAAATTGTCTTTTTAATGAGAAGAATGTGTGTGTGTGTTGGGGGGGGGGGGGGGGGGGGGGGGGGAGGGGTGCTATATTCTTTCTTTTTATAACCCCAGTCTCTATAAATGCATCAGTTATCGATCAAAATGCAAATGGAAATGTGAGTAATATTTGTCAATCACTGCTTAAAAGACTTCTATTTTATGAATGTGGAGTTTATATATGGATATATATATATATATGTATATTTATTTCTGTACAAACAGCATTGGGTAAAAGTGTCCTTTTATCAAAACATGGTTTTTGAATATTTTTGCACAATCTCATTCATCTACGCACCAACCGCTTTTAGTTTTACAAAAATCAAAATATACAGGCAGGGTACTTATCGCTCTCTTTTGTCTTTGGTTGTTGGTTGGTTTGTTTTTTTAATCAAAGTTACATTGTTTTGAGTCATCTGTTAACTAAAAGCTTTGTCGGTGTTTTAATTATTCTGTCAAAGTTATACTCTGTTTTGTTGTTGTTGTTGTTTTTAAATCATCTGTGTTTTCCTCTCCAAAATCAAAAGTTTAGTCCCACCTTGAACAAATTCTGATTTGTGTTCACATATTTATTTGTTATTTCCTGCTTTGGTGCACATGTCAAAAAAGGGACTATATATGAACAAACTGTTTGTTTATTCTGTGGGAGGAGGAGGGTGTGTGTGTGTTTTTTTAGAAAGGTTTCTGTATGTTCCCCTTACTTTCTTTTGGCCTGTGTGCTTTGTGAAAGGGCTGCTTCACCACTGTCAGGCTCTTAGCCAAGCAGTGTGTGTGTGTGTGTGTGTGTGTTCACAGTAAGAGTGATTGTCTCCATTTTTTTCTGTGTTCTTAAAACTGTTGGCAAGAATCAAACTTCTGTGTGTCGGTGATGTCGCAGAGCTGTTGTGTATGTTGTGTGTGTGTGTGTTCACAGTAAGAGTGATTGTCTCCATTTTTTTCTGTGTTCTTAAAACTGTTGGCAAGAATCAAACTTCTGTGTGTCGGTGATGGCTGCAGAGCTGTTCCCCGTGTATGGTATACCCACAAGTGATGGCTGTAGAGCTGTTCCCTGTGTATGGTATACCCACAAGTGATGGCTGTTCCCCGTGTATGGTATACCCACAAGTGATGGCTGTAGAGCTGTTCCCTGTGTATGGTATACCCACAAGTGATGGCTGTTCCCCGTGTATGGTATACCCACAAGTGATGGCTGTAGAGCTGTTCCCTGTGTATGGTATACCCACAAGTGATGGCTGTAGAGCTGTTCCCCGTGTATGGTATACCCACAAGTGATGGCTGTAGAGCTGTTCCCTGTGTATGGTATACCCACAAGTGATGGCTGTTCCCCGTGTATGGTATACCCACAAGTGATGGCTGTTCCCCGTGTATGGTATACCCACAAGTGATGGCTGTAGAGCTGTTCCCTGTGTATGGTATACCCACAAGTGATGGCTGTTCCCCGTGTATGGTATACCCACAAGTGATGGCTGTAGAGCTGTTCCCTGTGTATGGTATACCCACAAGTGATGGCTGTAGAGCTGTTCCCTGTGTATGGTATACCCACAAGTGATGGCTGTTCCCCGTGTATGGTATACCCACAAGTGATGGCTGTAGAGCTGTTCCCTGTGTATGGTATACCCACAAGTGATGGCTGTTCCCCGTGTATGGTATACCCACAAGTGATGGCTGTAGAGCTGTTCCCTGTGTATGGTATACCCACAAGTGATGGCTGTTCCCCGTGTATGGTATACCCACAAGTGATGGCTGTAGAGCTGTTCCCCGTGTATGGTATACCCACAAGTGATGGCTGTTCCCCGTGTATGGTATACCCACAAGTGATGGCTGTAGAGCTGTTCCCCGTGTATGGTATACCCACAAGTGATGGCTGTAGAGCTGTTCCCCGTGTATGGTATACCCACAAGTGATGGCTGTAGAGCTGTTCCCCGTGTATGGTATTCCCACAAGTGATGGCTGTTCCCCGTGTATGGTATACCCACAAGTGATGGCTGTAGAGCTGTTCCCCGTGTATGGTATACCCACAAGTGATGGCTGTTCCCCGTGTATGGTATACCCACAAGTGATGGCTGTTCCCCGTGTATGGTATACCCACAAGTGATGGCTGTTCCCCGTGTATGGTATACCCACAAGTGATGGCTGTTCCCTGTGTATGGTATACCCACAAGTGATGGCTGTTCCCTGTGTATGGTATACCCACAAGTGATGGCTGTTCCCTGTGTATGGTATACCCACAAGTGATGGCTGTTCCCCGTGTATGGTATACCCACAAGTGATGGCTGTAGAGCTGTTCCCCGTGTATGGTATACCCACAAGTGATGGCTGTTCCCTGTGTATGGTATACCCACAAGTGATGGCTGTTCCCCGTGTATGGTATACCCACAAGTGATGGCTGTAGAGCTGTTCCCCGTGTATGGTATACCCACAAGTGATGGCTGTAGAGCTGTTCCCCGTGTATGGTATACCCACAAGTGATGGCTATTCCCTGTGTATGGTATACCCACAAGTGATGGCTGTAGAGCTGTTCCCTGTGTATGGTATACCCACAAGTGATGGCTGTAGAGCTGTCACCTGGCTGTGTATGGTATACCCACAAGTGATGGCTGTAGAGCTGTCACCTGGCTGTGTATGGTATACCCACAAGTGATGGCTGTAGAGCTGTCACCTGGCTGTATATACCCACAAGGTTTTGAACAGCCCCTGTGCTAGGATTGTTGTCAATGTCCAGGATTGGTGGTCAAGCAGTATCACACCTGTCTAGAAAGAGAGAGGGGTCATGGGTTTGTTTCCTGCCTGAATTCACACTCTGCCCCATCCACTACACAATGAATGGTGGTCTGGGTGCTAGTCTTTTGGATGTGATAATAAAGGGAAACGCCTCGTTCAACTTACATTGAGCACATGCAACTGAACCTGTGGTAAGAAAAGAGTTGAGTGTGATGTCATAGAAGAGCAATGATGTGGTTGGTGAGCAAGGGAGAGAGCTGATGGGTTGACCGTGTAGCTGGCATACACAGATGAACAGTGCAATTTCTAATGGTGTGGAATATTAACAGATATCTCTTTATGTGCCCTTGTGTTATGAAGGAGCTTAATGATGTGTATGAACTGCTGTACATTTGTGGGGATTAGTGCTGGTAGGATGATACGCTGTACGCATTTTATTGTTATGTATTGTGTCACAGCTGTATAGGTGGGAGATATAATCCTGTCATAATTATACCACACTGGCATTGCTTTGCTTTTAAAGCCGTGTCATCTTTTAAAGCAACGCTAGATGTTGGGATATTATTTGTTGTTTTGGGTTTGTTGAAAATGTGTTTGTATGTGTTTAGCACATGAACTGTTGGGTATTCATATTTTGGGCTATGTTAGAAGTGTTTGTGTGTGAGTTGTGAGTGTGTTAGAATATTCTCTGACTGCATTTGCCTCTGTCGGGCTGAACTGTATCCAGCAAGACGGTACAAAACCCCCTGTGCAGTACGAACGTTCAGCCTGTTGGAGGAGGAGTCTCTTGCTCGTGTTCAGACAGTCCCTCCCCTTCCCAGATTGGTTAAGGACTTCTCCAAGCTAATCAAACTACAGTCGTTGCCAGCACTCTACCGTGTGGGATACATGGGTGTATGATTTATGGAGCGCGTTAAAATCTGCACACCCGCAGGAGTGATTGCGGTGCTGACAGCCACTTTTACATACAGGCTGGTAGCCGGGTCACGTTTGTGAAGAGGGAGGGAAGACTTCCAGCAGGCACACCTTGCCCAAGACACAGTGTGTGAAAACAGTGCAGCGCAGCGCAGCGCCCCAACAGCTGCTTGGAGAGGTGAGGGACTGGAGAAGTGGCGTTCTGATGTCAGCACACCCTGCTATGTCCATGTCATGTTTCAGTTGCTGAGCCAGGTCAGGGGGGGGTCACCAGCCACACTGGGACTCCAGTCTCAAAGTGTGACAGTCAATGAGTGTGTGGCAGAGGGTGTGGCTGGCGGAAACGGTGATTTTCTGTGAATCTCATGTTGTCTCATGACGGTGTTGTGTAACAGTCACAACATCTGCACCTAAGCAAACAAACAAGGGACACCATGTGAGTAGTAGTTGTCGTTATTCATTGTTTCATATTAAATGTCTTTGCCTTGAACCCTTCTCCCCCCCCCCCCTCCCTTTTTAAAAAAATGTTTTTTTATTCTACTTACTTTTTCACTGTGTATGCAATCAATTTTTATGCAATAATCATTTGTGATGGAAGAATAGAATCAACATTGACAGAAACACTGCATTTTGGGGAGATGTTTTTTTCCCCCCTGTTATACAGTTCCTGTACTTTGGCTGATGGAAAGCTGCTGTTGTTGTGTTCACTTTGGAAATGCAGCCTCTTCAACATCTTGTTACATGACTGCTTCAGATTGACAGGTAACTTGCATGCTCATTGTCTTCCATCACAATTCAGTGTTTGGAAAAGACAGGAGTGTCAATTTCCTCTCTCTCTCTTCCTCTCTCTCTCTCTCTCTCTCTTCTCTCTCTCTCTCTCTCTCTCTCTTCTCCTCTCTCTCTCTCTCTCTCTCTCTCTCTCTCCTCTCTCTCTCTCTCTCTCTCTCTCTCTCTCTCTCTCTCTCCTCATCTCTCATCTCTCTCTCTCTCTCTCTCTCTCTCTCTCTCTCTCTCTCCTCTCTCTCTCTCTCTCTCTCTCTCTCTCTCTTTGCTGGAGGGAGTGCACAGTGCCTGTCTTCTCCTGTGCTGGTGACTGTGCTGGAGGTCTGGTCCTCTGTGCAGGAGGTCTGGTCCTCTGTGCAGGAGGTCTGGTCCTCTGTGCAGGAGGTCTGGTCCTCTGTGCAGGAGGTCTGGTCCTCTGTGCAGGAGGTCTGGTCCTCTGTGCAGGAGGTCTGGTCCTCTGTGCTGGTGACTGTGCAGGAGGTCTGGTCCTCTGTGCAGGAGGTCTGGTCCTCTGTGCAGGAGGTCTGGTCCTCTGTGCTGGTGACTGTGCAGGAGGTCTGGTCCTCTGTGCAGGAGGTCTGGTCCTCTGTGCAGGAGGTCTGGTCCTCTGTGCAGGAGGCCTGGTCCTCTGTGCTGGAGGTCTGGTCCTCTGTTCTGGTGACTGTGCAGGAGGTCTGGTCCTCTGTGATGGTGACTGTGCAGGAGGTCTGGTCCTCTGTGATGGTGACTGTGCAGGAGGTCTGGTCCTCTGTGATGGTGACTGTGCAGGAGGTCTGGTCCTCTGTGCAGGAGGTCTGGTCCTCTGTGCAGGAGGTCTGGTCCTCTGTGCAGGAGGTCTGGTCCTCTGTGCAGGAGGTCTGGTCCTCTGTGCAGGTGACTGTGCAGGAGGTCTGGTCCTCTGTGCTGGTGACTGTGCAGGAGGTCTGGTCCTCTGTGATGGTGACTGTGCAGGAGGTCTGCTTGCTGGCCTCGGCTGACACACTACGACTTCAGAGCAGTTCAGTTCATTGTACAAGTTGCATGCTGGGAATGTTCGTGTTTCCTTAACCCACCAAACACTGACATGAATTACAGGATCTTTAACGTGCATATTTAATTTTCTGCGTGGGTAAATACACAGGGAATGAAGGCACTTGCAGGTCTGCACTTGAAGTTGACCTGGGAAATTGTGAAAATCCACACCATTAAATCACCAGATGCCGCTGAGATTCAAACCTGTGACATGATGGATCCAAGGCATTGAAGTCAAATGGTCTTATCCACTCAGCTGCAGCATCCCTCAGTCAAACCGTGAGCATTGTTTTCTTCTGGACTGTCCCTTCATTTCTTTGTCAGAACATGTGTACTTTTACCTGTCTTGGTTCAAGATGTTTTTCAATGATTTTTTTTTTTCTGCAAAAATTCTGGGGTAGACATGGTTCTTGCTTTGTCGAAGTCCATGGTAAGTGAAGGTTGATTCCCTTGCCTTAGTTGTCTTCTTTATATGCTGAGCTTTTCTTGAAAGGTATGCATTGGTAATCTGTTTTGATAAGGAACTGACTTGCTCTCTCATTGTGATATTTCCATGCCCTTGTTGTGTTGCTACTCTTCTTTGGTTTCATCCCTCTACCTCTTCTTCCATTTCTAGATCTGAATAAATCTTCATCCCCCACCCCGTGGCTGCTTAGGAAGCAAACAAAATGCCAACCAACCAACCAACCAACCAACCAACCAAGCAGCAACATCAGTCAGACCTCAGCAGCAACATCAGTCAGACTTCAGCAGCAACAACAACATCAGTCAGACCTCTGCAGCAACAACAACATCAGTCAGACTTCAGCAGCAGCAACATCAGTCAGACTTCAGCAGCAGCAACAACATCAGTCAGACCTCAGCAGCAGCAACAACATCAGTCAGACTTCAGCAGCAGCAACATCAGTCAGACTTCAGCAGCAGCAACAACATCAGTCAGACCTCAGCAGCAGCAACATCAGTCAGACCTCTGCAGCAACAACATCAGTCAGACCTCTGCAGCAACAACAACATCAGTCAGACCTCTGCAGCAACAACATCAGTCAGACCTCTGCAGCAACAACATCAGTCAGACCTAAGCAGCAACAACATCAGTCAGACCTCTGCAGCAACAGTATCAGTCAGACCTCTGCAGCAACAACATCAGTCAGACCTCAGCAGCAACAACAACATCAGTCAGACCTCTGCAGCAACAACAACATCAGTCAGACCTCTGCAGCAACAACATCAGTCAGACCTCTGCAGCAACAGTATCAGTCAGACCTAAGCAGCAACAACATCAGTCAGACCTCAGCAGCAACAACAACATCAGTCAGACCTAAGCAGCAACAACATCAGTCAGACCTCAGCAGCAACAACATCAGTCAGACCTCTGCAGCAACAGTATCAGTCAGACCTCTGCAGCAACAACATCAGTCAGACCTCAGCAGCAACAACAACATCAGTCAGACCTAAGCAGCAACAACATCAGTCAGACCTCAGCAGCAACAACATCAGTCAGACCTAAGCAGCAACAACATCAGTCAGACCTAAGCAGCAACAACATCAGTCAGACCTCTGCAGCAACAGTATCAGTCAGACCTCTGCAGCAACAACATCAGTCAGACCTCAGCAGCAACAACAACATCAGTCAGACCTCTGCAGCAACAACAACATCAGTCAGACCTCTGCAGCAACAACATCAGTCAGACCTCTGCAGCAACAGTATCAGTCAGACCTCTGCAGCAACAACATCAGTCAGACCTCAGCAGCAACAACAACATCAGTCAGACCTCTGCAGCAACAACAACATCAGTCAGACCTCTGCAGCAACAACATCAGTCAGACCTCTGCAGCAACAGTATCAGTCAGACCTAAGCAGCAACAACATCAGTCAGACCTCTGCAGCAACAGTATCAGTCAGACCTCTGCAGCAACAACATCAGTCAGACCTCAGCAGCAACAACAACATCAGTCAGACCTCAGCAGCAGCAACAACATCAGTCAGACCTCAGCAGCAGCAACAACATCAGTCAGACCTCAGCAGCAGCAACAACATCAGTCAGACCTCAGCAGCAGCAACAACATTAGTCAGACCTCAGCAGCAACAACAACATCAGTCAGACCTCTGCAGCAACAACAACATCAGTCAGACCTCTGCAGCAACAACATCAGTCAGACCTCTGCAGCAACAACAACATCAGTCAGACCTCTGCAGCAACAACATCAGTCAGACCTCTGCAGCAACAGTATCAGTCAGACCTAAGCAGCAACAACATCAGTCAGACCTCTGCAGCAACAACATCAGTCAGACCTCTGCAGCAACAACATCAGTCAGACCTCTGCAGCAACAGTATCAGTCAGACCTCTGCAGCAACAACATCAGTCAGACCTCAGCAGCAACAACATCAGTCAGACCTCAGCAACAACAACATCAGTCAGACCTCAGCAGTAACAACATCAGTCAGACCTCTGCAGCAACAACATCAGTCAGACCTCAGCAGTAACAACATCAGTCAGACCTCTGCAGCAACAACATCAGTCAGACCTCTGCAGCAACAACATCAGTCAGACCTCAGCAGTAACAACATCAGTCAGACCTCTGCAGCAACAGTATCAGTCAGACCTCTGCAGCAACAACAACATCAGTCAGACCTCAGCAGCAACAACAACATCAGTCAGACCTCAGTAGGGACAAATTACAGCAACGGATGTGGGGCTTCTTTCCTTTTCCTCATCGTTTCCTTCTTCTGTGCCCACCCTTCAGATTGTTGAAATAGCTATTCACCATTTCATTTTGTCTTCTTTTTTGGTAATTTCAGTTTGTTGTTGTTATGAATGTTGTTTTTATGGATATTTTAAAGTATTGATTACTTGATTGATTTCCGAAACTTGATGCAAAATGCACACCTAAGATTTCATGCATTAAACAAATGAAAAGCAGTGCCTGTGTTTGGGGTTTGTTCTTTTCTTTTTTTTTTTTAGCTGGTGATCTGATGTTTGTGACAGTTTATATTTCATATTGAGAAAGAGACAAAAACAGCACTGTGGTGTTTATTTCTGTCTGTTTGTTGTTATTATTTGTTACTCTCTGTGTGTGAGATTCTGTTTTCCTGTCCAAGTTCTAAGAAACAGATCAAAGCCACAGCTAGAAAAAAAAAAAAGATTGGTAAGACTGAGGAGAAGAGCCAAGTGATAACAAATCATTCCTTTCCTCATAAACTTCACATTTTTCCCCGTTGATATTTCCCCCCTCTTGGAAACTGAATCTTTCCCTGTCCGTTTTTAACTCCAGTAAACATACATCCTTTTGAATTATTCTTTTTTAAAAAAAAGATAAAAAGGAAGTTTTCAGTTAAGCTTTGGGGGCCCTGTCAAATTGCTCAGTTTGAAGTAGAGTACAAACAAGACACTGCAAGCTGCTCATTTGGAAGTAGAGTACAAACAAGACACTGCAAGCTGCTCATTTGGAAGTAGAGTACAAACAAGACACTGCAAGCTGCTCATTTGGAAGTAGAGTACAAACAAGACACTGCAAGCTGCTCATTTGGAAGTAGAGTACAAACAAGACATTGCAGATGCTCAGTTGGAAGTAGAGTACAAACAAAAGTAGAGTACAAACAAGACATTGCAGATGCTCAGTTGGAAGTAGAGTACAAACAAGACATTGCAAGCTGCTCAGTTGGAAGTAGAGTACAAACAAGACATTGCAGATGCTCAGTTGGAAGTAGAGTACAAACAAGACATTGCAGATGTTCAGTTGGAAGTAGAGTACAAACAAGACACTGCAAGCTGCTCAGTTGGAAGTAGAGTACAAACAAGACATTGCAGATGCTCAGTTGGAAGTGGAGTACAAACAAGACATTGCAAGCTGCTCAGTTGGAAGTAGAGTACAAACAAGACATTGCAAGCTGCTCAGTTGGAAGTAGAGTACAAACAAGACACTGCAAGCTGCTCAGTTGGAAGTAGAGTACAAACAAGACATTGCAAGCTGCTCAGTTGGAAGTAGAGTACAAACAAGACACTGCAAGCTGCTCATTTGGAAGTAGAGTACAAACAAGACATTGCAAGCTGCTCAGTTGGAAGTAGAGTACAAACAAGACATTGCAGATGCTCAGTTGGAAGTAGAGTACAAACAAGACACTGCAAGCTGCTCATTTGGAAGTAGAGTACAAACGAGACACTGCAAGCTGCTCATTTGGAAGTAGAGTACAAACAAAAGTAGAGTACAAACAAGACATTGCAGATGCTCAGTTGGAAGTAGAGTACAAACAAGACATTGCAAGCTGCTCAGTTGGAAGTAGAGTACAAACAAGACATTGCAGATGCTCAGTTGGAAGTAGAGTACAAACAAGACATTGCAGATGTTCAGTTGGAAGTAGAGTACAAACAAGACACTGCAAGCTGCTCAGTTGGAAGTAGAGTACAAACAAGACATTGCAGATGCTCAGTTGGAAGTGGAGTACAAACAAGACATTGCAAGCTGCTCAGTTGGAAGTAGAGTACAAACAAGACATTGCAAGCTGCTCAGTTGGAAGTAGAGTACAAACAAGACACTGCAAGCTGCTCAGTTGGAAGTAGAGTACAAACAAGACATTGCAAGCTGCTCATTTGGAAGTAGAGTACAAACAAGACACTGCAAGCTACTCATTTGGAAGTAGAGTACAAACAAGACATTGCAAGCTGCTCAGTTGGAAGTAGAGTACAAACAAGACATTGCAGATGCTCAGTTGGAAGTAGAGTACAAACAAGACACTGCAAGCTGCTCATTTGGAAGTAGAGTACAAACAAGACATTGCAAGCTGCTCATTTGGAAGTAGAGTACAAACAAGACATTGCAAGCTGCTCAGTTCTGCAGATGCCTCATAAGCGTCACATTCATAACAGGCCTGACATCATGACTTCTGCCCAGACTCCTGCAGGAGTCATTCAGGCACAGCACCCCATCGTTCAGACAGATGGACAGGCAGGCAGTGGGCAGGCAGGAAGTGGGCAGGCAGGCAGTGGGCAGGCAGGCAGACAGACAGTGGGCAGACAGGCAGTGGGCAGACAGTTGTGTCCTGGGCAGCAAGCTGGAGATGCAGAACCCAGTCTTCTCCGAGCTGCAGATGACCCGCTGATCATGCTGGTGACATCCATACCACAGGCCATCACTGGCTGGACCAATGTCCATAAAAGAGGAATGGATCTTTAACATGTGTGCAAGGCAATCAATCAAGTAATCAATACTTTAAAATATCAATAAAAATTAAATAACGCTCATATAAACAACAAACTGAAATTACCCCCCCAAAAATCCAAACAAACAAAAAGAAATGGTGAATAGATTCTACGTGCAGTTGACTGTGCAGAGGACCTCCGTCAACAGTCTCATCAGAAGGAATTGTGGGAGGAGTGGACTGGGTCTTCTTCTTCTTCAAGTGTCAGGTCTGGTCCTGCAGACATCAACGATCATGGCTCTCCATTCTTCCCTGTTCTTGGTCCCTCTCATGAGCTCATTGTTGGTGCCCTCTTTATTCGTTGCGAATTTGTTTAAGCTGTCTGTGAATTTTGTGCGTTGTCTTCCTCTACTCTTGTTTCCACAGATTTTGCCACTCCATAACAGTTTCTCTAGTCCGTCAGCCCTGATTATATGGCCGAAAAATTTGAGCTGTCTTTCTCTGATGGTGTTGAGAAGGGATCTCTTGTACCCAGCCATTTCCATTACTTCTGCATTTGTTTTTCTTCGTCCATGAGACTTTCATGATTCTCCGGATGAACCACATTTCCACTGCTTCTAGTCGCTGTTGTGTCCTTGGCTAGGGTCCAGCACTCACATCCGTACAGAAGAATGGACCATACGTAGGCTCTCAAAACATGGATCTTTGTCTTGAGGCTTATCTTACTGTTGGTAAAAATGCATTTCATGTTGTTAAAAGTTGCCTTAGATTGACTGATTCTCTTCTTGATTTCTGTCACACTTGCCGTCCGGGGTGATAGTACAACCAAGGTATTTAAAGGTGTTTACTTGTCTGATTCTCTCTCCTTTACAGGCTATGTTGCATTGTGGTATAACAGCTTTTTTCGAGATCACCATGCATTCTGTCTTCTTTGCATTGAGCTGTAATCCTTTCTTTTCGCTTTCGTTTGTTACTGTTGTTAAAATCTTTTGCAGTTTTTCTTCAGAGTCGGCGATAAGGACTGTGTCATCTGCATATCTCAGGTTGTTGATGTTGTGGCCACCTACACTAATTCCCTCATGATTCTCAATATTTCGTAGAATTATTTCACTATATACATTAAATAAATCAGGCGAGAACACGCAGCCCTGCCTCACACCCCTACAGATTGGTCTATATTGACTGATGTCATTGTCGACTCTAATGGCTGCCTCCTGTTCCCAATATATGTTTCTGAGGACTCGAAGATCTTTCCCGTCGATGTATAGCCCTGCCAGAATATCAAACAAGTCGGAGTGTCGTACTTTGTCGAACGCTTTTGAGTAGTCAATGAAGCAGAGGTACAGGTCTTTCTGGACCTCGATGGATCTTTCCATGAGAGTTTTCAATGCGAAGATTGCATTTCTGGTGCCTTTGTCTGCCATGAATCCAAATTGCGTTTCTGATATTTCTGGGAGTATTTTATTTCTCATTCTCTTCATGGACTGGGTACCAATGGTAAATCCAGCTGGAAACAAGATCCCCATGTACAGAAAGACACCTCACAAGAGATTCAAACCTGCCCCTTCCCCTCCCCAGTTACTGTCAGAAGATAAGTTAGAAGCTCTAACCACTTACCCCCTTAGTGAATATAACATAGCTTTCATTGAACAAAAAATAATTAAATGAATGTCTGCTGTAATAGATATGACATGTGGATGTGTCCTATATTTCTACTATGGATCATTGGGGGAAAAAAATCAAATGTGTGCGTGCCTGTGTGTGTGTTTCTACTTGAAATGTAGGATATAACACACTAACAACCAGATCAGGATTGTTACATAATCAGGTGATTGATACAAAGTGCTGAAGTACACACTTCACGTATTGAAGTATGTACTCGTAATTGAAAGTGGTACCCATCACAATAAGCCCACAATAAAACACGTAACAGATTATATCAGAATCACCAAGTGTCGTGAGTCACAAAGAATAACTATGCTATATGCATATGGAGTTTTGACGTGATGAGGAATTTACACACAGATGAAGAAGTACTGCTCAGCACTGTACTGCAGGATTTATACCCACTTGTGCACTCAGATCTTCATGGAGACATTTATTGGGTCTGTCTGTCTGTCTATCTGTCTGACTATTTGTCTGTCTGTCTGTCACTAGGTAAACGTGGCTGTGATCTGAGGACACAACTGCATCAACAGAAGCAAGCAAGTGTGACAAAACCCTGAACTAGCCAGGACAGTGTGTTACCCTGTCTAAATCAAGTTTACTTGAAAAATGTTGCGCACAGCAAGAACTGAACACAATACGACAGAATGAGCTGCATCTTGAAAGAAAAACTCCCGAAAGAAACTGTATAGTTGAAGTGTGTATATTTGACATATTCATTTGAATCATTGAAATTGGTTTTTGGTGGTGTTTTATGAGTATATGCTAGAGTTTTATCAGTTGTATTGACACATTGTGCAAAATTTGGTAAACACGAGTGCAAGTCAATTGTTATTTCTCTGTCCCGTGTGTACGTTTTTCAAATTTCTTTTTCTTTCAAATTTTTATTATTTTATATCGAGGATAATGGAATAAGCACTTACGTGCTTTTTTACATCCAGTCCCCGTGTGTATGCGGTTTTGTAAATTCTGTCATCTGTTCCCACCGGCACACAATGGCCTACTCTTACGAAAAGCGGAACAGGATTTAACGTGTGTGCAAGATGTTCTGCGTGCGTTCGCACACGGGGCCTCGGTTTATAGTCTCATCCGAAGGACTTTTGGGAGAGTGGAGTCTGCACTGATGTTAACTCCAGGGGAAAATACCCCCTTGAAGGGGAATCGAACCCGGGTTGTCAGATTGCGAGCGCAATGGTCTAACCACAAGGCTATCCCGTCCCCGTCTGATAGGAGGATGCACTTTCTTTAAGTTTTTATTCCACATATAGGGCCTGGGGATAATAATTAATCCCAAAAAATATGACCGTCATCCCGTCTTTTAGGCTACGTCTTCTTCAGCCCCCTCCAAGAACCAAGTATGGAATTTTAATATATAATATATAATATATAAAAAAAAAGAGAGAGAGAGAGAGAGAGAGAGAAGAGAGAGAAGAAAAGAAAGAGAGAGATTCATCTTAGCCAAACACCCCCAAAGTGTGAGGGCCAAAAAGCGCTTCCTCCTCCTTTGGGGCCCAAACTGTCATGATCCCCAGAGTGTGAAAACCTTCATCTCAGTTCCGTTTTCTCCCCATTTTTTTGGTTTTCCCTTTCTTCCTTCCTTCGGTCCAGGAATCGGTTTTGGTTTGATTGTCCCTTCCGAATTCCAAACACTCACCGCGGGGAAAGACCCCAGTCTTTCCCTCATCTTGTAGTAGGTCCATTAATTTCTCTCCAAAAATCCGGGAAATTTCTTCCGGCTTGGTTAAAAGGATCGAAGTTTGTAACCCTTCCCGTCTCCCCCAATAAAATTTAAATTTTAGAAAAAAAAAAAGCTCTGTAAGTTTATTTTTTTTACTGAGTTATTAGATATTGTTTTCCCCAAAAAAATTCCCCTTGGGTTTTATTTTTTTTTCCCCTTTTTGATTTTTTGGAAATATTGAAATTTTTGTTAATTTCCATTCATTTTCACGGGGGCTGGTGTGTTCACATTAGCGACTTGTTCCTTTTTTCTTGGTGCAAACAAGCCCCCTTGCTGTCCGAATGTTTGGCGTTGGTCTTCCCCGGGGATATTTTGGGTGTGGGGGGAAAGCTGCCAGGAACGGGCTCCAGCGAACCCTTTTGGGGTGTCTTCGTCGTTTTCCCTCATCCCCAAATAAAGGGCCAGTTTGAAGAGAACGCTGACATCACCACCCTTTGTCTACCCCCAGCTTGACTTCGAAGACAGTTTGCTAGGCCCACAAGCACTGAATTTGCATAAAAGTTTTTTGATAAGGTGTACCAGTTTTCGGGGGATGCCATAGGTCGAAGGATACTCCAAAGGCTGTCCTGTGTTGCGCAAAGCCTTTTCGAAGTCCACAAAATTCCCAAACATTGTTTTTCCCCTCTTCACTTTTTCATGATGTTTTCTGACGTGATATCTGCTATACATCCTCTTTGCTTCCGAAACCTTTTGTTTTTTCCCTCAAAGCATCTCCACACGTCTATTTTCTTCTATGTACCGGGGCCAGTATTTCTTGGCACAGACAAAAGAGTTTTCCCCTCCATTTTTTTGCAGTTGCTCAGGTTCCCTTTTCCCTTGGGTTTTTGACTATCACTCCTTTGGTCCAATCATCAGGTATTTTTTCGTTCTTCCATGCCTGTAACAGGGGTTGCAGTAGTCACGTAGTTCAAATCTGCCTTAACGTTCGGCCCCAAGGTTGTCCTGGCTGGTGCTTGCCTTCTGAGAGTCTTGAGGGCACCACTATCCTTCCTTTTTTGGGGGTTTGACGTCAATGCCCCTAAGTTTTTTGTACCCTTTTCTGGAGTCCGTGTCTCGCAGGTGGGTCGGAGAAATTTCCGGGAAGTGTTCCCCCCACTTTCTTCTTGCCTTTCTCTTTTTGTCAACTTTTTTCCCTTGCCCTGTCCCGATTGGTCCCCAAGCGCTCCTCTTAAATTTTTGCATACTTTCTTTTTTACTTGTAGACTCTCCCTTCTCCCTTTGGGGCCGCCCCCTTTTCTGCCTCACTCCAGCTGCCCATGCTTCTCTCTTGTCACGGCGTGCGAGTCCTTCATTCCTGGTGCCTCCTGACAACTCTTCCTCCCCCTCCATAGCCGTGGGGAAATTACTTGCAGAAGTCCTTCTTTCCTCTCTTTCTTTGATGGCATCGAGGGTCCTTGTTTGGATCCAGTCTTTTGGGGCTTCTTCTTTTTAGGCCGTGTTGTCCTTGCTGCTCTCAGTTTAATTTACAGATCTGCTTCCTGTCGTATCATGTCATGCTGTTCTGTCATTCTCAGGGTGTGGGAAACTGTTTTTCCAGACGTTGACGAATGCAGACTTCACGTTGGTGTCTCTCAATCGCTGGTATCAAATCGGCTTTAGGGATGGGCTTGGTTTCTTTTATTTTTACCGGAGTTGTGTCACCAGTGATGATCCTCCCGACATCCCCACTTCGCTTTGGTTTTTCAATCCAAAGAGATCTCTCCCCACCCGTTGATTTATCAATGGTCAATCTGGTTTTTCCTCCCATTCGACACTCCAAGTCAGCTTGGTAGTCCCTGCGTGATTAAGGTCCCCCCTATCACTAATTGTTCAAGGCCAGAACTCCACAATCTCTCCCCTTGTCCCCTTTCTGTTCCCCCCCCCGTGTTTTCCCCCTGCTCTCCATAGTCGGTTGTCACTTCCGACCTTTGGGATTTGGGGCCCCCATAAGACAGAGGTAGGGGTTGGGGGTTTCTCGTCCTGCTGCAGCGGGGGTAGAATCATTTTACTCTATCGTTGCTGTTGTTGGGTTGGGCATAGACGGATATGGTGAAGTTATGTGCCTTCCCTTAGTCTTGCACTCATTAGTCGCTTTGATGGGCTTCCACTCCATAAGGCACGCTCAACGCCTTTCTTGAGGATGAGGCAACTCCCCGTGGTGCTGGTCAACATCTCTCCCAAGAGAGACGGTTTTTTCCGGGGTGGTTCCATTCCCCCAGATCCATCCATCATCTCGCTTACTCCAGGACATGGGGGTTGAATCTTCTCATCTTAATGTTACCTGTGCCAGCTTCCCGTCTCATACACACCCACGTTCCAATGCCAGTCTGACTTAGTTTTGGTGGTTTTGGTCTTCCCTTATCCTGCGGTAGCTTCCTCTCGGGTTTTGGGCCCCAGCATTCTATGACTCCGGGCTCGGGGGGTCCTTCGCACGAAAATAAAAGTTTTTTTTTGTTGCTGTTTCTGAACTGCTCTTTTTTTTGGGACAGGGTTGTTAGCCCTGTCCCAACCCCCAACCTGGGGGAAGGGTTCCACCTTAGTCGCCTCTTTCGACAGCCTGTTAGGGCAGGGATCCTATTTTTGAATGCTCGCTTTGTAAGCATACCCCGGGCCCCCGGGGGGATATAAATAGATATATAAAATTTTACATAAAGCACTGACAAGACTTAAATTTCTATCAGTTACGGGTTATGTTTTCAGAAAATTTTGTGAAGGTAATTACTACATTTTATTTTTAAAAGATATTGTACGGGCCCCCTTTAGATTGGGCCCCGTGGCTTTCCTAATAAAACTCCCCTCTCTCTTTCTCTTTGTCTGTCTGCCTCGTGTGTGTGTGTGTGTGTGTGTGTGGTGGTGTGGTGTGGTGGGGAGAGAGAGGAGAGAGAGAGAGAAGAGAGAGAGAGAAGAGAAAAACAATTGACAAAATTGAAAAAACTTTTTGCTTTTTGGGCAATCAAGCCATATAGCGCGCGGCACTGAAACAATGAATCAAACGAAAACGCGTTTACAATACGGGGAAACCAGGGCAGAGTGGTATGTACATCAAGTTTCGATACATATTGTCTGTGCTCAATGCTCAATTTTAAAACAGCCTTTCCTTTTTCAGTCAACAGCCAGCGAAGTCAGCCCATGAAGACGAAGTCAACCCTTAAGAGGGATCGGGCCCCGAAATGATGAATTTCCCCCCGCCAGCACCACCATTTGGGGCGCGGGTTGTGTGTTGGGCCTAAAACACGCTTCCCTTTAGAATCGGGGAAAGCCTACACTTTTTTCGGGCAACATTTTTTCTCTTTT